>JAVUPR010000153.1:0-538774 GCA_036785695.1 Gentiana straminea | reverse complement strand
TACCTCTAGATTACACATGGCCCAAAAAGGCGGGGCCACCGACTCGGCGCTATCCACCCTACCGGTGTCCCGCCAAACCCGTATTGACAAAGTTGCACCCTCTTCAATTTTTGGTAACTCTGCCAGTTTTTGAAGGTTGTCCATGCAACATTTCGAGCAAGTATAACCATTAAAACAAAACAAAATTCCGATTTTCATCTTTTCTCTCATTTGCATTCTTACATACTTCCTCTCTCAAATTCTCCCTTTCCCTCCCAAGTTTTACAACAACATTATGTATAATTTCAAGTATCAATCATCATGTATTCACCCTCCATTTTTATTCCTTAATACACCGTAGAAATTTTATTTCCATTTCATGGACGTCGTCTTCAGACAAATTGATAATAAGCTACAAAACGATAATATGATTATTTTCGAAAAGGGCATTAATCGACTTTTGTGTTACAACCTAGAAAAGCGGACTTTATGCGATAAAGTCAAAGCCATTGCTAGAAAATTGAAAAAGAAAAAGAAAAATTAAGTAGATTTTTCCTGAGAAAAGCAGTTTCATACTAAGATTGACACATAAACGGCATCATATACTCATGTCATATTTCTTAATACGAGATTGAAAGATTGGTGATTGGTTTATTCAAAATCGTGAAAGCTAACTATTAGCAATCTCAAAGTCTAGAAACCTTGTATGGAATGATAAATGACTAAAGTAACCTTTACTCCGGTGCTGTTATAGACTCAAATAAACTTGCAAGAGTTTATGACCTTGATGTCCTTTATTCATATGGACTTGTAATAGGCCGAAATAGTGATGTATAACATTTATATGATAAAAATTACGATATTTTATATACTTTATCAACTCTTTATATATAAAATATAAGAAATTATAACGATAATCTTATGAAATATTAATAGTAAGGAATACATCTAATTAATATAAAAATATAGTAAAAGTAATAAAAAGTTATAAATTTTGTACCGGTTTAAGAATCGGAGTGTCGTGTCGATTTACGTGGGTATTTTTGGTATTTTATTGCATAGAATTTTAGGTAAACCAAGACCTCGAGTGACGACACTTTTTAAAGTCAAATAATATCTTTTGAAGGAAGTAATTAAGTGTCACAAGTTTAAAAGTTCATGTGGATCAACGGTTCCGTGATACTATTATCGAGATAAATATTCGACGAACGAATGGCCCACCAAAAAGGCAATTTATGAAGAAGAGTCCTTCATGAAAGTTTTAGATCTTTCAAAGATCTTTCCAACGCTTCTTGAATCATGTCAATTCGAGATCTACAACTCAAGATATGATTTTATCAAGTTCAGCTAAAAATGGAAAGATTATATCCGGATCAATCCGACATCACCCCTGATCGATCCGGATTATCAACAATGCGAAGTAATGATGATTAGCACACATTCGCAGAAAATAAGCAAGTGATAATGTTTTGTATTCCCGGATCGATCCGACCTCGATCCCGGATCGATCCGGCCATGGAAAATCTACCTATAAATGGGCGTATGACATATGCAAACATAGGAGTGTACCAATATATATACTAGCTTATATATATCTTCTAATCTCCTAATTAGTAGTAGTTATGTATATATAGGCCTTATGTCATAAATAATAATAATAAAGTATCGTTGTTATGCTCGGAAAATTATCGGAAGATCAATGTTGTCGAAGTCGTTGTAATGTCCGGAAGAATACAAACTCTCGAATTAAAGGGGTTGTAATCGGGTAAAATTTCTAAAGTATTTATACTTGTTATGTTTGTTTTTATCTTTTTAATCGTTATAAATGTTTTTAGGCCAAATCTAATAACTAGCTAAGGTTATGTAATCGTATTATTTCGATCTTTTTGGTAAATGAATGTCATCTAAGTAAAATTGACTAAAATTGGAGTTAATTGAATCTTTTTCTATTTTGCAACGTATTGATAATATTCGGATTTAAGTAATTAATCAAGATGAATCGCAACATATAACCTAACGATTTAACCGACCGTAGAAGTTAGGATACGAGATAAAAGATAGAGAAACCTCTGTGAGGGTAAAATTGGCCGTGCGAAAGCGTGACAACGGAATCCTATTTCCTACCCGGGGGCAGATTTGTCTTGGGAAAAATGAATCTTATTAGAATTTGTGCTCAAGATCGTGATAATGTTAAAATCAACAGCTTTAATCAAAACTAACACCGGAAAGCAATCGATCCGCCCGACAACCGGAGCCTTTTGAATAACATCGGGCGTCCGACAAACGGAATAACCTCTTTTATCCGGGGTAGATTTGTACTGGAAATCGTCTCTCGTAATTAACCGAGATTAGCAATGGGCATGCAAGTGGAGATCAACCGATGACAACGTAACATATGCAGACAATTTCATACGCTCGTGTGAGAAGGAATTGTTAACCTCAAAGAGTGCACCGTTTCATTTACTTCAATTGGACCTAATAAAAGGAAGATCGAGCACATTCATTAAGCTAAAAAAATTGAATAATTCAATTACATATATCTTGGCTAGTTCTATAATAATTATAAGTATTTAATATATTGGTATCTATATATCTATATATATATATATAGTTTATTATTTATGTATTACTATATATATTTATGTATTTAAGTATATATTTTAATAATTTAGTTTTAATTTATGAATTTATTTTTCTCGTTTATTAGTATGAAGTAGCGACTTCGTTTAATAAATCTACGATTTAGATCGAGATAATAATAGTTGTTTGGTGTTTCTCTAACCACACTTAAAAGAATTACCTTTGTTTCCCCGAGGATTCGACACCCGACTCACCACACTAGCACTAGCCTTGACCCGATACACTACGTCGATTAAGGACCGGAATAGCACGCTGTAAAAGGCCACGTCGCCTTTCCGGCGCCCGTTGCCGGGGAACGATGCTAATTTTTTACTTTGTGTCTATGGTTACTACTTGTATCAACTCAAAATTCTCGAGAATGTTTCTAAATACTTTTTCTTATCTCATTTCTATTTTGTTTTTCGTTGGTATCTACTTTCTTTTAGTTACCAATTTTCTTCTTTTACCAAAGTCGAGTACTTTCTATTTTTCGTTACGTGATGACCGTAAGCGGTAAGTGCCCCACTCACCCCTTATAAGCCCGACATAAACACTTACGAAAGGCGTTGCGCAGTAGAGAGTAAACGTGGTCATACTAGTCGTGGAAATCCCGACCAAGAATCATCATCAAATCGAGAAACGAGAATGGCCGAAATTGTTGACTAAACACCCGAACAAGGGCTGTAACATGCTCTAGCAAGATGGACAACACCCTATTAACCCTAATAATAATCGTAATCCTAATAATAAAGAATAATCGAATCGGAACCGAATAATCGTAATAACCCACCAAACCCGAGACCCATTCGTGATCGTACCATAAGAAGGAACCGTACTAACAATCCCATTCTTTTACCAAATGAAGCGTGAGCGAATAATTTCGAAATTAAATCTCATCTTTTTGGTTTAATTGACGCAAGAACCTTAATTTCTAGGAGAGGATGATGAAGATCCACATCATCATCTCTATCTTTTTGAAGAACTTTGCAATACGCCCAAAAGTCAAGGTGCTCATAGTTTAACTTAACAAGTGATGACTATGTTTCCTTTTTCTTTAAAAGACGAGCCCGAGATTGGTTTATGTCTCTTCCACATCATTCACTTACTAGTTGGGAGGATATTCAACCGAATTTCTCGAAACAATATTTCACTCCAGGATGAAATTTGGAATTAAAAGTCGAGGTTGCCAACTTTAGACAAGGATCCGAAGAAACGTCAGAATGCTCCTGGGAGAGATTTAAAAAATTGTTGCTATTCTGTCCCGACCATGGTTATTCCTTAGATATGCAAATTCAACTTTTTCTCGTCGTAAATTACGAAAAGACTCACGTGCGATGTAGATCATGCATGTGGTGGTTCTCTAATGACGAGTGAAGCTCAAACAAATTTACGATGCTATAGAAAAAGATTTCAAAAATAACAACGTGGGAAACCGGTTCTAGCACCCGTAAAATGTGGATAATATGCCATTAGGATAATACTCAAATCCGTGATAATATGCCATTAGGGATCGAAGAACCAACAGGATATTCAAGAGAGGGAGGTAAGTTTTCTTCGAAGAAGATAAAAGAATTTGAACAACGCATACTCAAAACTCGTTTAATGCTATTAGAAAAGATCACCCTTCTTTTCGATGAATCCGAAAACCTCTAGGGTAAGCAAGGACAACCGCCATATCCAATTCCATGTAGGAATTCGTCTAATAATCAAGTTTATCGTGAGATACCTCTAATCGTAATTTACAATCATTACCCGCAACATCCTATCCTCAATATGTTCTCCACTCAAAGTATACTCAAGAGACTCAAAGTTTAACTCAACTCCGCAAAGGGGTTGAAAAATGGGAGAAACTAATGGAAAATATGATGGGTGTAGTGTCTAATCAAGCTCAAAATATGGAAACAATGATTTCTACTTCTATTGGTACGCTCATACTAAAGATACGATGTACAATAACAAAAACATCTATGAGTGGACATTTCGATACCTTTAATGAGAACGATAGAAGCCTCATTAAGAAATATGGAAGATCATTTTGAGTAGTGGGAAGCGGTGAACGTAAAAACAAAAGTAGGACCACCATGAGGATTACCAAGTAACACTTAAAGAAATCCCGAGAGAGGTAAATGTCAGAAGTGACTGTAAGAGAATGCAACTATGTGGTAGTAATGCTGAGTAGAAAACTCTTGTGAATAACGAAGGTTAGAAAATGATTTATATGGGAAAAAATGATGAAACTAAAGATGAACTTGAATTCACTGGTGATGAAGAAGAAATTATAGAGAATTTCTTGAAAAGGAATAGAAGTTTGGAACCTCGAGAAATGAAGGTGAAATTGGGGTAAAAAATCCCTAGGATTTTGAAAGATCCCAATGGATAAAGATTGAAGGACTTTATTCAAGGAACATGTTAGAAATAGAAGACAATGAAAACAAGGATGAAAAACAAGAAGAGTCGAAAGAATCCGAGTTAAGGAGATTGATTCAGTGGGAGAGCGTTTTAAAGAAAAAATTTCAAGATCATGATGCTTGGCGATCAAGTAATACTCAAAAGTTTAAGGAGAAAGGAAAATAGAAAATGACTTTAAGGATCAAAGGTTATAGATTTAGAATCTTTACCTTACCCACCTAAAGAGCAAATTAAAAGATTAAAATCTTGATCGAAGTATGCTCGTTTCCTTGATACTTTTCGTCATATACATGTTAATATCCCCGTTATCGAAACTCTAATTAAAAGTATGCCTTCTTATGGAAAGTTTACTCGAAAGATATTCTCGTCAAACAAGAAAATTAGAGGAATATGAGAATATATACCTAAATGAAGAATGTTCATGCGAGTTTTGCAAAGATAAGTTACCACCTAAAATGAAAGATCCAGGAAGTTTTACCATTCCATGAAATTGGAGGATTGCATTTAAGAAGTCTTAGCGTGATCTTCGGGAGCTAGTATAAATCTCATGTCTTATGAGGATTATAAGAAGCTAGGCATAGGGAAAGCTTACGAAGATCGAAATGACTCGCAAATGGCAGATAGATCGATTAAATACCCTAAAGGAATTATTGAGGACGTATTGGTTAAAGTAGACAAGTTCAATTTTCCAAGAGAGACTTTTGTAGTTATGGAAATGGAAGAAGGATATTCGCCGCCACTTATCTTAGGTCGACCATTTCTAGCTACAGTGAAGAACTTTAATAGATGTTCGAAAGGAGAGCTAATTCGAGAGTCAATGAAGATGAAGTTGCTTTCAATATTTTCTCAAAGCTATGAACCATCCATACGGATCATCGATTAATCATGTTCTTTTGCATAGAAGATATTCATTCCGTCTATGATATTCGATATTTCTCAACTTTTGAAGACAGATTAAGAATGCTTAACTCTGTCTATCTATAAGGAAGAAGATAAAGACACCGAAATGAAAGAGATAATCATTTCTCTAGATAAAGGAAGTTTTACTTTTAAACCATCGTGGCATAAGTATTTGGAATTAGAACTAGAAGGACCCGCTTCTTAAACCATCACCTTGCGAAGATCCACCTAAGAATCTCTGGAAGTGAAACCGTTACCTTTAAATCTTAAGTATGCTTTTCTTGAAACTAATAATCTATTACCGGTTATTATTTCATCATCTTTAACCGAGCAACAAGAAGATCAATTACTTAGAATGTTGAAAAAGCATAAGAAAGCTTTTGGATGGACGATAAAGCCGATATTCGAGGTATTAGCCCAGAGATTTGCGTTCATAAGATAATTCGAAGGCGAAGATGCTAAACCTTGCATTCAACCGCAACGCCGCCTCAACCCGAATTTAACGATTACATTGTTAAAGAAAAGAGGTCATTAAGCTATTAGAATGGGATAATTTTTTCCACGACACGGATAGTGAATAGGTAAGTCCAACTCAAGTGGTACCAAAGAAAGGAGGTTTCACAAGAAAGGAAAATGATAAAAACGAATGGATTCCGACAAGAGAAATCACCGGATATCGAATGTGCATTGATTTTCGAAACTTAACGATCATACTAAGAAAGATCATCATCCACTTCCATTCATAGTGCAAATGTTGGAACGCTTAGAGCTGGACATAAGTATTACTTGTTTCTTAGATGTTTATTCCCAGGATATTTACAAATATTCATTGCAGCAAGAGATAGAGAAAAAACTACTTTCACTTGTCCTTATGGAACTTTTGCTTATAAAAGAATGCCGTTTGGTTTATGTAATGCACCAAATACGTTTCAAAGGTGTATGATGGCTATATTTGCCGATATGGTTGAGAAATTCTTAGAAATTTTTATGGATGACTTTAGTGTATACGGAGATTCCTTCGATGAATGTTTATCGCACTTAGAACGAGTGTTACAACGTAACGAAGATACCAATTTAGTACTAAAGAAGCGGGAAAAATGTCACTTAATGGTATCGAAGTGGATTGTTTTAGGTCATGTGAATCTCCGAAGTTAAGGTATTGAAGTTGATAAAGCTAAAGTCGAGGTAATCGAAAAGTTACCTCCACCAATTAATTTAAGAACTTTTGAGAGTATTTCTCGGACATGCGGAGTTTTTATAGAAGATTCATTGCAGATTTTTCGAAAATAGCAAAGCCTCTAAGTCATTTGCTTGAAAATGAAGTACCTTTTAACTTTGATAGTAAATGTATGGAAGCCTTTCGGACCCTAAAAGCGAGATTAACTACCGCACCAAGGTAAGGTAGTAGCACCGGATTGGAGTTTGCCGTTTGAAATTATGTGTGATGCGAGTGATTTAGCCAGTAGGAGCCGTTTTAGGTCAAAGATATAACAAAATTCTCAAAGCTATTTACTATGCATTTCACACATTAAATGCGGCTCAACTTAATTACGCAACTACGGAAAAGAATGATTGTCGGCTGTAATTTTTGCTTTAGATAAGTTTAGATCGTATAACGTTGGTTCTAAGGTAATAATTTATACGTACCATTCAAGACCGAAGTATTTACCGAGTAAGAAAGATGCTAAACCTCGTCTTCTTAGATGGATTCTCTTACTTCAAGAATTCGATATTGAAATTAAAGATAAAAAGGAAGTGAGAATGTAGTAGCGAGATCATCTAAGTAGAATGGAAAATGATGAAGAAATATGAAATGAAATTAAAGATTCATTTCCCGATGAACAATCGTTTAGAATCGATACTCCTTCAACCATGCAGAATATTAAAGAATAGAATTCCTTCTAAGGAAATAGCACCTTGGTTTGGAGATATCATTAATTACTTAACTCTCGTGATTATATTCCGTCTCATTGGACTTGACAAATGCCAGAAAAGAAGTTCTTTTATGACTTAAAATTTTATTACTAGGAGGAACCGTACCTTTTCCGTAAATATTCGGATGGGATAATCAAAAAATGTGTGCCCGATAATGAAATTTTAAGTGTTTTATCATTTTGTCATGATCGTGAGGCGAGGAGGTCATCAGCGGAGGTTGAAAACTCGCTTTTTAAGTTTTACAATGTGGTTTTTATTGGCCTACACTATATGTAGATGCTAATAAGTATGTTAAATCTTGTGAGTCTTGTCAAAAATGGGGAAATATATCTAAAAAAACATGAAATTCCTATGCAACCTATTTTAGAATGCGAGTTATTTGATGTTTGGGGTATGATTTTACTAGGACCTTTCCCCAATATGTCTTTTGGAAAAAAAAATTTATTCTTGTAATGGTAGATTATGTTTCAAAATGGGTAGTAAGCTGAAGCTCTTCCAACTAATGATACCAAAGTTGTCATAAGGTTCCTTAAAAAAGAATATCTTTACCGGATATGGCATTCCGAGGGCTATCATTAGTGATAAAGGGTCACACTTTTGTAATAGACCATTTACTAAGATAGTTGAAAAATATGGTGTAACGCATAAGTTAGGAACGCCCTATCATCCGCAAACCGGTGGACATGTAGAGGTGTCTAATAGAGAAATTAAAAGAATTGTAGAAAAAACAAGTGGACTCAAATCGTAAAAACTGGCGTATAAATTAGATGATGCATTGGGCGTACGAACAGCTTTTAAAACACCAATTGGTTGTTCCCCCTATAAGCTAGTCTTTGGTAAGTCTTGTCATCTCCCGCCTGAGTTAGAACACCGAGCCTTCTCCGGGCTATTAAATTTTTGAATTTCGATCTAAGGCTATCGGTGATCATAGATTGCTTCGGTTAACGTGAACTAGAAGAATTTCGTCTTGATGCTTATGAAAATGCTCGAATCTACAAGGAACGCACGAAATCTTTTCACGATAAGAGAATTTATAGTCGTGAGTTCCATGTAGAATGATCGAGTGTTATTGTACAATTCACGTTTAAAGTTATTTCAGGTAAGCTTAAATCAAGATAGACAAGTCCGTTTAGAGTAACAAGGGTTTACAAATGCGGAAATTTGTTGAACTAACTGATGGAAATACTACGTTTATAGCCAATGGCCACAGGGTAAAGTTGTTTGTGGAAGGAGAAGGGGCCTCTCTGAGGAAAGAAGTAATGGTGCTAACAGATCCGCCGCAAAACTCGAAAAGAAGAAAACCGAAAAAGCGAAAAGCGAGAAACCGAAATCGACCGAATACCAGGTACTATCTATCTTTACTCTACTTTTCTGTGTTTTTATATGTTTAAACTAGTTTCGTCTTTTACCGGACGTACGTAAAAGAACCGGATGCCTTTTTTAGATAGAATAGGAGTTTTTGTTTTGCTTTTGAAGTTAGGCCTTGATAAGGATGTCGCGTTTACAATAGAAGCTTCGCTTTTGAGAAAAACAAGCAATTATTGAGAGAGATCGATTGAAAGAAGTTTGTAACGAGAAAATCGAGAAGTTCGATAAAGAGAAGGGCAAAGTTTCTAAGGCGATGCGAACTGTGGAAAAAGTGAGCATGATGGGAAATGTGGAGAAAGCACAACCAAATCTCGGGATGAGTGTTTGAATGTTGTTAAGAAGGGAACGATTAGTGGTTATCCGAAAATCCCGATGGAGATCAAAGAGAGAACTCAAACGCCTCATTCCTCGTGGTTAGGTTGATAGAACGATATATCAAAACTCTGGAAGATTTAGAAATAGAAGAATTAGGACCCCCATAAGTCTCGAATATTTTTTTATTTCAAAGGCTTTCTATAAAAAAATTTGCATAACCTTAGAAAATTTTATAAATTGGATCTTTATAAAATTTATGAAAGTTTTATTAAAAGTTTTATAAAAAAATAAAAAAATAAAAAATAAAAAAAAATTTGTCGGATCGATCCAACATCACCCCGGATCGATCCGGGAACTCGAAAAACCTAAAAAGAACGGGTTTTCTCCTTCTTCTTCCTCTTCCAAATTTTTCTTCAAAACAGCCACCCCCACACCCCTTCATCCCCACTCAAAATTTTAATTTTTTCATCACATAAACACACTCTCACATTACCCCACTCCTTATTTTATTCTCCTTTTCTCCTCTTCTTTTCAATCTCTCACTTAAATTTGAAAAAATTTCAAGAAAAAAAGCTTCATTTTCACTCCGGCGAATTTTCATCTTTTCCGGCCAACTTTTCAACCTTTATAATCTATCAAGGTAACAATGTAGTATTTAAACTTATCAATTTCGTTTTTTTTCTAATTTTAGTCATTTATTTTCAACTGTACTGTTATTCACTTGTGTTGTGTTGTTTTGGTTTTGTTTGTTTTTATTTTTGAATTGTTGTGTCACTATCGTAGAATGGCCGAATCATCTAGAACAAGGCTAAGAAACGAAAACAAGATATCCCAATCTCAGTACTGATTATAGAAACACGGCCTTTAACGAGATGACGAATTGGCCGTTAGTTTTGAGCGAACCGCGTCTAGAGCGACTAGAAATGCGTATAAGAATATTTTTGGAAAGTGTATAGCCGAGATAGAAAGGGTATCGATTTTTCGGTTTTGGGGGATGAAGTTAAAGCAATTTTTGAGAAAAGACAGGTGGTTGGAGATAGCGACATTAAGAGAAGGGGGAGGTTAACACAACCATAGTTTCGAATTTTATTCTCTGCTAAAGACGCATAATTCGACAGAGAGTGGAGAGTTGACCTTTGTTACCCTTAGAACTAGACAAGTACCGTTTAATCCTCGAAGTCATCAATGCTATTTATGGTATAGAAGATGTCCCCGATGACGAGGATTATTACACGGTATGGAATCTTAATGATGAAGCTGCTTTTGAACGAGAGCCTTATTAGCCCAAAACGAGCTTGATCCTACGGCTAAATGGCATGAAAATAGGTTTGGTTACGGGAACCGTATTAGGGACATTAGAAAGCACTTAAGCATTTTATTAGCTACACTCTTTACCCCACTCGTCATTTAACATCTTTCGGTAAAGCGGATGTTTGTATTGCTTGGGCAATGGTAAATGATGTTCCCATAAATGTGGGGAAAATAATGTACAAGAGGGCTCTGAAATTTGCTACGAAAGCTAGGCCGGGAAGTCATATGCCTTTCCCGTGTTTTATTTCTGCCTTATGTCAAAGACTCGGTGTTCCGACCTTGCCTAATGATAAATTGATCCTCAAGCACGAAGCCTTAATTGGCCCTAATTTGAAGCGTCTTCCGGGTGGAAAAATTGATTATAACAACCCGAACCGCCGCCAACCTCAACATAATCCACCTATTTCCCAACCTACCACCGTTCCTCCATCATCTAGTCAATCACGCTCTCGCCTCCCCGATACCATCACATATGACATGTTTCAATCTTTAGCCTATGATGTTCATCGTGCCAATGCCAATATTGCCGTCTATGCGGAAAGGAATAGGCGGTGGTCCGACGATTTGAGACAAGGCATGCGCGGTATATATCGATGAATATACTTCGAACCCCCGCCTACGCCGAAATGAACATTCCACAAAGGTGCCAATCCGAGCCGTATACCATGCCCGATTTAATTCCACCAATGCCACCCCAATCCAGCTTCCAACCAATGTCACGTGCCTTTGGAAGTCAAACTAATGGTGTAGGTCAATTTTGTACAGGTATGACGGCTCCAAGCTTACATCAAGTTGGGGAGGTTTTGCGTAATTTGCCAATATCACGGCCGGGGATGAGTTCGATTGGTTTAGATAGCACGGTTAGGATGTCGACGCCATTTCAAGATACATTGTTCGAGTCGACCGACGATCCCGCTACTTCCCAACCCGTATGCCGGGATCACATTTCGATGTGGAGATTGATGATACCGAAGAATGAATTTAAAAATTTTATGATACTATGTCACTTAAACAATTTACTTTAGTATTTTGTGTTTTGTTTTGACAATTAAGCGTTTTTTCTTCTTCGTTGTAGTTTTGGACGAGTTAAATTTATAAGTTTTTTTACACTATTTTGTATTTCATATCGTTGTATGACGTGTTATAAATATTTTAAACGACAAAAATACCATAAGTTTTAAAAGTTAGAAAAATGTCGGGCATTTTAAAGACAAATTTCGTCTACTGTATTGCTACGATACACGCGGATCGATCCGATACGAACCCGGATCGATCCGGCATGACATTACCGACCTCGACACGGCTATATACCTATTGGTCCGGATCAATCCGGTCTATTCTCGGATCGATCCGGTACTACTTTCTGTCAAAGTACGATTTTTTTCTACTTTTGCCTAGTGTATCGTTCTTATAAAAGGAAATAGCAAGGCAAACCTTTAAAATGTTGCTCATTCCTTTCTAGTTTCTATCTGAACTTCTTTTATAATATGTCTAACCACTCATCCCCCTCGGTTAATAGTTATGAAACCACATACGCTTTGACGGTGTGGTTCCCGAAAGTCAAGCCTCGTGTTTTCATAACGACGTTCCGAGACGTCTAAATTTTGTCCAATCTCCTATTTTGATGGAGAAAGGTTTGAACAGGTTTGAAAAAATTGATCAATGGGGTAGGAATCGATACGAGGCTTTGGTTGGAAGAAATTTGTTAAACATCCGAGGGTAGAATAAATATTTACGTAGTTCGGGATTTTTATTCATCTCTATCTGAAGACAACTACGATAGCGACAACTCAACTCATTCTTGTCCGAGGCATTGTTATTCCCTTTTCGTCCTTCGTTATTAATCAAGTTTACGAAATTCCGCCTTGTGGTTATTTTCCCGGTACACATTTTGAGTTCCATGGGAACTAGAACATCCTTCTAATATTGTCAATAGGACCGCGAGAAGCATTCCGATACTTGTTTCCTCTTTTCGATCATAATTATGATTTTTCCACTCTTGCGTTATCCACTCACCTCGAGGGCGTGGAAACATTTTATTAATTCACGAGTCTATCCCACAAATGATTTTTCGGGAATTAATGATAGCGAATTGCTTCTAATGTATGCAATCACTATTGGAGCTTATATAGGTAAGGATATTGATTCACAAGACGGCGGTCAATTTCGTGATGAGAGCGACGTAGTAGAGGAAGCCCATGCCATTTGCTTGGCTTATATCGCGACTTTGTGTTCATTTACATGGAGTACCTAAGTTTGATCAAGACGAGATTTTTCCATCTCGCAGTTCTCAAGTTGGACTACTTCCGGTTGATACTCCCGGATGTTCTTCAACAGATTTGATTTATTCACTGAGCGAAAGTTGTTTTTGGGTCGATACGGTTGTGACGATGGAGGGTTGTGATAAATGAAGGGTTGTTAGTTAAGAAGTTAGTTTGTTTAAGATGGTAGTTCTTTAAGTTAGTAGATTAATAATCTGTTTAATTATGTTTTTCTTTGATTATAATAATTATAATAATCTTGTTTTATATATATGTTTTATTTATCTTGGTAATATCGCTAAAATAATAAAATTCTTCTAAAAAATTTTGAATTTGATTTTCGAACCTACTTTTTTGTACTCACTTTGAACATCGGGACGATGCCACTTCGTAAGTGGGGAGTAGAGTTAGGTTAGTAAATAAAAATTAAAATTTTTCGTATAAATTTATACTTAATTGCTTAATACTTAGTTTAATTTGTCTTGAATAAAAATAAGTAGATAATATATAATTAATATGAATAAAAATAATATAAATTGGTAAAGATAAATTTTTAATTTAGTAGAGTAAATTAGATATATTATAATTATATTATATAGGTTTTTGTCTAAAAGGACAAACTAATTTATTTATTAGGCTACAAGGACATGGATGATTAATTAGGACAAAACTTAATTAAACTTACCAAAATACCCTTTTTCTTATTAAACCTAATTAACCTAATTAATATTTCCCTAATTAATACAAATGCCGTTCGAGCGTTCGGACGCAAAATTGATGGCGTTCGGCGTTCGAGCGTATCCATACGGCGTTCAAAATTGATTTGCGAGCGGCGTTCAAGATCTTCGCGTATGGCGATCAAAATTGATTTGCGAGGCATTGGTTGGGTCAATTTGCGGACATCGTGTTCAATTTTGCGCATTCATCGGCGTTCAAAATTTGCGGCGTTCATCGAGCGTTCAAATTGCGCGTTCAAAATTGCGAACATCGGCGTTCAAATCATCGGCGGTCAAATCATCGGCATTCAAATCATCAACGTTCATCGGCGGTCAAATCATCGGCATTCAAATCATCGGCGTACATCGGCGTTCAAATTATCAGCGTTCATCGGCGTCAAATCATCGGCGAATGAGTTAACGGCGGCCATGGTTGCCGGAGAAGGAGGCTGTTTTTTTTTTTTTTTTTTTTTTTTTTTTTTGAAAAAGTTTAGGGTTGTTACTATTAATTTTGTAACGTTACTACATTTTGTTGATGTACTTTATCTATTTTATGGGCTGTTACTACTTGTTTATTGACCGTTACCACTTCTTTTTAGGCTGTTACTACTTGTTTTTAGGCTGTTACTTCTTTTTCATTAGGTGTTACGACATTTTTCGAGGTTGTTACTACTTGTTTTTAGGTTGTTACTATTTTTCATTGGATGTTACGACATTTTATGGGTTGTTACTACTTGTTCCTTGCATTGTTACTATTAAAATTATAAAAGGGCATTTTTGTCACTATATTAGCAATTTGTCCTTCTAATCTCTACGATTTTGAAATTTGTCCTTCTTGACCGTTTATCAATTTTTTTGTCCTATTAGCCCTTCCCCACTATATTATATATGTCGGTTTTAGATTTTTTATAAGATTTCAAGTATATGTAACTATACATAAATATTATCAAGTAATCTTCTTATGAAATTTAGCAAATATACTTATATTTATAATGAAATGTTAGAATAATTTTCTTTTCAAAACAAAATATGAATATGGAATCGGATTAGGAATGATGAGATTTTTGGCATAACTTTAAATAACTATGGCCAAATAAGCTTACCAGAACGTAAAATTTCCAATTTTTGTCCCCACCTCACCTTGTAGAGTGGCGGACCTCACTCGAAATAGTCATTTATGATTAAACTAATTATAACCGACCCTTAGCCTATTTTGGTCTACATTTCTTAAAAATCCTACGAGTTTGTGCGTACTTATGAAAGGAGATGATGACATAAAAGGCGAGTATCGATGCAAAAGAATGGTATATCTTTGAGATTGGAAAAGTTGGATAAGTATTAATATATTCGATCTCACCTCACGACACTTGCAAGATAGTCGATTTTGGTAATGAGTTCGGGTATGTTAGTATTCTATGAAAAAAAAAAGAGAAAATGCGGAAAAAAAAAATGAAATAATATCGAATGTTATTAGTCGAGATATTTTTGATCAAAAATATGAAGGTGTAAGTACGTACGACTTGCTTCTTTCTCTTTTGATTTCCATTTCTATCCTTTCGATTAACCAACACCCTAAGCCTAAAACGTTATAAGCCATTTTGCCAACTACTTGACTTAGTCTTTGTTTCCAAATATTTCATATAAGTTAAGATATGAGAATGATTCTAGAATTTTAATTATATTTATTAAGTAGATTATGTAGAATTTCATTTGAATAATATTTGATAAATAATTTATCTAAGTTATATACACTTTTTATCTTGTTAATTTCTAAGAAAGATATAATTAATATATTTATAATATTGAAATGACATTTTACTGACTTGAGATTTAATCTACCAAGTATATCATTTTTATTGTAATTTTTATATATTTCCGCTTATTTTGCTCGAGGACGATCAAAAAGCTAAGTGGGAGTAGTTGATGTATAACATTTATATGATAAAAATTACGATATTTTATATACTTTATCAACTCTTTATATATAAAATATAAGAAATTATAACGATAATCTTATGAAATATTAATAGTAAGGAATACATCTAATTAATATAAAAATCTAGTAAAAGTAATAAAAAGTTATAAATTTTGTACCGGTTTAGTAACCGGAGTGTCGTGTCGATTTACGTGGGTATTTTGGTATTTTATTGCGAAATTTTAGGTAAACCAAGACCTCGAGTGACGACACTTTTTAAAGTCAAATCATATCTTTTGAAGGAAGTATGGAAGTGTCACAAGTTTAAAAGTTCAAGTGGATCAACGGTTCTTGATTCTATTATCGAGATAAATATTCGACGAACGAATGGCCCATCAAAAAGGCATTTTATGAAGAAGAGTCCTTCATGAAAGTTTTAGATCTTTCAAAGAGCTTTCCAACGCTTCTTGAATCATGTCAATTGGAGATCTACAACTCAAGATATGATTTTATCAAGTTCAGCTAAAAATAGAAAGATTATATCCGGATCAATCCGACATCACCTCGGATCGATCCGGATTATCAAATAATGCGAAGTAATGATGATTAGCACATGGCTCTGCAGAAAATAAGCAAGTGATAATGTTTTTTATTCCCGGATCGATCCGACCTCGATCCCGGATCGATCCGGCCATGGAAAATCTGCCTATAAATGGGCAGATTACATGCAGCTGCAGGAGTGTACCAATATATATACTAGCTTATATATATCTTCTAATCTCCTAATTAGTAGTAGTTATGTATATATAGGCCTTATGCCATAAATAATAATAATAGTATCGTTGTTATGCTCGGAAAATTATCGGAAGATCAATGTTGTTGAAGTCGTTGTAATGTCCGGAAGAATACAACATACGAATCGAGCGATTGTAATCGGGTAAAATTTCTAAAGTATTTATGTTTGTTATGTTTGTTTTTATCTTTTTAATCGTTATAATGTTTTTAGGCTAAATCTAATAACTAGCCAAGGTTATGTAATCGTATTATTTCGATCTTTTTGGTAAATGAATGTCATCTAAGTAAAATTGACTAAAATTGAGTTAATTGAATCTTTTTCTATTTTGCAACGTATTGATAATATTCGGATTGAAGTAATTAATCAAGATGAATCGCAACATATAACCTAACGATGAACTGACCAGAGAAGTTAGGATATGAGATAAAAGATAGAGAAACCGGAGGGTAAAATTGGCCGTGCGAAAGCGTGACAACGGAATCCTATTTCCTATCCGGGGGCAGATTTGTCTTGGGAAAAATGAATCTTATTAGAATTTGTGCTCAAGATCGTGATAATGTTAAAATCAACAGTTTAATTGAAACTAACACCGGAAAGTTAAATCGATCCGCGACAACCGGAGCCTTTTGAATAACATCGGGCGTCGACAAACGGAATAACCTCTTTTATCCGGGGTAGATTTGTACTCGGTACTGTTTCGGACTAGCGAGATTAGAATGGGGCGAGTTGTGGAGATTGAACTGGTGACAATGTAACATATGACAATTTCATACGCTCGTGTGAGAAGGAATTGTTAACCTCGAGGAGTGCGCGTTTCATTTACTCAATTGGACCTAATAAAAGGAAGATCGAGCACATTCATTAAGCTAAAAAGATTGAATAATTCAATTATATATATCTTGGCTAGTTCTATAATAATTATAAGTATTTAATATATTGGTATCTATATATATATATATATATATATAGTTTATTATTTATGTATTACTATATATATTTATGTATTTATATATATTATAATAATTTAGTTTTAATTTATGAATTTATTTTCTATTTATTAGTATAGTAGCGACTCGTTTAATAAATCTACGATTTAGATCGAGATAATAATAGTTGTTTGGTGTTTAACCACGGCTTAAAAGAATTACCTTGATTCCACGAGGATTCGACACTTTGACTCACCACATTAGCCTTCTGATTTGACCCGTCTGGCTGTCGGTTAAGACTGGAATAGCACTAGAAAAGACGCGTCAAGTAGTCAACAATTTGATTGTTAACTACTCAAGGAATATGGTATGTTAATCCTAAAATTATAAAATCCTAGACCCTTAGAAAGTTCAAGTTGATTTAATGTAAGCCAAAAGAGAGAAGGGGTATATCTTTGGAGATTTTTAAATTCAAGAATACTGGTGGTATATGATATTGTGAATATTCTATTGAGGATGAAGCATGTGTGCAGATGTTCTGCGCGTGTCATCTCCTGGGTAGGCCACGTAGAAATAACCCGTCTAATAGACCCAAAAAAAAAAAAAAAAAAAAGACGGTGCACCATGAATATATTTGCCTTTATTCTAATTAAATGAATAACATGTGTTAAGATTGTTTTTTTTTTTTTTTTTTTTTTGAATTGTATCGAATTTCAAATCGAATAAAAATGCCTTTATTCTAATTTAATGAATAAAATGTGTTAAGATGTTTTTTCTCGAATTGTTTTTTCTCGAATTGTATCAGATTTCAAACCGAATAAAAATCAAGTAATGTTTTATGGAAAAAAATATAAAAGTTGTGCATTATGAAAGTCGTTGACTTGTTGTATTAGGAATTTAGGATTGAGTGAAATAAGTGGATAAAGTTGAATGTGTTCCGCCATGCACTCTTGGAATATTAGCTTTTTAGGATACTTAAAAGGTGTTCTTAGAGTGTATAACAGAAGTTATCTTTAACACCCATTAGAGCCGGGGGACTTACCTTGTAGAGAGGGGGCAGTGGCCCTCTCGGTTCCGTAAAAAAGCTACTCGTTTAAATCCGATTTATTTGGAACTTATTTCGTTATAGATGTTTGAAAATAAGTCTGCATAAAGCCCAATATTTATCTTAAAGTTGCATCTCAAATGGCCACATATTAGTATTTATTAAAAAATATATGAAACAATATAAAAGGGATATAATTGTAAATTAATCATGTTTTTTATAATTAGACGATGTAATAAATATTGTTAAAGTAAATTTGATATACTCAAACCGGATTACAGCCCGAGTATCTCAATTTGGACTTGGACTTGAGCCCAATGACGATCTTGGGCCATTGACCGGTAAGTCCGTATTCTATAAGTCGGACCGAGACAAATGTTGATCCTCAAAAGCCCCATCCTATTATGTCTAAGGGATCGTTGTGTCCGCAAATCGACACGTCGGTTACATGCCCATATCATTAGGCCAACCATTTCGAAGTTGGTGACGACGAGACAAGGAAGAGATGAGTTCGATTGTACGCAAGACCGCACACCGATGCTTGTCTTGATAAGCTGTCTTGTTTGCTTATGCATAATTGTACTTAACTATGTCTTCTTAACGCCTTGTCATGTTTAGCTAATCATCATTAGCATGTTGCCTTAATGTAACATAAAGGGGATTGGAGAAATGTTATACGCGTGAAATGCTACAGCGATTTGTCAACACACTCATCGTCTTATTCATAGAGCAAGTCCGACCACTATGGTTCATAATATCCCCCCTCTTTTCAATTGAGAAATCACCCATATATAGCTGTATATCCACTTTAAATCATTATTCCTCAAACCTTATATTTCCGACAATATCAAATTTTTAGTTCCAAAAAGTCTCAAATAAATTCGGACAGAGGGAGTGTATGTTGTGTAATTTTTTTGTCACTCTAAAAATTTAAACTCTTCCTTATCATCTATAATAATCGATAAATTGACCAAAAAAACTTTTTGTCATGTTAATAAAAATACATTGTCATTACAAAAGTGATACATCTAAACAAATGTATTTTCCCTTAATAAAATTGTCAATAATGGGAGTAGAATGGTTAATGCGTTCGGATAATGCGATGTATATTATTTTCTTCTAATATTAGTCGCAAAATGTATAGTAGTGTTTATATAGTAATTTCTCCTCGAATCAATGGGGGCATAAAAAAAACACTAGTATACATGTTTGTGTTTGTGAAAAATTTCTAAGATTATCGCCACCCTCCCGAATCATGCGTCCGCCCCCGACTACAACCTTGCATTTGATATGGGTGTAGGACTTGAAACCCCATCTCTTAGGGAAGAAAATATACATGAAGTCTTTGTAAAATAGATTACGAACCATAATAGCTCTCGATTTACATCGTTTATGAAACCCTAAAGAAAACTAGATCAATAAATAACATTGATTCACATTCTCCACGAAACTCTTGAGGCGAAATGTGGACCCTTCGAGTTGATACTCGACATTTTTCCCCACAAGAATACTGTACGGTAGAGGTACATGTCAATAAGAAGTCTAAATCCTCACTTTGTGGTTGTACGGTGTATAACACAATTCATCTTTAACACGTTACATGCATTCTCCACAATATTGTGTTAGGTGTGAGAGTTCGAAACCCCGTCTCTTGAAAAAAAAATATACATGAAGTCTTTATAACATAAACTTTTGAAACATGTCTTCGATTTACATTTTACACGAAACTACTAAATAAATTAGATTACAAATACATATCATTGATTTATATCCCGACAAAACTCTTAAACGAGGCGGTGTAGGCCCTTTGAGTTGCAACTCGACCTTTTTTTCTCCAAAAGAATACTTTGTATAATAGAGGTAAGAGTCGAATCTCTCTTGTGATTGTACAATGCTACGAGACACATCATTATTAATATCTTTCACATTATGGAAAAAGAGAAGGCAAACAATACATATATTCATGTTAATATGTATCACAACACCGTAAAATGTATTACATCTTATATGAATAATACAAACTAATTTCCACCAATATATCACTATAGAGGTGTATTACATCTTCCATTTATATTTTTAGCACATCAATTATCTATACAATATATTATATTTTTGATACACACTTATTAATACGGGGCGTTCCGCACAAATGCACACTTTAATCAATAGCGATAAAGAATATATGATGAAGATTGCTAAATGCAACACACTTAATCTATCGTTGAGGGATTACAGAGAAATTCAGCATCTTCAGAATCAAATGCAATGCTCAAAATTCGATTTTGAAGGAGTTGAAAGCATATTTCGATATTTGTAGAGTCAAAATTTACACGAAAAATGGTCACGCAAATAAATCGGCTATAATGTCATTAACTATCCACATACTATACATGTTTGTGATATTTGTGTAGTTTAAAAAAAATAAAAATGCAAACCATTCCGAGATGCTCGTAGATTGCAAACGGTATTTCCTGCATTGGTGAGAAATCCTCCCATCTCAGTCTGCATTAGCCAGAGTCGACGCCGCAATCGGCCATAGCCGCCGCCGCCGGCCACCAGATATTCTCCGGTGAGTCTTGTTCTTCTTTCTCTCTCCCGGTCCTTTTAGTTCTCTAAGCTATTCTTTTACAAACATCAATTCTACATGACTACATGGTACTAGGCACAAATTCATCTTTTACTAGTTTCCCGAAAAAATTGTAAATTGCCGATGAGACATTCACTCACAAAAAAAATGATTGTAAATTGGTTTAGTGTGAAGGCTGAGCTCGTGAATTTCATTGTTTTTATCATGCTTTTGTCCACCAGTGATGGTCTTATTGTTTCTCAATCAATCAACAATATAAAATTGTGATATGGTGACAAACTACCTGCTTAAGTTATTTAGTCACAGTTCATCTTTGTTGATATTATATTCATTTTTGTTCGTTGTGCACAAGATTATCTCGGTGTGGTAATTGAAGTTGACAAAGCTCTACTTGATTAGCATGCTACTCTTTATGGTGAATTATGAAGTTATCCCTGTGTTTTCTTATTGAAGCATTTGTGCAGTTTACGTGTTTGTGCGAGTGCGTGAATGGTTCTATAAGAAAAATTTTCCTGTAAGGCTTATAGTATTTCAGCAGCTAATCTCCTGCTGTAGGTAACAAGAGGAATATATGGGGCTTGTAAGTTAAATTCAGTTCATTTTTGGCGTTTTAGGATAATCGCAGGCTCACAGAGAACAACCATATAGAGCAATTGAATGGACAGGGGAGATGGGATGCGGACATGGATATTGAACACTTACACAATTGGGGCTATGGTGCTAATATTCACTTTGCAATTGATGAACTGGTTCTGGTCCCGCTTCCAGTTCCGATCCAAATTGAAGCTTAAAGGGCGTGCCAATCGCACCACTGCTTCATCCTCTTCAAGTGTGGAATCTGGGTACCTTGTTATTTTATTATCATTCGGTTCATTGCTGTATTTTGCGTTTCGCAATTTGATGAAACCAGGAGGTAGCTTGTGAGTTGTAGCTGGGATAACTTCGTTAAGTTAAGACGTCATTGCGATATTGTATGAAATTTGCCAAACTTCTTGCTTAAAAGAAAAATGATTTGAACGAAAGAGTATATATCATACCTTATTCTCTTGCTACCATGGAAATTCTTTCAGGATAACAAGCTTCATATCTGGTTCAGACATGAAGCTTTTGCTTGATGACTTGGAGGAAAAGAACCATGGGAATGTGAACTGGGAAAATGTCATTGATAAGAAAAGCAACCGTTGCTCGTACTTTGCCGAGTGTTGCAAGACCAAGGTTTTCTCTTGAAAATTTTGCCTTTATTTTGTTTGCTCTTGTAGGTTTGAAATTTTCTGGAGCACACTTTTAGTTTCTTGTACAGTTTACGCTCTTATCTGTTTACCGTTCCTGGTCCTTGATTGGATTAGGTTTGCATTTTGGTATTAAGTATCTTCCTCCATCACAGGGCGAGCCTGTAAAGTACTTGAGTATTACGGTGTTTGAGAATTGCTCTGCTGAGTTGGTCAGAGATTTTTACATGGACAATGAATATAGGGCTTCTTGGGACAAGACCCTTTTGGAGCATGAGCAGTTGCCGGTGGACCCAAGTTCCGGAATCGAAATTGGTCGTATGGTGAAAAAGTTTGCCTTATTGTCTCCAAGAGAGTATGTATTAGCTTGGAAAGTATGGAAAGACAACGACGGTACCTTTTATTGTCTTAGTAAGGTACACAGAACATGTGTATTCGTAATTTTTCTTTGTAGAATGACCATATACATTCATTGAAGTTGTATTTTGTAGCTTATATAATCCTGGGACCGTGATATGTTTACAGTCACATACATATGTGCGTATATTCGTATGTATATATTTACACATGGATATATATCTGTGTGTGAGTGCGTTTAGACACAAAAACGATGCACAAATTTGCAATATGTTCTTGATTCTCTTATTTCCGGGATTGTTTCTTTATTGTTGAAACTAACTATTTCAGATATTTGAATTGTCAGGGATGTGAGCATCCTTTTGCTCCAAGCAATAAGAAATACGTGCGAGCCACATTCTATCGGTCTGGCTGGAGAATTAGAAAAGGCAGGTAGCTCACTCTTTTACTTCTTTTTATCTCTTCTTGATTCTGGATTAACTAAAACGAAATTCCTTTTCTTCGTAATTCAGTACCCGGGAGAAATGCTTGTGAGATCAAATTGGTGCATCAAGAAGCTGCTGGTTTGAATGAAAGTTTTGCAAAGCTGGCATTTGCAAAAGGCATATGGAGTTACATTTCCAAGATGGATGATGCACTCCGCCGATACTCACCCGTACCAACGTCACGTCCTAATGCCCCCGTTCAAAAGGTCAGAACGTTTCATTTCACATACTAGACTCGCTACTAAACATGAGTATCCGTGCATCCTAGCATATGCTCTACCCTTTTCTTGGATTAGTTTTCTGATTTGAGTACCATTTATAGGTGGATCATCCACAAAGCTCCACAACCGAGCATCAAGTAGGACGTCGTTGCAGTATGATCTCGAGAAGGCCTTCAAAAAGTGTAGTGAAGAAAGGTTTGATTCTGCTAGGAGGGGCAATCTGCCTATCAAGAGGTCATTCCAACTTGGCTACAAAAGTTGCTATGGCATACATTTTAACCAAGATATCAAAACACAGCGTTTCAACAAGGCAAAACAAGCAAAACACAAACAAGCAAACCTAATTTTTCTTCTTTGTACTGGTTGACTAAACCTTGGATGACGAATGCACGAAAGGGCTCGGTTCGTTCTGTAATTTGTGTTGTATATTTCATAAATAAAGTTACTTTTTGTTGATTTTTGATTGTCAGCAGAATAGCAGGAGTCCTAGCTTGTCGTTCAAGGAAAAAGAATCTACGGTCAGATCTTCTTCACACTAAGAGCTCGTTGTATGTTCAAAACCGTTTGAAACGATGCTTTCTGTGAAGAGGATCGTAGCTTGTCATTTGAGGTTCAAAACCGTTCGATCATACGTGTGTTGCAGGTTTTTTTTTTTTTTGTCATGGATGGCTTTGGTTCATTTATTCCTATAAACATGACAAGAATATCTGTGGATAATATGAAGAGTGCCTTTCATATGCTTATGGTTTTTAGCCAAGGATGAATTTTGGATTTTAGCTTCTTGTGGTTATAGCAAAGACATTTAGGAATTTTGGATAATCTGTTTTTAAAGGTTGGCAGGGGCCACATGATAAAAAAAAATAATATGTGGTGCAAATCTTAAATAGCATATGTATATCACAAACGTTAGTCCAGGTCACTATCCACATACTTTGGACCTCGTCTTAGTTAACTTTTGGTGCAAGCAAAACCACAAAATTCTTTGCAAAAACGTTGAACCCAACTTTTTTTTTTGGTCCCCACAGCCTCTGTCCCTGGGCGGCTGCAGGATTTTTGTAAGAATGACACGTTGTATTATAAGATTATAAGGTTTTGATGCATTAACTTTAAATATCCAAGTATATATATACGGATCAAGGTCAATATTAAAAAATTTAGCGGGTCATTAAAACATATATTAGTGTATAATTTTCAATTAGTGATGAAAATACATAGAAAAAAAAATTTATTTTATTTTTTTGAGGGTCAGTTGACCCTTTTTCTTCTACTTAGCACCGCCTGTCCGTCCGCGGGATGAGTGGAGATATTAGTCGGAAATCAGGTGGTTCAAAATCGTAGTGCTTGCATGATTATACTCAAAGAGCGAGATGTCGCGGCTTTATGGGGTTTGAGCCTCCACGCTCAGTTTAAGGTCGGTTTGCCATAAACAAATCCTTTCTTATTAGAGGTATATCGCGGGAATGGGGACCACACAATTCTTCGCATTGTGCATGTATGTGTGTGTATGTATGTCTTCATTCCGGTCTATAGCATAGAATACCAGGGTAAGATCATCTTTTGAAACTCGGTGTCCATATTACATGGTTTCAACTGTGTTAAGGCTAAGAGTAGCAATTATTTCTACTTGTAATCATTGAAGAATCGTTGGTGTAATCACTCTGGTGAAGATCGTTTTTGAAGTTAAAGCACTTATCTTTCTAGAAGTTTTCTCACTCTTTGTTAGGTAATTTTTTCTTTAGTATTTCTAGTTTTATTTTCATATTTATGGAAATACATATTGACATTGTGATTTTTATAGGCATGGAGAGCATATCATCTAGTCTGACCAAGATAATGTTAGAATGCGAGTACTTTGTCTTCTATGGCGGATTAGGAATGCTAGATTTTATTGCAAGCATCTTGTATTGTTTGATTCTCTTTACTTGTGTTTATTGCCTTAGCTTATGTTGAATTTGCTACCCAGCATTTGCACACACACTTTGTTGAGATCGAAAGAAGATATGTAGTGTGGGGAAAGAGGTAAAAAGACCGATAGGAGAAATCTAACTTTAATGGAATTCGGTTTTTTACACGGGGTTTATGACTTGTTCCATGCAACCTAAGAGAGTACATGCATTCTAAATCATTAGGCTAACTTAGGCTCTGTTTGTTTTGGGTTGGAGTTTTTTTTTGGGTTGTTTTAGATAAAGTGATTGAAGTAATGATTAGAAAGTTAATTTGTTTTTTGAAATTTGTGTAGATTATGATTTGATTGGTGAAATAAAGTAGTATAATAAATAAAATAATAGTAAAAAAGGTTATAAAGTTGATAAAGTGAAATGATGAGAGATAATTTAATATTTTTTTATTTGTAGTTGAAGAAATGATTGGTAAGAGATACAACGTATATATAGGCCACAACACAAGGCCAAAATAGTAAAATAACAAAACAATAAAATATATAGATAGTTTCTACGATATCTTCCCTCAAGTGACGAAGCGTTGTGAAGTCCAAGCTTGGACACAAAAACGAGAGAAAGGGAGCCGACCCGGAGGTTTGGTCGAGCATCCGCAAGTTGGTCGGCACGCAAACGCTAGGCTTGTTCGAATCAAACCTCTCTCACACGCTCACGAATAAAGTGATAATCAATGGCCACATGCTTCGTTCGTGAGTGGAAAATTGGATTAACAACGAGCCTCATGGCACCTAAATTATCACAAAAAATAAGCGGTGTCGCTCCTGGTTTAAAACCAAGATCTTGTAACAAATAAACAATCCGGGCAATTTCGCTGCACGCGTATCCGCAACGGATCGATACTCCGCCTCGGTAGAGGAACGCGAGACAGAGGACTACTTCTTGGAGCTCGAAGAGATGGCATTACGACCTAAGAAAACCAAGTAGGCCGATGTCGAAGTATATGGGGCTGTCATCATCATCCTTATTCCTCCCCCGATCCGAATCCGAATATGCATGTAGTGCTAATGGTGTGTCATTAAAAAGCGAAGCCCTAGCTTCGGAGTGCCGAATAAGTAACGAAGGATACGCTTAACAAGTGTCCGGTGGTAGTCCGTAGGGGCATGCATGAATTGGGACAACTTGTTAACGACAAAACCAATATCGGGTACGGTAAACGTAAGATGCGTAAGGAACCCAATACACAGCGATGCGAGAGGGATCGGAGTAAGCGAGGAGAGGATGAGGGTTGCGCGAGAGAAGGCATCGGCGAGGTAAGGGTGTAAAGCGCACTGTGACTCCTCCATGTACCCGGGACGACGGATCATGTATATACTTAGGGCGTGAGAAGCAAACACCGTAGCGAGAATGAGTGACTTCAACACCCAAAAAGAAGGACGAGAGGACCCAAATCCTTGACGAGAAAAACGAGTCCCGATAGCATCAATCACATGCTTGAATATGATGTGTGGAGGCACTGTGACAATAATGTCATCAACATAAACCGAAATTCTTGTGAGATGATGCGCGTACGGTCGATGAACGAGAGACGAATCGGCCACGAAATTCACAAAACCTAATGAAAGCACAAAATTTTTCAACTCATGGTACCAAGCACGCGGACTGTTTGAGGCCATATATTGCTTTGCGCGACTTACGGACAAAGGTAGGTTTCAATGCATCCCGAAAACCCCGGGGGTTGAACCATATATACGTCTTCGTGAGCGAGCCTTGCAAGAACGCATTATTAACATCAAGTTGTCGCAAGGGCCACCCCTTAGTAACGCAATGCTAAGAACCATCCGAATCGTTGTTGGCTTAACAACGGGGCTAAATGTCTCAAAATAATCTAAGCCCGGGCGTTGATTAAACCACTTTGGCTACTAAACGAGCCTTATATTTGTCTATAGACCCATCGGGCTTACGCTTAATACGAAACACCCATTTACACCCAACGACATTCATACCCGGAGACGGAGGAACTAAATCCCACGTGCTATTACGAAGCAACACAATGTACTCGTCGGACATAGCAATACACCATTGCGAACAATGGAGGGCCTGTTTTAAGGTGGTAGGCTCGGTGTAGAGGTAACTGGAAGTGGCTTGAGCTTGAAGGTTTAAAATTTTTCGTGGCTTGTGAATGTCATTTTTTGATCGAGTAACCATGGGGTGTCTTGGAGGAGTATTGATAGGAGAGTGAGCAGCGGGTGAGAGAGTTGTGGGCGAGGAGGAAGAGGGTGTGGTTGCAGCCGAGAGAGGGGAATGTGAGGTAGTTGGTGAGAGATTGGGGTCTGCGGCAGAATGTGTAGGGGAGGCTGGGGTATCATTTTCTGGGCTGGCAGGGGGGGTAATGGGGTCTGTCGAGCGTTTGGTGGAGGGGGCTGTATGTTGGAGAGGGAGACATCTTGGAAGTGCTTGGGGAGAATAGGGGAGTGTGAGTGGCCGAGAGAGATGGAGAGGCCAAGGGTGATGCTTGATTGGTTAGGCATTAATGGAACGAGAGGGTATAAATGTAGGCTCTTGTGGAATAAAGGTAGGATTATAATAGGCGGGGGTAGAAGAGTGGATAGGGCCGGTAGAGATGGATCGTTGGGGATGCTCGCAAACGGAAAAATATCTTCAACAAACCGAACATCACGGGCAGTGTATAGGCGATTTTCTGAAATATCAAAGCAAAGATAACCACTTTGCGTTAACGGATAGCCTAAGAACACACAAGGACGGGATGTAAAGGCTAATTTGTGTGGGTTTTGAGGCTTTAGCCAGGGGTAGCAAAGGCATCCAAAGATTCTTAGTTTGCCGTAGTTCGGAACCTCACCGAGTTAATTTGAGATAGGGAGACGCATGTCAAGAGTCTTGGAAGGCATGCGATTGATTAAATAAGGCTGCGGCACTAACGAGCGTAGGACCAAAAAGTAATAGGCATCGAGGCATGAGAAAGGAGTGTAAGAGCGAGTTTCGGCAATGTGTAAATGTCGACGCTCGGAGATGCCATTTTGTTGAGGTGTGTGGGTGATGGACGTGTAATGGGTAATGCCATGCTCAGCTAGATAGGGACGCAAAGCAATGTATTCAGTGCCATTATCAGAATAAAGAATTTTAAGGGTGCTGGCGTATTGTTTCTCAACATATGGTTTGAATTTTTTGAAGATGGTGGCAACTTCAGATTTTTGTTTCATTGGGAATAACAAAAAAAAAACGAGTAAAATGATCAACAAATATAACGTAGTACTTGAATCCATCAATAGAATAAATCGGTGCGACCAAACGTCGAGAAAACACCACATCCAATGGTTTTGAGCTAGTAATAAAAGAATGCGAAAATGGGAGCCGATGACTCTTATTACATAAGCAAGAATTACAAGGAATAGAATGAGCGAGAAGACAAATGCAAATAATTGTTTTTGGCTAAAGCTTGTATTATTGGAGAAAAGGATGCCCACGGCGAGAGTGCCACATGACGGCGAAGCTTTAGCGACCGAAAAGCGAAAAGCGATGAAGGAGACCGGATGTACGCTCCATCTCTAACCCGACCTTGGTGGAGGCGGTTGGTGGTCTTCGGGTCCTTCACCAAAAAAGAGTCGGGTAAAAATTCAATAGAGACGAGAATTATCTTTGCAAAATTTATGGACGGAGATAAGATTTTGTGAGAGATTAGGTACACACGAACATTATTTAACTTGAAATAGGAGATAGTGGTGGAACCAATATGTGTGATGGCGAGAGAGCGCCATCACCTATAATGATTCGTTCCGTACCTGGATATTGAGAGTGCAAGGAAAGCAAATCGAGCTCTTGTGTCATGTGGTGAGAGGCACCACTATCAAGCATCCGGTGGTTTGGAGATGGAGAGGAGGAAGCGGTAGCAACATGAGCGGTAGGTGGAAGTGGTTTCGGTGGGAAGGTTTTACGGTCTAGGGAGATTGTTGTAGTGATTGTAGGTAGAGCAAGATGTAGCACCATGTCCTTGGGCACCACACAACCGACAATGACCAAGGAAGGGACGTGATGGACGTGCTTGGGAGTGATGAGAGCCACTCGGCCGAGAGCCAGAAGGTGTAGGGTGCCTCGGGTATTGTGGTTGTGGAGGGCATTGGTGAGGGTATTGAGGAGCCGGGTGATGACAGACCTAAACCTAACCCTGAAAACGGCGCCGAAAGGCGCGCGGCCTTTCTGGGTTACACGATCCTTACCGGCGGTGTACCGGGTCAAACTGTAGTGATAGTATGGTGAGTCGAGTGTCGAATCCTCGGGGAACTTGGTAATTCTTTTATGTGTGGTTAAACACCAAAGAGGCATTATTAACTCGATCTAAACCGCAATTTTATAACACGGATCACTACTATTCTAGTTAACATAAAATAAATACGAAAATTAAAAACTATACTAACATGATATATATAAATACATAAATATATATAGATGCATAAACCGCAATTTATATATATAGATATAAGTATATATAGATACCAAAATATTAAACGAGATAATTTTAGAGAAGCTGGCCAAAACTTATATAATTGGTTTATACGATCTTTCGATTAAATGAAATGTGTTCGATCTCTCCTTTTATTTTAGGTCCAATTGATTAAATGAAACGGTGCACTCTGAGGTAAACAATTCCTCCTCACACGAGTGTATGAAATTGTCATATGTCCATTGCATCGGTCCAAGGTCCACAAGCTGTTACGGTTTTTACGAACGGGTCCCGAGTACAAATCTACCTTTAGATAAAAAGGAGTCACTCCGTTCGTCAAACGGTCAATTTTATTTAAAAGGCTCCGGTTGTCAAAGCCGGACGATTCAACTTTCCGGTTTAAGTTTCAATTAAGCGATGATTTAACATTATTACGATCTCGAGTACAAATTATAATAAGATTCATTTCTCCCAAAACAAATCTACCCCCGGGTAGGAAATCGGATTCCGTTAGTTATTCACACGGCCAATTTTACCCTCCGGTTTTTCTATCTTTTATCTCATATCCTAACTACGAGGCGTCAATTCATAATTAGATTATGAATTCCTCAGATCGATTAAATATGTCAATACGAATACGATTAAAATAGAAAAAGATTCAATTAACTCAATTTTAATCATTTTAACTTAACAACATTTATTTAACGAAAAGATCGAAATAAAACCGATTACATAGCTTTGTCATGTATTATATTTAGCCTAAAAACATTACAACGACTAAAAATATGAAAATAAACAACATAAACATATATACTTCAGAAAAGTTACCCGAATACGGCGGTTGATTCGAAATCGTATTTTCCGGACATTACAACTTCTTGACAAAACCGAACTTCCGAGATTTTCCCGAGCATTATAACGATACTAAAATTACATTATTACGGCGTAAGGCCTTATTTACAACTACAACTAAAAAATAAAAAGAAAAGAGAGAGGAGAGGAGAATATATATATGATATGGTGTATATATATTTTGGTACTCTTCGATCGTTCTCTGCTCATCTTCTTATATAGGCAAAGGTGAAGGGGCCGGACCGGTCCGAGATTAAGCCGGATCGGTCCGGTATAATGATTGTATCCACTAGCTTAATCACTTCAGCATGTGCGTTGAGATATTTATTTTTTATATATAATTATTAAACTTCTAAAATTCATATCTCGAATTCTGGACCTCCAAAAATTGCAAACGAAATCCCAAAATTAAGGTCTCGAGAAACTCTACAACTTTCATGAAGGACTCTTCTTCAGATAACGCCTTCTTGATTACCTCGTGTTCCTCCGAAGCTATTTCAGGATTTTTATTAACCCAAATCGATTAGCCACTTGATCACTTGTTTAAGTTGTATACCTCCAATCTTCATAATTTAAATTGCATTGGAAAGCTTTCGGAAAAGTCTACAACTTTCGTGAAGAACACTTTTACGAAAATGTCGTTTTGATGAGCCATTCGTTTGTCGAAGACATTTCTCGATTACCACTTAACCGGATTGATTGGCCACTTGACCACTTAAGCTATTCAATTGACTATTTAAGCTCGTGGCACTCTCTAAATCATTCCAGAGATATGATTAAACTTCAATATGTCGATTCTCGGGGTCTCGGGTTATAAATCTGCAATAAGATACCACAAATACCCACGTAAATCTGACACGACACTCCGATTTACTAAAATCGGTACAAAATTACAACTTTTTACTATTTTTACTACTAACTACTCTAAACTATAAAGATTAATATTTCATAACATTTATATCATAATTTCATATATTTTACATAGAATTCGTTGATAAAACATAATAATATAACGTATTTTTAATCATATAAAAATAATACATCAGGTGACGAGGATTTGTATAAAAAGGTCTTGGAGGAACAGTGGGAACCGGGATAGAGGGGTTATAGTGCACGGGGAACGATATACGCCGGTGTACTACTAGGCGACTTTGTAACAATTGTGCCTCATGATTCAATAACTTCTCATGCAAAGCGGAGACAAGGAAATCGTGTCATCACGAGCCCGAATTGCATTCACCAAATTCACATAATCCGATCCCACATTTTTTAAGATCAAATCAACAACCTCATCATCATTTGGCTTAGCATCCAACGCACCAAATCATCCACAATATTCTTAACGGTATTAAAAAACTTTGAGATAGGCATGTTACCTCAGAGATTGAATTCAATCGAATTCGAGATTTTTTATTCTCCCTTTGGACCTTTTGCCATAAGTATCCAATAACGTATCCCATGCTGTTTAGACGTCTTCGTGTGCCGAATATCGCTAGATAATCCTTTTCAACGGACCCGAGCAAGAGAAAGTGGATTAGAGCATCCCGCCTAATCCAAAACGCAAATGCCTTGGCCGTATTTGGGTCGGGCGCGAGACAACGGTAAAGCACGATCACCCGTAATAAATCCATAGAGATCATACCCGGTGAAAGAGTATGAATTTGTAGTTTCCAAGCCACGAAATTCGATTCACCTAGCTTGATCGGAGCATGTATTGTTGGACCGAGGGCCACAATTGTTTCATTATTCGAAGAGGCAATCGCAAGTGGAGACGATTGATTCATCCGTGGTGGAGTGAGACATGGCGAGAGTTGCACGAGAAGAGAGAAAAAAAAATAAAAAAAGACGGCAAGAAGGGGGAGAGGAACCCTAATTGCGGTACGTGTGAAAAAAAAACGAAAGATCGAGTCTCGATACCATAATAGGTTTTGGTGAATAGAATATTAAGTTTCCATTAAGTGAGAATGAATGAGATACAACGTATATATAGGCCACAACACAAGGCCAAAATAGTAAAATAACAAAACAATAAAATATATAGATAGTTTCTCGATAGATGTGATTGGTGAAGTGATATAAAAAAACTCTAACGAAAACAAACGGAGCCTTAATGTTTAAACCAAGGAAGAAGCATGGTGTGGTTGTTGTGCATCTAACGGGGATAACCACTAAAACTAGGGGTTTGCAACATCAAATTAACACAAAGATCACACCATTGGATGGTTGGATGTAGATTTCATTCCCATGAATCCGCCGAAGATAATTATTCGAACTTGCATTGTCTTGACTAGCTCTTTATTTCACTTGTTTTCACAACCATTCTCTTACTTACTAGTTTGTTTTACAATTGTTTGGACTTGTAACCAGGGACGGAACCATGATTTTTTTTTTCGGGTGGGTTAAAATCAAAATTTTCGTAAATATACTTTATAGCGTAATTTTTTTTCAAAGTCTACAATCCAGCAAAAAACCATTTTGAGTCCATAAAACAGGATCATCCAAAGACATTCATTTTACTATACATCATTTCAATTGCACTCTATGATTCTTCTAGAAATATAATTCATCAATAACGGAACCAACATCGACACTTTGAGAGAATTCCCTTTCAACTTTCTCAATCAACATTCAACAAAAAAAGATTCAAGAAAACATAGAAGAAAATCGAGAAAAAATGATGTTGTTTATAAGAAATTGAAAAAAAAAAAAAAAAAAAAAAACCCAACCAATGATGTAAATTACTTACAAAAATTTAGATACAATCGAAATCGGTAGTGCCTTCAATTTCTTCAACAATGTAAGATCCTTACAACAAGACTCATTGCCTCAAAGATATATGGATGAATCAATCTTTCTTTAGTAACAGGGTTTCCTCTTAAAGTTCAATTTCAGCTCAAAACAGATCGATTTGAAAACTAGCCGTTGGTTTTGAATGTAGCTGAAGGTACATTTTCTCATTTGCTTCTCTTCTCTTTAATCAAACTTCTTCATCATGGTTGAAGAGGGTTTGAGGAAGTTTCCTCTTCCATTCATATTCGTTTCTTCTCTTTGGATGAAGCAAGAAAATGAAGTTGAAAAGAGATGAAATGACATGTGTATTTTGAAACAATCATATAAACATATCAAGTTAGGGTTGTAAGCATCATGACTCAACAATATCCGGATACCATACAAAAATTTCTTATAGTTACGTGTCTAAGCAATTATTCTAGACGATGGTCGTGAATCATAAAGTCATATATATATTCCATAAATGAATTTTAAAAAGGAGAATTAAATACTAGGGACATATATTTAAAAAGGAGAAATATTTAAACACTACGGTTATATATATATTCCACTTAAATGTAATATCCCATATTGCTAAGGAGAGAGAAACATCATCCCATATAAGTGTGAGACATAAAGATCTTGGTAACTTGAGTTAGCCTTTTTTAGGTCTAGCGAAAACGACAGTCTAAGTAATTGACCGGATCTTTTATGACTCTCTTTATAGCTATCGGATCCGGGGTTTATAGGCGTTACAAATTCGTATCAGAGCCGACTACTAGACGGATTTTTTATGACTCTCTTTAAAGCTATCAGATCCGGGGTTTGTGGTCGTTACAAATTCGTATCAGAGCCGACTACTAGACGGATCTTTTATGACTCTCTTTAAAGCTACCAGGTCCGGGGTTTGTGGTCGCTACAAATTCGTATCAGAGCCGACTACTAGACAAAAGTATCCGCTGCACCGTAAGAGATGGTGTAAGGGTCGCCTCCAGTTACCCCTGGTAGAGACGTGTCCGGGAACAGTTCTGCCATGTCTCGGCGTCCATTCGTATCAGAGCCGACTACTAGACGGATCTTTTATGACTCTCTTTAAAGCTACCAGATCCGGGGTTTGTGGTCGTTACAAATTCGTATCAGAGCCGACTACTAAACGAAAGTATCCGCTGCACCGTAAAAGATGGCGTAAGGGTCGCATCCAGTTACCCTTGGTAGAGATATGTCCAGGAACAGTTCTGACCATGTCCTGGTGTCCAGGAGTAGTTTGAGGGAAGAATGTAATATCCCACATTTATATAAGCGTGACTCAATTAGCACGGCCAAAACACACCTTTGGAGGCGTTACAGAAGGTCCATCTATTTATCTAATTTTCCATTAATCCTGGATCACCAAATATAAAACCAAGACCAATAAGTATCCGAACCCAAACGGAATGGATACGAACTTCTCATAGAATAGTTGCCCGCGAAAGTAATATAATCAAGGGGGAATGAGGAGAAGGACAAAATATTTTATCAATTAAGTAGAAGGACGATCTTTTGAAACTTTTGCATAAAGGACAAAACTATTTATCCACTATCGAAATTCACTTGTGTTCGAAATTCACCGTTTAAATTCACCGCCGAAATTCACCGTCGAAATTCACTAATTTTAGAAATTCATTGTCGGGATTCACCGATTTTCGGGATTCACCGTCAAAATTCACTATCGAAATTCACGATTTCGGGATTCACTAGGAGATTCACCGATTTTCGGGATTCACTGTTTGTCCTTCTCGCTATAAAAATTATGCGGTTGTCCTTCTTCCTATAAAAAATAAGTAGTTGTCCCGTCGCTTAATAATATTTCGATTGTGTCCTTATCCCTAATTTTCCATATAATCAATATGAACAATTCATACATATATTTAGCTATTTTTATATAGTTTTTTGTCCGTAAGGACAAAATTATCATAAAAAGGGGATAGAAGGACGTTGTAATTTAATAAGGACAAAAGAACATTTATGTAAGAACATATATGAAGTAACATATGTGAGATAAAGTAATATGAAGTAACAATTGTGAAATATAAAGAACATTAACACACGTGAGTAACATTTTTAAAGTAACATTTGTGATTTTTGTCCTTTATAATCACGTAAAAAATGTTACTTTTGTCTCTATGACCCATTTATCAAATTTTTTGTCGCTTATAGGCCTCTTCCCCCATTTTTATATTGGTCCTGCATCATTAAATAATACATAGTCGTTTCTATTGGTAAAAGTATATATATTCAATAATAAAAAATAAAAAATTGAACACCGTGACAAAAATGGGCAGACCCGTTTTCTGCCGGAGAATTTGAATCAAGCTAGCTCAGTCCCGACGGCCAACATACCATCTTCTGTTGTTTTTTCTCCGCCATTCCGCCGGAATTAAGCTTATTTCTTCCCCATCATTCAAGTTTATCTTCCCCTGAAATGTGTCCCAGTTAATTTACTCATTCAGGATTTCTGCAATGTGTTTGGCCCGCATTCGTTTCCGACGCTGGCTCCTATTTTCAAGTTTTTGGTTGACATAGATATTCGACAAAATTCCCCAGTCGGAATGAGTCGTTCTGTGCTTCCTAAGCATGTAATCTCTGTAATAAAGCACCAGAAAGACCCCTTGAAGGCACTAGAAATGTTCAATTCAGTCAAAAAAGAAGATGGATTCAAGCACAATTTACAAACTTTTAAAGCTATGGTTGAAAAGCTCGGTCATCACGGGGAATTCGATGCCATGGAACGAACGCTAGAAGAAATGAGAGCGAATGTCGATAACAGTTCAATGGAAGGAGCTTATATTTGTGCAGTAAAAAGTTATGGTAGAAAAGGGAAGATTCAAGAAGCTGTTAATGTGTTTGAAAGGATGGATTTTTATAATTGCGAGCCTTCGGTGCTTTCGTATAATGTGATCATGAATGTGTTGGTTGAATATGGGTATTTTAATCAAGCACACAAGGTGTATATGAGAATGCTTGATAGAAAAATTGAGCCTGATGTGTATAGTTTCACTATAAGGATGAAGTCTTTTTGCTGTACAAAAAGGCCTGATGTTGCATTAAGGCTTCTTAGGAATATGCATATTCAAGGATGTGATGTGAATCCTGTTACATATTGTACGGTTATCACCGGATTTTATGAATGCGATCGTAATCTTGAGGGGTTTGAGTTATTTGATGAGATGGTTAGGCTAAGAATGATCCCGGATGTGATCACGTTTAATAAGCTTATAAGTACTCTCTGTAAGAAGGGGGAGGTTCGGGAAAGTGAAAGGCTGTTGAATAAGGTTCTGAAGCGAGGTGTTTTCCCGAATGTATTTACATTCAATATTTTCATACAAGGACTGTGTAAAAACGGCATGCTTGCTGATGCTGGGAGATTGTTGGATGAAGTGTCAAAAGAAGGGTTGGTTCCGACGTTGTGACGTTTAATACTCTTATATCCGGCTTGTGTAAGAACTCACAGGCTACTGAAGCAGAAGGATTCTTGAATAAAATGGTGAATAACGGGTTTGAACCTGATATTTTCACTTACAACACTCTTATCAGCGGATTTTGTAAAATAGGTATGATTAGAAGTGCTGATAAGATGTTAAAGGATGCAATATTTAAAGGGCTTTTGCCTGATGAGTTCACTTACTCCCCTCTAGTTTACGGGCTATGTCAAGAAGGTGACATAGACCGTGCTATAGCAGTTTTTAATGAAGCTAAGAAGAAGGGTATAACGCTCGGCATAGTTTTCTACAACACACTAATCAAAGGGTTGTGTCGGTATGGACATATTTTGGAAGCAATGCAGGTGATGGGTGAAATGCATGAGAAAGGTTGTAGTGCTGATATATGGACCTATAATTTGATTATAAACGGGCTATGCAAAATGGGATTCGTATCCGATGCCATAAACTTTATGAATGACGGTATCTCTAAAGGGTTTTGTCCCGACATTTTTACTTTCAACACACTGATTGACGGTTACTGCAAACAATCAAAGATTTCTGATGCACTTGAGATTGTGAATATCATGTGGGACCATGGTGTTACTCCTGATGTAATCACACACAACACAGTATTGAACGGCGTTTGTAAAACATCGAATTCAGATGATGTAATGGCAACGTTCCAAGCAATGATGGAGAGTGGTTGTGCAGCTAACAGAATTACATATAACACTATTATCGAGAGCTTATGCAAATCTAGAAAGCCGATAAAAGCTTTAAGCATGTTACAGGAAATGGAACGGTGTGGTGCAAAACCTGATATTATAAGTTTTGGGACACTGATGAATGGTTTTTGCGAAAACGGGGATCTAGACGGAGCTTATGAGTTGTTTCGAAGAATGAAGAAACAATATGGACTTTCTCATACAACTGCAACTTATAATATCATGATAAATGCATATTCCAAGAAACTAAATATGGACATGGCTAAAAAACTCTTTTCTGAGATGATGATCCAAGGTGTTTGCCAACCAGATAAGTATACTTATCAATGCATGGTAGATGGTTTCTGCAAAACGGATGATGTTGATTCAGGATATGATCACCTTCTCGAGATGATCAAGAAAGGATTCAGTCCATTGCTTGCAACGTTTGGACGAGTTCTAAACTGTCTCTGTGTGAAGCATAGATTGCTCGAAGGGGTTAATATCATCTTCCTTATGGCACAGAAAGGCATTGTCCCTGATGTCGCTAACACAATTTTCGAGGCAGATAAAAAGGCAGCGGTGACGCCTAAGATAATTGTACAAGATTTATTGAAGAAGAGTCATATTACTTATTATGCTTACGAGGTGTTGCATGACGCAGTTAGAGATAAGAAGCTTCTGAAGAAACTGCCCAGATTGCAGTTCAACTAATTCTGGAATTATCTAAAACTTGTATCATTTTATAGGGATTGAATGGTATATATTTTTATGTTATGTCAGGAATTAGCTTTAACTGCACTTTTGTATTCTTGATAGAGATTGAAGGATAAGTGTCAAATCTTGAATCTTTTCACTATGCAGAAGAGTAAGTGAAAATATAAAATCAGGTCACTGTAGCACCCAATATTTCGTGTCAGGTCGGATCAGATCTGACATTTTTTTTTAAGTCCCGCATCGAAATTTGGACGATTTCGTCAAAATGTATACTATCTCGTCCAAATGTGATATAGTCCCGTAAAAAAGGAAATGCAGGCCAAAAAGGACGGACCTGTCTAAATTAAGACGGATTCCGTCCAAATTTAAACGAATCCGTCCAAATTCTGACGGAAACATACAAGTGGACATTTGCATACAAGTGGACTTTACAGACTTTGTCCAAATCTGAAGGAAACAAACAATTTGGACGGATTCGTCTCAATTTTGACAGAATCCGTCTTAATTTAAACGGGTCCGTCTTTTTTGGCTTGCATTTCTTTTTTGACGGGATTATATCACATTGGACGAGATACGTAGTATACATTTTGACAAAATCGTCCAAATTTCAACGCGGGACTTAATAAAAAAAATGTCGGATCGACCCGACCGGCCCGACAAAATATCGCCCGCTACAGATGACCTGAAATCATATTTTCTCGAAGAGTAAGCCCTTTTAGTCATTTCTGTTTAGTAATAAATAAAAAGATTGACTGCTTCATATCAAAATGAAGATATAATCTATAATTTGTAACAGCATTCTTCACTTTCATAAAAGAAACCCCCCCCCCCCCCCCCCCCCCCCCCCCCCCCCCCAAATAAGAAGACTGCAAAAGTATATGGTCAAAGTCATTGCTCGAGAAAATCAGCTTCTCTGCAGCCAATGGTTCACGAAATGTGTGTAGGCCAATGGTGATTCGGTAGGTAACTGCTAAGTGCATGAATATACACGGGGATTAACTTACACAGAACTCCAGCCTGGTTCCTTCACTACACCAGTACCCTCCATGTCACTCCTGAGCTTGAGTACACCTTCCCATTGGCCAACATCAGCATATATGTTAGCTAAGGAAACATACGTTCCGGCTTCACACGGTTCCAACTTCATCACATTTTCAGCTGCTAAATTTCCAAGATCAAAGTCACCATGTACTTTGCAAGCAGAAAGTAATGTTCCCCAAACCAAACCATTTGGCTGTATAGGCATCTCATTGATGAACCTCTCGGCTTCCTTCAGTCTTCCGGCACGACCTAGAAGATCGACTATACATGCGTAATGTCTACATTCAGGCTCGATGTTGTAGTCGTTCTTCATTGAGTGAAGGTGAAAGTAGCCTTCTTGAACCAACCCACAATGACTACAAGCTGAAAGAACACCGACAAATGTCACTGCATCCGGTCTAACTCCGGTTTTTTTCATGGATTCGTATAATTGTAAAGCCTCGGACCCTTTTCCATTTTGAGCATAGCCTGCAATCATGGCTGTCCAGGTAATGACATCAGGATCATGAATTTGCTGAAAAACTTTACGACAATCTTGTACGCTTCCGGATTTTGAGTACATCAAAACAAGTGAACTACCCACTGTGACATCTGATTCTAGGCCTAGTTTAACAACATGGCCATGAATTTGGGAACCGATGTTTGATTCGTTTGAGTTTGCAACGCCTCCGAGGATAGACGAAAATGTGAAAGCATCAAGCTGTATATCATCCATAAGCATAGACTGGAAAAGATGAAGTACCTCTTCAATGCAACCACTTTGAGCATAGCCTGAAACCATTGAGGAGAATGTTATTTCATCCTTTACAGGCATTATGTCAAACACCTTCCTTGCAGTAACCAGATCACCGCATTTTGAATACATACTCAACAACGCGCTACTGGCATTTACTTGTTCACCTACGTTTGATCGAATGCAAAATCCGTGCAGCTCTTTACCAGTTCTTAACGAACAAAGAGAAGAACAAGCAGTAAGAACCGCGTTCAAAACCATCCCATTAGGCACAATGTCCTCAAGAAGCATGTCTCTAAAACATTGAATTCCTTTTGCTGCACTTCCGTTTTTCACAAATCCAGATATCATACAGGCCCACGAAAGATTGTCCTTGCCTTCTAAGAGATTAAAGACATTGTAAGATTCCTCTAAACTACCACATTTTGAGTACATAATGAAAAGTGAACTGCCCACTGATATATTAAATATCAACCCTGTTTTAGCAGTGTAGCCATGGATCTGCCTCCCCAAATTCAAAGAGTCTGTGATACCTAGTACACTAGATGTACAAAATTCATCAGGTTTCAAATCCTCTTGAAACATGCGTTGAAATAAATAAACCGCCTTACCGGAATATTTGGACTGCACAGCAGCAGAAATCATTGTAGCCCATGTACCTACATGGTTCTTATCTTCAACTTCAGCAAACACTTTCTCAGATGCATCAGATGCTCCTATCTTTGCATACATATTGATCAAACAAGCTTTTACTACAGAATCCGAGAAGAATCCAGTTTTGATAATCCATGAGTGAAGTTGGATTGCCTCAATAACTGCAGCAGGACTAGCACATGCTGTAAGAATACTAGTAACAGTGTAGGTACTAACGTCCTCTTCCATAGCTATAATTTTCTTGAAGAATTCTGCAGCAGAAACAAAATCACCTCGTTGAGCAAAACCAGAGATTAGAGCAGTCCAGGATACGACATTCCTTACAGGAATCAGCCAAAACTGCTTAACAGCATCATGCATATAGCCGCATTTGGCATACAAATCAACAAGTGCAGTGCCAACAAAAACATCATCCCCTACACCCAACTTAATCACCATTCCTTGAACACCTTTACCAAATTCAAGCTGCTCAACTGCAGCACAAGCAGTTAAAATGCCCGATAAAGTGAAACCATTGGGCATCAAGAACCCATGAAGCATACTGCAAAATATATCCAGAGCAACCCAATTCTCCTTATTTTTCACAGCAGCAGATATTATTGTATTCCAAACAACCACATTCTCACACAAGACATCAAAAAACACCCTCAAAGCATCATTAAACCTCTGCCTTCCAGAAAACAAATCAATGATTCCAGTCCTTACATACCCATTTGAAAAGAAGCCATTTTTCATCACAAGCCCATAAATCTGCTCTCCCCACAGCACACATTCCGCAGCAACACAAGCAGACAGCACGCCCCCGTAACTGTATTGATCCATCGCCAAATCCAAACTATGCATTTTACAGAAGACTCTCCATGATTCCTGAAAATCCAAAACCTTGTTGCAACCAGAAATCATCAAATTCCAAGTAACAAGATTTGGCTTTGGAATATCATTGAACACCTTAAATGCATGCCCTTTATGACCGCACCTAAAATAAGAATCGAGCAAAGTATTAGCCTTAAATATATCACTGTGGAAGATAAGGGTCCGGAGCAATTTGCTGTGGTTAACTTTGGTTTCCATAAGACTGGAAGTTCTTGATTTACTCGGGTTTTTGGGCAGACGAATCGGATTGCGTACGGCATTGTTTTTTTCATCATTCTGGTCGGAGAAAAATCGTGGGTTTTCTAGTACTGCAATAAAAGATTTCGATTTGATTGCACAGGTCGAGAATTTGGGTTTCGAACGCTGATGACTGAGGAAATTCATTGAGTGTTCATTGCAACAAAGGCAGATGCTTACTGGAAAAGGCGGGAAGTCTAACGAATTATTTTGGCGTTCAATATTTTGTTATTTGTTAAAATCTGAGGCAAAAATAGTATTTTGTTAAAACCGGTCAAACCTGCCCCTCAAAAAAAAAAAAAAAAACCGGTCAAACCTACGATTGAATCGTTTAATTGTTTCGAAAATGGCTAATGACACTTTTAGTCCCTAATGTTCTCAGAATTTGGTAACTTGGTCCCTTATATTCTATCTTGGCGCATTAGCCCTTGTCCACTTAATTTTTTTTTTTTATGATGTTAGGACAATTGACATATTACTACACTTGATTAATTAAACCTAGTGATAAGAATTAATTAACACATAACTAGCAAGAAATTATGTTCCAGGTGTATCGTTGCGTTGCCCCGACTAACACTGAGTCAGTACGGTAAACACATAATCTTTTTTTCCTCTTATCTTAAAATGGTTAGATCTGAATCATCATAGATCGGGTAAAACCTAACCTCCACATAGTTCGGGTAACTAATTATTTAACCTAGCCTCAAGTAATTAAAAAAAGATAGACTCATGGTGTAAACATACATAAATATAAAAGATGATACATCTAGCAAATAAGGTTGAACAACTTCTTCCTAGCTCGGATCCTTTCTAAGATCCGTAAATCCTCCATAATTGAAAATACCAAATAAAACTCGAAATAATAGTAAAATAAATCAAAGAATTTAATATATTGCGAAGAGGCTACATTGTATCTACCTAAGAAAAGATTGTGTGATGATGTATCAAAATTATGAATGAACTACAACTTGTACTGATGTCATTTTAAAGGCTAATGATGATGTAAAACCAATCTTAAACCGATCTAAAGCATCCTAAAACGCGTAGAACAGTAATATATGACATTTTGGTCTTCGGAAGACTGATTTGGCACTGGAATTGGCATTTTGTCGGTGCTGGCGATTTTGGATTCTGACAAAATTTAGTATTTTGATCATATCGTATATTCCAACTTCTCTTTGGGCGATTCAAAATGTGTTGGAAACCTTGTTTTAAAACCTACAACTTTCATTGAGACGTCCAAGTCCCACTCAAATGTTTAAGCCTTTGAAATTTTGTTGCAAGTTCAACTATAAGCCTTTTCGGGCTAAATCTTTGACTCAAACACTTCAATCCTTGTCATAATGGGCTTTAAACTTCTAAAATCTTTGGCCCATTTCAAATCTTCAGCTCCACTCCAATTATTATCGGTTTAACTTCGTTTGACTCCAATCTTTAGCCAGAATGTTGCACCAAACAATTATTTATCTATCATTAAAAATATAACACTCATAATAGCTTATATCCACGACAAAATAACATATAAAATACACATAAACAATGTAAGTTAACACATTCGTGAATAATCACTTTTAGCTAGATTAACCCACGATTCCACACATATTATAATATTAATCACACAAACTCGAGGTAAATTAATGGTAAAATATATCATAAAGTTGATTTACATCAGACACCAACTTGCTCAAGGGTGTGAGGACATAAAAGACGATGGTTTATTGCCCAATGAGGTGGAAAATTGATTTAATCGACCGAAACTGATTAAAAGTACTTTTGGCAGCAGACTTAAGATGCAATGAATAAACCCAAATTAGTACTACCTCCGTCCCAAAATGTAAGTCCTTTTAGCTTTTTAGTTTTGTCCCAAAATGTAAGTCCATTTACAAAACCAACAAAACATTTATTACATCTTTCTCCTTCTACCCTCATTTATTATATACTCAACCACTTTTTATTATTTTGCACTAATACCAATGAAAGGTCATTTTAGTTTTTTTAATCAAAATTAATTATAAATAACAAATTTAACCAACTTTCTTAATATGTGTGAAAATGCCTAAAAGGACTTACATTTTGGGACAGATGTAGTATAATCATCAAGAAAACTAACATAGTAATGAGAGCCATGAATAGTGGGTTCTGCACAAGGTTCAAAAGGTTCAAAAGACGTAAATGATGACAAAGTTAAAGACCGACGATGGCTCTTGGCAATTTAAACTTTTGGAGCCGAACTAAGTGTTGGAATTTCATTTTAATCTGATGCAAAACTTGACTCAAAACAAGAAAACAACAATGACTGAGACGCAAGTGCCATTGAGTGATGATGATCCGAGTGAAGTGGAGTGCTTGAGCTTGAAACTTGTTGAAAAAGGTGAAAACGAGGAAGAGTTGATGCTTGAAAAAACACTATGAAGTAATGGTGAACATTGTCCGGTTTGGCCGGTTTTTTCCTGTCTATAAAATCAAACCATGTTATACGGTTTCTAAATTTTCAACCCAAACTGAAATGGATTTTAGGTTAAAACCATTTATTCAATCCGGTTTGGTTTGACTTGGTTCCGGTTTTTCACGGTTTTCATGAACAAATAAAATTATCGATTGAAATCACTACTTATCCAAAAAACATATGGTAATATATGTGTTACATCAATACTACTATATGATTGAAGCCGAAGAGATGATATAACAAATTATCTATATTGAACTATCATCCATCATCCAAATTAACAATTGCGTTACTAATCGTATTTTCCTCATTTCAATTCACCAATGAAGATTTCACCCCGACACATTATTACTATTGAACTAACATTTTCCTAAAAAACCTACCACCTACAACATTGAATAATTAACATAGATAAATAACAACGTGCTTAAGACACAATAGTATTTGAGTGAGATCAGAGGAGAAATATGAACGTATTATTTTTCGTAAGTGAGTGAGAAATGTGAAATGTAACTAATTTTTGCACATATTAGAAAAACAATGATGAGTTATTTCAAATATTGGTGTTGAGAAAGCAAGAGAGCGAGATGGTTAGAGATTGCGAGTCATTAATTGATTCACGTTGCAACTTGATTCGTGTTGTGTTGTTCTCTTATGATATTGATTTATCGAAGTAAAAGCGTGTGCAACTTGCAACAAGTTGAATATTTAAGATATGAAATTAATGATGGATAATTAATATATTGCAAATAGGAATTTAAATGAAATGAGTTAGAGTGATAATTTAAAATTTTCATATAAGGTATCCGGTTTGGTCTGGTTTCAAACGGTTTTCAATTTTTCGAATTGAAACCAAATTGTATTAAATGGTTTGGTTTTTAGTTATATGAAAACCGATCAATAAAACATGGTTTACGCTTTGGTTCAATTTGGTCCGGTCGGTTGGTTTGTGATATGCCTAAACGTAATTCGGTCCGCAGATCCTTATTCGGGTCTGTCCGGCCACCAAAATAGTAGATAAAGCCACCGGCCACCATAATCCACGAACTCGAAAGCCGTCGGCCCTGCTCCACGCCTTTGGTTCTATGCAACACTATTAGCTTAGGGGGCCGTCACACAAACCCCGGGTCATCAGGTCCGCCAGGGACCAGAGCCGCCGACATAAAGACAAGACAAAGCTCTCAAGCCGCAAGGCCCATCTCGAGGCTGCAAGTCCCTCAGCTAGTCTACCAAGGCTCTCAGTAGGCCACTAGGCTCTCAGCCCACCGACTTGCCACTTGTCATGCTCTCGCCAGTTGGCTAACTCTAAACCTTTATAATACCCACACCATCTCCATCACAGGGGATGGGGGACTTCATTCCCAGAACTACGCATGGCTTGATCCCTTTACAAAAGGTACGTAGGCAGCCTCTTCAGGCTCAGGTCATAAAACACAAAACACCAAACACTCATCCCATCTTGAAGAGAAAGATCTTCACTTTGTTCATCAACACCGCCGAGCACCACTGGCAAACTCCACTTCCATACACCCTTTATAGCTGTTAGGTGTAGTGCCCGAAAGACAATTTGTGTAATTGTTTTTAACAATGGATGACAGATTTTATCTCACCTTATTACTTGCTTTGTGCTTGTAAATAATACACTTCGCAAACCCTAAGTATATCGGTATGTAACCGCTTAACTCGGTGTATGGCATGCACGTGAGGATTGAGTTAGTGGTGATATACTTAAATCGTTAGTTCGTGGTGAACTTAATAAGAGTTTAGGTTCTCTTGATTAAAACACCAATAATGCGCCCCGAACACCTTAGGGTGGTGTGATAGTCTTATCCGGACCGTCGGTAGAGGGTACCTACGTGGGGCATTTATATATGATGGCATTCATATATGACCGGACCGATTTAATCTCGAATTTCTCGGTATAATTCCGTAATCGAGGAATCTTATTAAATCATTAGATGATCATATATGGATCAACCTTAATCCCGAGGTGATCACGAGTGGTGCCGCTTGTCCCGGGGTAGTGTTTGATGTGTTAGTTACGGTTCACTTAAATATGTGTTCCAAGCCACTTCTCATTGGCACTATCTCCAAATGAGTGAGTAGTTCGATTTTCACGGACATGGAATCCATTCCTTCCTCGCGTCGGTAGAGAGACGGTCCCCTTATTTGTTAGCCCTAAGAAAGTGATCGATCCCGGGAGTTCACATTTGACTAATTAGCTACTAGTCGGATATGTGTACTAATTGATCATCGGGGGTTAATGGTAAATAAGGATAAGATATTCGAGTCGGGTTCACGGAGACTTCCCACTCGTAATGGACGATCTATGGAGGGTTAATCCGTATGTAGTGATTATATCAATGGACGCTTATTCACTCTATGGGTTGAGTATAAGTAATTTAATAGTCCACTAAACAATTAATTCACATATCGTTTTAATAAAGTCCAACAAGAACTAAATTAATATTATTAGGATTCGACGTCCGAGAATAGCTATGCTATATTAGGAGGCACGTCGGGGACCATGGACTAATAATCAGCGGCTCCGATAAATCAAATAAATAATTATAGAATAATTATATTCGATAAATCAATCACGGGAATATGCCACCATAATCCCGAGACTGCACTCCTCCGATTATCAGATTATATTTATCTCGTCACGATAATAATAATAAGCGTCCATTGATATAATCATTACATATGGATTAATCCTCCATAGATCGTTCATTCTAAATCGGGAAGTTACCGTTAACCCTTTTTAGAACCTCTTATCCTTATTTACCATTAACCCCCTAGTGATCAATTAATTCATACAACTCACTGGTGATCAATCAGTGTAATATGAACTCGCGCGATCGATCAGTTTCTAGGATTAACAAATAAGGGAACTGTCTATCTACTTCCATAAATGGAAGGAATGGATTCCGTATCCGTGATAACACGTACTACTCACTCAATCCAAGACAATGCCAAGATGGGGTAATTCGGACCACGGACTCGGTGTAATCCTTAACCGTCAAGTCAAACTTCATACCGATTCAAGCGGTTGACTCGTGATCACCTCGGATTAAGATATATCCATAAATATGATCATCCATTGATTCGATAAGACTTCTCGATTACGGAATTATATCGTGAACTCTAATCAAATCGGTCCACCCCTATATGATATATCTATCATATATAAATGCCCCATTAGGTTCTCTTAACCGAAAGTCCGGATAAGACAATCACACCAACGTGTTCGGCGCATTAATAGCACGTTAAAGGAGAGACCCGATACTCTCGATTAACTTCACTACGGGCTAATTGTATTTTAAGTACATCTTCACTAACTCAATCCTCCCGTGTATATACCATACACCGAGTTAAGTGATTACATAAACGATATACTTAGGGTTTTCGTAGTGTAAATACTATTGTCACATCGGTGAATATGAGAATAATAAATATGAATAATAACATCATTTCATTTATTAAATAAAACAATTACAAAATTGTCTTTCGGGCATTACACCTACAACGGTACCTACGTGGGGCATTTATATATGATGGCATTCATATAGGATGGACCGATTTAATCTCGAATTTCTCGGTATAATTCCGTAATCGAGGAATCTTATTAAATCATTAGATGATCATATATGGATCAACCTTAATCCCGAGGTGATCACGTGGTGCTTTGCTTGTCCCGGGGTAGTGTTTGATGTGTTAGTTACGGTTCACTTAAATATGTGTTCCAAGCCACTTCTCATTGGCACTATCTCCAGAGATGAGTGAGTAGTTCGATTTTCACGGACATGGAATCCATTCTTCCTGCGGGAAGTAGAGAGACGGTCCCTTATTTGTTAGCCCTAAGAAAGTGATCGATCCCGGGAGTTCACATTTGACTAATTAGCTACTAGTCGGATATGTGTACTAATTGATCATCGGGGGTTAATGGTAAATAAGGATAAGATATTCGAGTCGGGTTCACGGAGACTTCCCACTCGAATGGACGATCTATGGAGGGTTAATCCGTATGTAGTGATTATATCAATGGACGCTTATTCACTCTACATGGGTTGAGTATAAGTATACATCTATAATCGGTAGAGTTCGCTTTCGGGTTTATGGTGGCGTAATCCCGGAATTAATAATTAATGTACTTATTCTCGTTCGATGAATAATTAATTATTGGAGCTACCGGTTATAGGTCCATTGTCCCCGATGTGGCTTCTGTAATTCGGAATGATATTCTTGTTATTTGGGCCTCAGTGATAATTAATTGGCTGAGCTAATTAATTGATATGTATGCATATTATTTAGTTGGGCTAAATAATATAATACACATAAAATACATTTTATGTGGGCTTTTAACCCTAAAAGTGGCGCCTCTTATCATTTAATTATCACAAGAATTAATTTTTGTGATGTGGAAAATAAAAGATATTCTTGTTACATGATTGGTTGGATGACTTGTTATTTGATTTCCTATTGGTCAATACATGTCACAATTAGTCATTAAGGAACATATCTTTTTATTTTGTTTAATTAATTATTTATTTAATTAATTAATACTTGGAGGCTAAGGATTTACTCTCCTATAAAAGGAGAGTTATTCCAAGGGAAATAAGATGGCATAATTTCGACCACCACTTGTAAAAGGAGAGGAAAAATTAGTTTTTCTTGCCTAGGGTTTTTTGAAGAAGAAAAACTTTGAGTTTTTCTTGGTGTTGCATAACAAGGAGGTTCGTGTATCAAGAAGGGTGTCCACCAACCGCCGTTTGGAGAACACATCGGAAGATCAAGGCTTCTCTTCCCGTTATTGGTAACATGATCTTAAACCCCCTTGTAGTTGTTTACGTCCTTTAATTATGAATTGTGTTATATAAGTCGTGATCCATCCGTCGCGCATAGATCTAACTCGTTTAGATCTAAGAACCTGCACCCTTCATGTGGTATCGAGCCAGGATCCACGATTTATATAGTCATAATCGTAATTAAACGACTTAAAGGAGTGGAATTGCATGTAGGTAAATCTTATTTATAGTTTTATGCATTGATAGTGATAAATTGTTATGGTTGAAGAGATGGATTGGGGGTTGGCACTGTTTACCCGTTAGATCTATTGTAAACTCATATAAACGATGAAAATTTCGTTTACATGAGTATAGGAAATTATGTAATTTATTTTTATTGCAAGTTTAATTTCCAGAAAATAGATCTGTACACTAGCTGTTTAGTCTTTTCGTTTTTTCCGTTGTTTGAGCCGTTAAAACGAAGATCTCTCCGGTAAGAATCAAGATTGGAAGTTGATGAACAATCCCACAAAATTTTGCATCTATCAGAGTCCGTTTGGATGTCCGTTCGTTGATGAGAAGAGGCAGCTGTAACAGAAAAATGCAGGATTCACAGAAACCCTAACTGTGACTTCCTCGATTTTCTGGAAAGTATTGGACCGTTGAAACGAATATCCGACCGGTCAGATCGATAATCATGGAGTTTTAGACGTGAGATAAAATTTTCAGGACGATCGGGATTCATCTTTATCCCCGATCGGCCTCGGGAAGTAAATGATGCGCTGCTGTAAGAGTCTGTTTCAGCAGCAAGTTGGGCGGCTCACTGAGGAAGATTGACAAGTCAAATCTCCGATCCGACCGTCCATCTTGAAGTCCGAAGAATGAAGATCAGATCTGGAAAGTTTTGTCCCGATCCAAGTTCGTTTGATATGCCGATCGTCGAAGATTCTTAACAGCTGCAGATTAGGGTTTTAATTTATTTTCGAATAGATTAGTTACGGGGGTGCCAACGGTTCATCTCGGTGTTTATTTTCCGCACTAGTATACATGTGTAGATTGTAAGAGTAGAACCGGAAAATTGCCATGACATGCATCATATCATGAATTCCACTCCATATGCATACATGTAGAAATTAATTCGAGGAATTAGTTAGGCATGTATAAAACACACGATTAGTTTTAATTAATTGTTTGATATTAATTAGAAACTAATTAGGGTAAAAACCGAGGAACACGGGTTTTTTTTTTTTCAATCGTCGAGGTTGGGTGATGGATTCTCGGTGAATCCCACTCGCGAAAGCATAAGGAATAAAATCCCGAAACCTCGTGGTTAAGGTGTTGGATTCTCGGTGAATTCCACCTTACCTAAGACGAGATTACGTTTTTGTTCCGTAGTGTCTACGTGAATGTTTGATGTTTAAGGATTGGATAATCACGGGCAAACAGGTTCGAAAGTGGTTTAACCACGGTTGGGTGGTCAACGTAGCTACGGCTCAATCGACTTCACCCTCCACGTGTGGCGTTTGCACGGGGGTCCGGCAATACCGAGCCATCCGAAGAGCCACTACGGCTCAACGGAGCTCTCCTAGCCTTGACCCGTCCGACGACCACATATGTTCTAACGAATAGGTCGGGTGGGCTAGCCCACATAACCAACAACATTCGGGCCTATGATTTATTGTTCCTTAATGTAACATCAAGTCCAAAAACGTGATCAGTAAACCCACCACTTTTTCAAAATATTGAGTGGGAGCGGGAGAGGCGACGGCCGACCCCACGGCCTCTACCGTTGACACAAGCAACGTGAGAGAATGGTGACGCCTCGTGCCGGCTTTGATTTCGGCCCCCAAGGAAGGCCTTCACCGCTATCAAAATTCAAGGCTTGGTCTCCGAAAGGATAGGATTTTGGGTACTCACTGAGTCACTGACCGACCCTAAGGCGGCACACTCGGGGTCTATCTAAAGATCCGAAACAAGAGGTCACACTCATAAAGGGTATTTTGGTAATACCTTGGCTGAAAAAGGAAAGGTGATTGACGATCACAAATGAGATGTTCGATTCTCAAGTTGATCTTCAATATTAATCGAAACCTCTTTGACCTACCCTAAGGCGGCACTGAGGCCTTAGATTAAATCCTTGGAACGGTAGGATAGACTATAAGTACTTTGTTTATGTTCCTAAAATTTATTAGTAGTGTATGATTTGGATTTATTCGTCAATTTTATTTACAACCGTTATATATATCTCTCTAAGGTGCTAGGCTCGCTAGCGTAAAATTGACTAGTAATGACTTCGTTAAAAAGTGGTTAGTAACTAGAACGTTGTACCTATTAATCTCACATGCGATTAATTTTTCGGAAGAGATATTTCTCTTGAGCCTTCAAGACTTAAGTGACGTAAACAAGTATGTCACTTCTCGTCACTCGTGTTGAACGAGAGACAACCATAATTAGTTTAAAAGATGATTGGGACGACAAAATTCTTCTAGTGAATTTTAATTGTGTAGTGTCTACACGAGAAATTTTCTAATTTAGAAAATTAGTCCCACCGGGTAACACTTTCATTAAACATCCCACGCTTCACGAGTAGTGTCTACTCATACGAACTCGCTAGTTCAAGACTATTTCCTTTTAAGGAAAGTTAAGAATGGGAAAGAATGTCTATAAGTGTTAATCATCTTAATCGAAGTTTTGAGGCTAAACCGAAACATTAAATAAAGAAAGTATAGGATAAGGAAAGTGATTTCGGATCACTAACCAATGAATCCTTAGCGACTTTCTTAATCGAGTAACTTGACTCATTAGCTTAGTTCTTTGGAAGAACAAGGAAGCTGTGCATTAACGATTAATAGAGTAACAACGGGCAGTATTTTCAGCTACAATAGTGGGAGTGATATAAGGAAATGAATTTCGGGTTCTATCCTTGAATATCACAGAAAAATTTATTTTCTGTTTACAGATTCGTTGAAATAAATGGATTCACTTTCAACTCGATAGATTGTTACCTCATAGAAAGTGAAAATGACATTTGTAGTACGAATCCGAGACTCGGACTTTTGTTTGATAAAGTCGAAACCACTAAGAAATGCTTTGAAAAGGTATATGTAACACATCTTAAACTCGTTATAGGCGAATGGTTTCCGTATTAAGATAAACGACCCTTCAATATCTATTAATTAGTGCATATATCCTAGAGATAAGACCTAACGACCGGCTAAGGGTGATTCCTATCTCCCGCCTAGGAACACTATCTCAAAAGAACAATGACTAAGTTTCCTTTCAATCGGGAGAGGGTAATAGATTTGAAGGGGTAACATAGCTTGTTCATCATGACCTTCGGGGTCTAGTGAGATACAAGCTAGTGGGAGTTTTTGAGTGGTGACATTTTGTCTGATAACTACTCGAAACGCGATTTAGTTTATCAAAAGAATACGAGGAGGAGTCTCGATTTTAGCAGAGAATAGAGTATTCCATGCTCGTAAATAGGCTATAGCATAGTCTTGGGACCGATGCTCGGCCCCCTCCTAGTGGAATGTTTCTCACCGAGAAAGAAACCATAGACTTGCCCTATATAGTTATTGATGTACTACAATACACTCGCTAAACTCGATTAAGATAATTGGTTGCAAAATAACGGTTAACATTATTATGTAAACCGAGAAGTCTACCTAAAAGATGCTAGTGAATTTATGGATAAGGAGTGAATTCGGTTCACACCATTTCCGTAAATGTAGGCATTTAGCATTTAATGCTTGAAGGTAGGAGTGGAGATTTTGCGCAAATGTTTAGATTTTGACTGTTCGTGAAATGCCTTAATGAGACGAGTGAAGGTTGGTTGTAAGATTCTTGAGATCGAAAAGTGACAGGTTGGATTTGTCACAATTCTTCCGATAGAATCTATAAGTAACGACCTTAGACCTTGGAGTATGGTTACCCAAAGGAAGTTACTATCGATTTAATCGGACCACGTCCAACATCGGTTGTTGGTGACTACACCGATAAATACTACTAGATCGAATGTCAATCCACCCGAACGCGGTGGGAGTATGGTTTAACCATTGACCCATTATGGTTGTGTGGACTTTATAGTCTGCCGAGGTGATTGATAACTCCGTGGCTCTTTGTGGGCCGTACAGATTCGATCGAGAGAGGTTGGTTCGAAAACCTTATCCCCGTGAATGGAGTTGTGGTACTCCGCCTAAATTCGACCTCTTGTAGAACCACCTGAGTGTCTCAGGCCCAGTGGGAGTAATTGGTCCTATGCCGAAAAGAGTCGAATGAATAGAAAAGTTTAACTTTCAACACAAAGCTGAGTGGTCTAGGGGTGTTTCCCTAAAAAGGAGAGAGTTAACCAGACCTTGAACTCTCTCACCACTCAATCTTGCTGGATTTCGTTAAAAAGCAAAAAATAGGGGTGATTCCCCGAGACTTTCTTGCCGAACAACGGAATCTCGAATTCATTCGAACGAAGGGTTTTAGCTAAGAATGAATAATGGATTCGTTACAAAGCAGAAGATAGGGGTGATTCCCTAATACCTTTTTTGCGAGACTAACGATATCTTAATTTATTCAAAAAGAACCATTGGTAGGAAGCCTGTCATGGCTTATATCCTTTATGGATTTAAGAGAACCTCTCGGTCATTTAAAAGTCACATGTTTTAAAATATGTGGACTTGACCAAAATACTAATAAGTCTTTTGTAGACCGGATATCAATATTGGTAAAGTAGTAGTTTTAGTGATCATGAATGATAACACTGAAACGGTTGGAAACAGCATGAGTGTGTTATCTGAAGTCGGAAACTGACACGCCAAGATTCTCTGGATGAGAGAATTGGACTATATTCTAAGAATTTGATTCGGTCAAATTCACGAGAATGAGTCATTGGCTATCCCACCTATCTTATTGGATAAGATGATCATGCATATACGTATGCAACATTCATCGAGAGTAGTCCTACCCTACCTCTCAAGAATGATTCTCTAAATCTTCGGATAAAGAGAAAATGGGATAGAGTCTCTCTTGGATGACGGCAAGTCAGGTTGTCACAAGTCAATAATAGTCAAATCTCGGATTCGAGCATTGAATAGCGGTTTTAGTACATCCTCAAGTATTTTTGAAGAACGAGGAATAATGTGCTTGTATATTCGGGTGCAAACTTGAATATGGTTGACTACACTGATTCTGACTTATAGTCGGATTAAGGATGATCGTTGGGACGATCTCGGACTCGTTGTTTAATCATTGTGATAGAGCTATAGTCCGGAGAAATCCGTAATCGCCAATTCGATTTTAGTTAATCGGATACGTAGCGCCTTTCGGAGCGGTAGAGTGGTGATATGGCTTAGGAATTTCCTTTCGATCCGGGAGCAATTCCGGGTCTAAGAGCCGATATCACTTCATTGTGAAAACAAGTGAAGTGATAGCTTAGAAGGATCTTCTCGCTCCTTTAGAGGTCAAAAGCATATTGAGAGAGAGTACCGCCCGATTAGATGGACCGGCGACGTTTCGATCCTAAAGATCGTTTCGAGCCGACAACCTAATCGATCGGTGTACCAAGTCGAGTGCTTGGAGGGTACGGCATTGAGGGATATATCTCAACTCGCTTTTAGTGCAAGTGGGAGTGTTGTGAATAAGATAAGAAAGGGTGTGCTCTAAAAACAATCGTTACTTGTCATTTCGTGCAAGTGGGAGATTGTTAGGTGTAGTGCCCGAAAGACAATTTGTGTAATTGTTTTTAACAATGGATGACAGATTTTATCTCACCTTTTTACTTGCTTCGTGCTTGTAAATAATACACTCGCTTGCAAACCCTAAGTATATCGGTATGTAACCGCTTAACTCGGTGTATGGCATGCACGTGAGGATTGAGTTAGTGATGATATACTTAAATCGTTAGTCCGTGGTGAACTTAATCGAGTTTAGGGTCTCTTGATTAAAACACCAAGAATGCGCCCGAACACCTTAGGGTGTGATAGTCTTATCCGGACCGTCGCAGAGGGTACCGTTAGTAATACCATCCGCAAGGAAACGATTTATGGATCTAGATCTATAAACTACACGTAATAAAATAACTAGATCTATTCTACAAGGGGGTTGTAGAACATACCTCTTGGATCTCAAAATCCAAGTTGAAGAACCGCAATAGGATGAACGAAGGAAAGCGTGAAGAGCACCACGATCTTCCGTACGTGTGATCCAAGCAACTCCCGGTGGAAGGAAATTCTCGACTCGAACCCTTCCGATATGCTACCCGGAAAAATCTCCAAGATTTTCCCCTTGACTCCCCTTGGCCGAAATTTTCCTTCTCCTCTCTAAGAGGTAGAAGTCGAAAATTACATGTGTGTTAAGGCTTGGGAGAACTCTCTTTATATAGAGAGTAAAACTTAGCCTCCAAGGATTTTATAATTAATACAAAATCAATTATAATAATCCCATTAAATAAAAGATAATCCCATAATATTCTAGAACAAATCTAGGATAATATTTATCTTTATTTCTTTCCATAAATATTTATCCAATAAATATTTTATGCACATGTCTTATTAATCAATTTTAGGAAAACAAATTTCCTAATAATAACACACAAAATATATGCGCACCTTTTTACTAAAAATTAGGTCACGCATATTTCCATCCTTTTTGACCAATTAGGTCAAAAATGGTCAACACACCAATTCGGGCCGAGTCCACGAAAAATGTCTTTTCCGTGTATTTAATTATTTAGCCCAACTAATTTAATAGTCCACTAAACAATTAATTCACATATCGTTTTAATAAAGTCCAACAAGAACTAAATTCATATTATTAGGATTCGACGTCCGAGAATAGCTATGCTATATTAGGAGGCACGTCGGGGACCATGGACTAATAATCGCCGGCTCCGATAAATCAAATAAATAATTATAGAATAATTATATTCGATAAATCAATCACGGGAATATGCCACCATAATCCCGAGATCGCACTCCTCCGATTATCGATTATATTTATCTCGTCACGATAATAATAATAAGCGTCCATTGATATAATCATTACATATGGATTAATCCTCCATAGATCGTTCATTCTAAATCGGGAAGTTACCGTTAACCCTTTTTAGAACCTCTTATCCTTATTTACCATTAACCCCCTAGTGATCAATTAATTCATACAACTCACCGGTGATCAATCGCTGTAATATGAACTCGCGCGATCGATCGCCTTTAGGATTAACAAATAAGTGGAATCGTCTATCTACTTCCATAAATGGAAGGAATGGATTCCGTATCCGTGATAACACGTACTACTCACTCAATCCAAGACAATGCCAAGACGGGGTAATTCGACTACGTACTCGGTGTAATCCTTAACCGTCAAGTCAAACTTCATACCGATTCAAGCAATTGATCGTGATCACCTCGTGATTAAGATATATCCATAAATATGATCATCCATTGATTCGATAAGACTTCTCGATTACGGAATTATATCGTGAACTCTAATCAAATCGGTCCACCCTATATGATATATCTATCATATATAAATGCCCCATTAGGTTCTCTTAACCGAAAGTCCGGATAAGACAATCACACCAACCGTGTTCGGGCGCATTAATAGCACGTTAAAGGAGAGACCCGATACTCTCGATTAACTTCACTACGGGCTAATTGTATTTTAAGTACATCTTCACTAACTCAATCCTCCCGTGTATATACCATACACCGAGTTAAGTGATTACATAAACGATATACTTAGGGTTTTCTCGTAGTGTAAATACTATTGTCACATCGGTGAATACGAGAATAATAAATATGAATAATAACATCATTTCATTTATTAAATAAAACAATTACAAAAATTGTCTTTCGGGCATTACACCTAACAATCTCCCACTTGCACGAAAGCATGTGATTAATTGTTTTAGAGCACACCCTATTATTTAAAATACAACAAACTACATCTCCCACTTGCTCTAAAGCAATGGAGACTCATCCCGTATTTTAGTACCCACAAAACTTATCATAACCATTTCGTATTCCAAAGTACACTCCGAGTATGCCGTCGTAGGATAGGTCGGTGACTCGGGGAGCACCTATATCCGAATGTCATGGGTCTTAATGATCGGTCGGGTTGTCGGCTCGAGACGTTCCGTAGAATCGAAACGTTACCGGTCCATCTAATCATGTGGTACTTTCCCAATATGCTCTTGAACTCAAGTGATTTCGTAAATCCTTATAAGCTACCCCTTCATCGTTTGCACAATGATGTGGTATCGGCTTTCCAAATCCGGAATCACTCCCGAATCGAAAAGGAAATCCCGAGGCTATATCGCCTCTCTAGCTACTACAAAAGCTGCTAATCACCCCAACTAGTTAAAGTCGAGTTGGCGTTGCTGGATTCCTCCAGGCAATAGCTTCAACACAAGAGTAAACACTGACCGAGATCGACTTAACGATCATCCTTAATCTGACACAAAGTCAGAACCAGTGTATTCTCACATATCCAAGTTCACATTTGAATATGCCCGCATATTATTCCTCGTTCTCTCAAGATACTAAAGGACATACTAAACTTGCTATGTTAACCGCCGAATCTAAGATTCGATCAAAGTTGACGTTCAATAACCTGACCATCTCTTACTAGAAAGAGAATCTATCCCATTTCTCTTGATCTGAAGATTTAGAGAGTCATTCCCGAGGCATAGGGTAGAACTTCCTCGTTGAATGTTGCATACACGTATGCATCATCTTAACCAATAAGATGGATGGGAAACCAAAGGATCGATTCTAATGAATTCGACCGAGTCAAACTCTTAAGAATGTTGTCCAAATCTCTCGTTGCGTAGAAATGTGGTATCGTCGTATTCGACTTCGTACAACACACCCATGTTGATTCCAACTGGTGCAATGTTATCCTTCACAAACACTAATATATATTTATATATTCACTACTGTACTAAAATTGATATCCAGTCTACAAAAAGACTTATCAATATGCTGGGTCAAATCCACATGTTCTTAGAAACAGTGACTTCTAATGACCAAGAGGTTTTCTTCTTATCCACAAAGGACATAAGCCTTAACAATCATCATCCCGTCATAAGTTCATAAGTCAATACCCTTCGTTTCGAATGAATCCGGACTCCGTTTGTTTGGCAAGAAAAGTCTCGGGAATCACCCCTATTTTCCGCTTTTGAACGAAATCATGCAATACCGAACTCATTCTACTCTTTTCCGTGTAGATCCAATTACTCCCACTCGGGCCCGAGACGCTCGGTGTGTTCTACAAGAGTATGAACAAATTGGAGTACCGAACTCCATTCACAGGGTTATGGCTATTAAACCAACCTCTATTATCAGAATCCTATACTGCTCACAAAAGAGCCATAGGTCATCAATCGATCCTCAGACTACAAAGTCCGCCGAACCCGTAATGGGTAATGGGTAAACCATACTCCCACTACATTCTGGGTGGATCGAAATTCTGATCTAGTTTAGTAGTATTTAGTGTTATCACCAACAACCGATGTTGGATGTGGTCTGATTTTAATCAGTTAGTAACTACCTTGAGTAAACGTACTTCAAGGTTTAAGGTTTTACTGTTCATAGACTCTATCAGAAAGGACGCAACAAGATAACGTCCCTTCCCGATTTCAAGAATCTTATAACAAACCTTTTTCTCAATGCTACAAGATATAGAACGATTGGTCACCGACCGAACGTGGTCGCGAAATTTCCGGACCTACCTTCAAGCACCGTGTGCTAAATGCTTATATTTATGGAAGTGGGGTGAACCGAATCCACACCTTATCCGTAAATTCCAAAGCATATTCTAGGTAGACTTCTCGGTCTTACATTTCAACGTAAACCGTTATTTCGCTTCCAATATCTTTATTGAGTTAAGCAATGTATATTATAGCGCATCTAAAAACATATATAAGGCAATTTTACGGTTTCTCACTTAGTGAGAACATGTCACAATGAGGCAGCCGAGCATCGATCTCGAGGACTATGAATGGCCTATTCCGAGTATAGAATACTCTATCTCTCGTTGAAAACAGAGAAACCTCAAAATATTTTGGATAAACTTGCCGGAGTTTTTGAATAGTTATCGACAAGAAGTCACTACTCGAAGCTCCTACTAGCTTGTTTCTTTCATCGACCCCGAAGGTCGTCATGAACAAGCAATGTTACTTCTTTATAACCATTATCCTTTCCAAATTGAAAGGAAACTTAGTCATTGAACCTTTGAGACAATATAACCAGACCGGGAGAAAGGAATCACCCCGAGCCGCCTTCGTCTTGTCTTTTAGGGGACTATGCACTAACTATGGAATATGAAGAAGCGTTTATCTAAATATAGAAACCAATTGCTTTTAATAGTTCTTAAGATGTGTTATATACATATTTCAAATAGCTTGTAAGTGGTTTTGACTTTATCAAACAAAAGTCCGAGTCTTGGATTCGTACTACAAATGGTATATTCACTTTCTATACGACAAACAAATTATCGAATAGAAGGTAAATCCTTTCGTTCCAACGAATTTTAAACGGAAAATAATTTTTCCGTGATATCCAAGGATTGAATCCGAGATTCATTTCCTTATATCACTCCCACTATTCTAGCTAAAATTAACTGCCCGTTGTTTATTCTTTTAATCGTTAAATGCACTGCTGTCTTGTTCTTCCAAAGAACTTAGCTCTAGAAAATCGCCAAGGATTCATAGGTTGGTGATCCGAAATCACTATCCTTATCCTATGATTAATTTTCGGTTTAGCCTTAAAATCAACTCGCTTTTAGATGACTAACACTTTTAAACATACTTTCCCATTCTTGACTTTCCGTAAATGGAAACAAGCTCTTGAACCGGCGGTTCGTTTGAGTAGACACTACTCTTGAACCGTGGGATGTCTATTTCGAGTGTTACTTGTCCAGGACTTGTTGGATTTTCTAATATACTAGAAAAACAACAAATCATAAGATTAAAGCTCCCACTAGTTTATCGGTTCCAAATACCGTCTAACCAAAGAATGCTTCATTTTATGATTTTCCAATTTTTCAATTTGAAAATCTCTCGTGTAAACACTTACACAGCTCTAATGTTTCCGTAAAAAATACAAATCATAAAACTCCCACTAGTTCATCGATTCCAAATATCGTCTAACTAGCAACATTTCATGACTTTCCGGTTTTTCAATTAGAACGGTTACGTGTGTAGTCGGTTATACTTTTCTAATGTTCTAGAAAAAACAACAAATCATAAAGCTCCCACTAGTTCATCGATTCCAAATATCGTCCAACTAGTAACACTTCATGATTTTCCGATTTTTCAATTAGAAAATTGCACGTGTATTTCCTACACACTTAAAATTCACTAGAAGAATTTCAAAGTCCGAAATCACCTTTGTTCAAACTAAGTTTGTCTTCCGTTTGACACGAATGACACTAGTGACATACCTATATGTCACTCTGGTTTTAAAAAGGCTTAAGAGAAAATATCTCTTTCGAAAAATAATTGCATTATCGATTAACTAATTCAACGTCCTAGTTACTTTCCACTTTTTAACGAAGTCAATACTAGTCAATTATAAATTGTAAGCAATTTAGTAAGGGATAATGCTGTAAATAAAATGACATAAATTAATTCAAGTTTAACACTACTATATTTAAATTTTAGGAATTGTAAACTAAAAATTAAGTCTACTCTACCATTCCAAGGTTTTAACCTTGCATCTCGCTGCCGCCGTAGGGTAGGTCAAAGAGATCAACGGTTAAATCAATGAATAACTTGTGAGAATCGATATCCCACGAGAATCGAACATCCCTTTATTCATTGACTACCTTCCTTTTTTAGCCTAGGTATTTATCAAAAAATACCCTTGATGAGTGTGACCTACTATATCGGATCTCTTAGGTACGCCCCGAGTGTGCCGTCGTAGGATAGGTCGGTGACCCGACGAGTACCCGTAAATCCTATCCTTTCGGAGACCAAGCCATGAATGTTGATAGGGGTGAACACCATCCGTAGGGGGACGAAATCAAAGCGCCGCGAGGCGTCACCCTTCTCTCACTTACTTGCATCTATAGTAGAGGCCGTGGGGTTGGCCGTCGCCTCCCCCGCTCCCACTCAATATTTTGGAAGTGGTGGTGGGTTAACTAACCACGTCTTTTTGATGTTAACATAAAAGCACATCAAATCAAGGATTCCGAATGGTGTCGGTAACGTAGGCAAGCCTACCCGTCCTATTCGTTGGAACATATGTGACAAGCGGACGAAATCGGGTCAAGAGAGCCCTATTGAGATTAGAAGGAATCACCCTCCGCTCTCGGTTTGGCTTAGTCTTGCCGGACCCCCGTGCATACATCACACTAGGAGGGTTAAGTCGTTTGAGCGAAGCTCGCTTGACCACCCAACCTAAAAGCGAACCGTTTTTATCCAAGATTTATTGTTCTTTTACCATCATTCAATCTCGTAGACACTACGAATCGAAAACGTGATCTCGTTTGTGCTTTAAGGCGGTTCACCGAGAACACACACCGAAAGGCTTAACGATTTCATAACCCGTCCTCGGATCTTTAATTAGTTACTAAATTTATTAATTACCACGTATTAATTAAATTTCAACTAATTACACGAGTTTGTATACATGCCTATTTTAATTACCAAAATTAAAATTCTACATGTATGCATGGAGTGGATTTATGATATGATGCATGTCATGGCAATTCCGATTTTATATCTATTTTATGATCAAACACATAAAAAATAAAATTGCGGAAAATTTAAACACCGAGATGGACCGTTGCACCCCCGTATCTAACCTATTAGAAAATAAATAACCAAACCCTAACTAGGGTTTACTACTTTCTAACATAATCTGCAGCTGTTCAAATTCTGCGATGATCGTAAACCAAACGAACTCGGATCGGGACGAAACTTTCCAGATCTTTTCTTCACTCCTTGAACTTCAATATGGACGGTTGGATCGGGGCTTTGACTTACCAATTTTCTCCAGTAAACCTCCAAACTTGCTGCTGAATCTGACTTTGACTGCACTGCATCAAGGACTTCCTGAGGCAGATCGGGAATCGAGATGAATCCCGATCGACCTGAAATTTTTATGGTACGTCCAAAACTCAAATTTGATTAATCTGAACGGTCGGATTTGCTTTTCAACGGTCCAAACTCTCCCAGAAAATCGAGGAAGTCACAGATAGTGTTTCTGTGAATCCTGCGTTTTTCTGTTACAGCAGCCTCTTCGCAGCATCAAACGGATATCGAAACGGACTCTGATCGACGCCAAAATTTGTGGAGTTGATCATCATCTTCTAATCTTGATTCTGACCGTAGGGATCTTCGTTTCAACGGTTCGATCAACGGGAAACACGAAATAACTAAACAGCTACTAAACAGATCTATTTTCTGGAAATTAAAATTGCAATAAAAAAAAATTACATAATTTCCTATACTCATACGTATGGACGAATTTTCATCGTTTATATGAGTTTATAATAGATCTAACGGGTAAACAAACGCCAACCTCAATCCATCTCTTCAACCACAACAATCGCAACAACATAAAAATATATATAAACATGCATTGACCAAATTAAAAAAAAAATTGGACAATAAAAGCTACATGTTTTCCACTCCTAGATCTAATATTTTATACGTATAAATATAGATCACCATGGCGACCGATACCACCGTTAGTAATACCATCCGCAATGGAAACGATTTATGGATCTAGATCTATAAACTACACGTAATAAAATAACTAGATCTATTCTACAAGGGGGTTGTAGAACATACCTCTTGGATCTCAAAATCCAAGTTGAAGAACCGCAATAGGATGAACGAAGGAAAGCGTGAAGAGCACCACGATCTTCCGTACGTGTGATCCAAGCAACTCCCGGTGGAAGGAAATTCTCGACTCGAACCCTTCCGATATGCTACCCGGAAAAATCTCCAAGATTTTCCCCTTGACTCCCTTGGCCGAAATTTTCCTTCTCCTCTCTAAGAGGTAGAAGTCGAAAATTACATGTGTGTTAAGGCTTGGGAGAACTCTCTTTATATAGGAGAGTAAAACTTAGCCTCCAAGGATTTTATAATTAATACAAAATCAATTATAATAATCCCATTAAATAAAAGATAATCCCATAATATTCTAGAACAAATCTAGGATAATATTTATCTTTATTTCTTTCCATAAATATTTATCCAATAAATATTTTATGCACATGTCTTATTAATCAATTTTAGGAAAACAAATTTCCTAATAATAACACACAAAATATATGCGCACCTTTTTACTAAAAATTAGGTCACGCATATTTCCATCCTTTTTGACCAATTAGGTCAAAAATGGTCAACACACCAATTCGGGCCGAGTCCACGAAAAAATGTCTTTTCCGTGTATTTAATTATTTAGCCCAACTAATTTAATAGTCCACTAAACAATTAATTCACATATCGTTTTAATAAAGTCCAACAAGAACTAAATTAATATTATTAGGATTCGACGTCCGAGAATAGCTATGCTATATTAGGAGGCACGTCGGGGACCATGGAACTAATAATCGGCGGCTCCGATAAATCAAATAAATAATTATAGAATAATTATATTCGATAAATCAATCACGGGAATATGCCACCATAATCCCGAGATCGCACTCCTCCGATTATCGATTATATTTATCTCGTCACGATAATAATAATAAGCGTCCATTGATATAATCATTACATATGGATTAATCCTCCATAGATCGTTCATTCTAAATCGGGAAGTTACCGTTAACCCTTTTTAGAACCTCTTATCCTTATTTACCATTAACCCCCTAGTGATCAATTAATTCATACAACTCACCGGTGATCAATCGCTGTAATATGAACTCGCGCGATCGATCGCCTTCTAGGATTAACAAATAAGGAATCTGTTCATCTACTTCCATAAATGGAAGGAATGGATTCCGTATCCGTGATAACACGGACTACTCACTCAATCCAAGACAATGCCAAGATGGGGTAATTCGGACCACGGACTCGGTGTAATCCTTAACCGTCAAGTCAAACTTCATACCGATTCAAGCAAGCTTGATCGTGATCACCTCAGATTAAGATATATCCATAAATATGATCATCCATTGATTCGATAAGACTTCTCGATTACGGAATTATATCGTGAACTCTAATCAAATCGGTCCACCCCATATGATATATCTATCATATATAAATGCCCCATTAGGTTCTCTTAACCGAAAGTCCGGATAAGACAATCACACCAACCGTGTTCTCAGGCGCATTAATAGCACGTTAAAGGAGAGACCCGATACTCTCGATTAACTTCACTACGGGCTAATTGTATTTTAAGTACATCTTCACTAACTCAATCCTCCCGTGTATATACCATACACCGAGTTAAGTGATTACATAAACGATATACTTAGGGTTTTCTCGTAGTGTAAATACTATTGTCACATCGGTGAATATGAGAATAATAAATATGAATAATAACATCATTTCATTTATTAAATAAAACAATTACAAAATTGTCTTTCGGGCATTACACCTAACAGGTACCTACGTGGGGCATTTATATATGATGGCATTCATATAGGACTGGACCGATTTAATCTGAATTTCTCGGTATAATTCCGTAATCGAGGAATCTTATTAAATCATTAGATGATCATATATGGATCAACCTTAATCCCGAGGTGATCACGGGTGCTTGCTTGTCCCGGGGTAGTGTTTGATGTGTTAGTTACGGTTCACTTAAATATGTGTTCCAAGCCACTTCTCATTGGCACTATCTCCGGATGAGTGAGTAGTTCGATTTTCACGTACATGGAATCCATTCCTTCCCGCGGGAAGTAGAGAGACGATCCCTTATTTGTTAGCCCTAAGAAAGTGATCGATCCCGGGAGTTCACATTTGACTAATTAGCTACTAGTCGGATATGTGTACTAATTGATCATCGGGGGTTAATGGTAAATAAGGATAAGATATTCGAGTCGGGTTCACGGAGACTTCCCACTCGAATGGACAACTATGGAGGGTTAATCCGTATGTAGTGATTATATCAATGGACGCTTATTCACTCTATGGGTTGAGTATAAGTATACATCTATAATCGGTAGAGTTCGGTTTCGGGTTTATGGTGGCGTAATCCCGGAATTAATAATTAATGTACTTATTCTCGTTCGATGAATAATTAATTATTGGAGCTACGGTTATAGGTCCATTGTCCCCGATGTGGCTTCGTAATTCGGAATGATATTCTTGTTATTTGGGCCTCGGTGATAATTAATTGGTGAGCTAATTAATTGATATGTATGCATATTATTTAGTTGGGCTAAATAATATAATACACATAAAATACATTTTATGTGGGCTTTTAACCCTAAAAGTGGCGCCTCTTATCATTTAATTATCACAAGAATTAATTTTTGTGATGTGGAAAATAAAAGATATTCTTGTTACATGATTGGTTGGATGACTTGTTATTTGATTTCCTATTGGTCAATACATGTCACAATTAGTCATTAAGGAACATATCTTTTTATTTTGTTTAATTAATTATTTATTTAATTAATTAATACTTGGAGGCTAAGGATTTACTCTCCTATAAAAGGAGAGTTATTCCAAGGGAAATAAGATGGCATAATTTCGACCACCACTTGTAAAAGGAGAGGAAAAATTAGTTTTTCTTGCCTAGGGTTTTTTGAAGAAGAAAAACTTTGAGTTTTTCTTGGTGTTGCATAACAAGGAGGTTCGTGTATCAAGAAGGGTGTCCACCAACCGCCGTTTGGAGAACACATCGGAAGATCAAGGCTTCTCTTCCCGTTATTGGTAACATGATCTTAAACCCCCTTGTAGTTGTTTACGTCCTTTAATTATGAATTGTGTTATATAAGTCGTGATCCATCCGTGCGCATAGATCTAACTCGTTTAGATCTAAGAACCTGCACCCTTCAATAGCCAGATATCCACCATTACACCCATTCAATCTAGTTGATGACTTTTTCGGCATCATCAGTTTGGTTTCTAAATTTTTTGTTCAGTATGAAGGATGCAGCCTGAGTAATCCATCTCGAGCAACCCCCCACAAGAAAATGAGCATGGTGAAATTCAAAACATATAACACTTTTTTTTTGGCAAATTGATAGAAAAAGAAAATTGGAACAAAGAGTAGGAGGTGACACAAGATTGGATGAAGAAGTGGGGAGTGTGAAAAAACCATAATGCGAAATAGTCAAATCTGAACCATCATCAATGTGAATATTATATTGGGCCTTCATACGATTTAACTTAGAGATTAAGATTGCATAAATTTTTCGTGATGTGGTGCATTGCACTAGTGTTCTGTATCCAATATTGAGTAGGCTACCGATGGGGGTGGCATGAAGGTCTTGTGGCAGTCTAGGAGGTCGTGAAGGCCGTTTTAAAGGTGGTATCAAGCCGTCACCAACAATTATGTATTGTATGGTCGATTTTAACGGAGAGTTGACACCACAAAGGATGACTAGAAGGTTAAAATCCTTGTCCATGACCTCATGAGCTACCAAGATGCCCCATGCCACAACTCGCGTTGAAGAAACTGTTTTCACGCCCCCGAGTGAGAGTTAGAGAGTAGGACTGAGTGGTGGAGAGATTAGCCATTGAAGTAGCAACTAGGGTTGATGTAGGTTATTGATGGTGTGAAATACGGGGTTTAGTGTGAGAAGAAGAGAATATACTTTTTCAAGAGTTGTATGTGATTTGGAAGAAATCATGGCAACAAGAGAGTCATACTCAGACCTAAACCGAGAAGTAGGCAAGCAATGACATATAATATTTTGATGTCGTTGATGAGACCTTACGCGTTGAGGCAAATTGAGCGTGTAATTGAACCAACTTATCCCAAGATTGAGAAGCAAAACAAATATGCAAGGCTTCTCAAATCTCAGATGGCGAAGTTGCTTTGTATACATGAGATACAACGTCATATGTGAAGGAGGAAGTGATCATACCGATGATCAAAGTGTCTTGTTGAGACAATTTTTCATAAACACTTTGTCCCCGCGAGCGAGGGGTTGAATTTGAGCACGCCATAAAGGATAATTTTGGTGAGTTAATTTTGTGATATGCATGTTAGAGGATGGATTGAAGGTTGGGTAAGAAAGAATAGAACAAGGAGGAGCGGTCACAGCGGCTGTGGGCGGCTGAGAATGGTGAGAATATGCATGACTGTGTTGGTCACTTGTATTGAGGTGAAACGATTGGATTTTTTTTTTCAGATTAAGGATAGGTATATGAGAGACGAGACATGCATGCTCCGATACCATATTAAAAAGTAAAATAAGAGAATGCAATTTGTCATTGTGTTGGTAAATAGTACACGACTATTACATATAGTGAGTACTATCCCACATTGCGATAAGGGTGAAACATAATGAAATTGTTAACTCGTCAATCCTTTTAGGTCAAATGATGACGACAAGTCTAAGTAGTTATCAGATCTATTATGACTCAATTAATGCCGCCATACCTTGGTTTTGGCAGCGTTACATACTCTTACTAAACTTATTAACTTAGGCAGCAAAATAAAAATAAATGTTGGAGAAAATAGAGGGAAAATGATTTTATCGATTTTTTAATCATAAATGACAACTATTTTAAAAAGCGAGTTCGATAGACTTTTATTAAAGCTATCGAGACTTTATTAAAATCATTGGAAACTACGTGCTACGTAGTTGACAATAGGATTTTAAATCATTCAATTCGGAGTACGGGTGAATGAGATATTAACGCTTTAAGTTGTTGTGAGATATGGGAAGTAAAGTAGTGTAAAACTTTATCCCATATTGGGACATGAGTGTTCCAATGTCAAGTATTTATATGATGATAGTTGATGATTGGTATAAGCTCCTAGAGAAAGGGAGAGAGTTCAGAATGATTTTAAACAGACAATGTTCTGCTAAAATTACCACACGCGCGCGCTCGCCGCGCCCGCTCGTGCCCGTTGACCTTGGGCTTGGGCTTGGGCTTGGGGAATTGGGCCTTCGTGGGCCTGAGGGCCTTGGGCTGGGCAAGTATTAAATTTTTGGACTCCAGAAATTCGGCTGAGTGAAGCTAAAATTCGACCAAGTGCCAACGGCTGAGTGAAGCTAAAATTCGGCTGAGTGAAGCAGAAATTCGGCCAAGTGCCAGCGGCTGAGTGAAGCTGAAATTCGGCAAAGTGCCGGCGGCTGAGTAAAGCTAAAATTCAACCGAGTGATATAATTCACTAAATGCTGAAACTGTTCAGTTTCTTAGAAACTGATGGCTGAATAAATACGAAACTGTTATTATTGATATCAAAGTGGGAGTAAATGCATTAATGGCTATCAATGCAGATGTTTTTCCATTGCTTCTTCAAGCCTATATATAAACAAGCCTTCACATCATGGAGAAAAAGAGAACTATTCAAGCAATACAACAACATTCATACATTCCATTGCACAAAATAGTTTTTTCTGCATTCATAGTGAAGAGTTTTTCAAGAACACCATCAGAGTTCGAAGTGGTTCAAAAATTGAAATACCTCTTTTCTGAACAGGTAACCGAGTAATCCTGGGAGACAATTGCATAAACCGGGGTACAAGCCGGAGCAAGTTTGTCTTAAGGACAGAGTTCCATCTCGCCTCAGTTGCAAATATCTTTTTGTTAATTTCGTTTTTCCAATTAAAGTATTGTAATTTTCCTTTCAGATTAATAAAAGTGTTCTTATTATTTCTGTGTATTTATTTATTTCGCATACGATACTATATTTATAACATTAAATACATTAACAAAGATATCTAATTGAGATTTCAACAATGAGTAACTTGATATGATCAGACTTTTACGTACGTACACTTGAAGAAGAGTCATAGTCCACAGACATCATCCACCCGAATACTGGATTGGTCGGCCCCAGAACTTGAAGTTTAACATAAAAGGGAAAAAAAAAAAAAAAAAGAAAGAATGTAAGAAATAGGATATTTATTCATAATTCATAACCATCAAAAAGTGATGCAAAAGTTTATAAAGAAACAAAAAGGCAAATATTTATGGTGATGTGTATATTCTCCTACAAAACCACCAAATATATTTAATACCAATGTGACCACAGCATAAACTACTTGCGGAATGTCTTGATATATGATCAACTCAATATAAATTATGAACTGGACATGAGTTGTCGACCCTTTGCTAGGATGAATGGTGGTGATTTTACTTAGTTTTTCAGCCACTGATTGATGGGCTTGAATTTCAATTTTAAGATCATGTTATTTAATGTAAATCACAATACATACAGTGTGATCGCCATTGGTGACAACAATATATGGCTTTATAATTTTCTTTTTGTGCAAATATTTTTTTTTTGGTCATGTCCTTTTCGGTGGCAATCTGGTGAAAACACCTTATAAACGGGGTAATGGGTGCAATTTTGTCATTGCTAAAGAAAAATAAAAATTATGCAATACAAATTTTCATGTACCATATATAACATGACATAGCAAGACAACGTAACATGCACCGTGACATAAAAAACTATCGTTATGTCTTGTTATCTCTAGTTATAAGGGTCTTTATTTGCACTGCTGTGATTTAACAATACAACATACTATCTGTGCTGTGCATCACACCAAAACGACCTTCAAAAAGTTGATTCTTGAGTCAAAAACTGACTTTCCAAAGGTCGATTATTACACTAGAATGGCAGATATGAAGCTGAATTTTAAGCCGTGCAAACAGCAATCAGTGGCGGACCCAAAAATTTTTCTCATTGGAGGCATCAAAACAAATTCGAAAATCAAGTGGAGACATTAGTAATGTTTTTTTTATACATTTTTTACCCATAAAATTTAATCATTTTGCGGATTTCAATGGGGGCACTGGCCCCGACTATTGTCCACTTGGGTCCGCCCTTGACAACAACATCAAAGTTTCTTAGAGGTCTGCATCAAACTCCTTGTGCTTGATTGTAGTTATAGTTAGTTAATTAGGTGGTTATGAAAAGTTGTAACTTCCTTCTTTCTACTACATATCACAGTTCTAAGTAGCTGTAGTAGAAGTAACAAGGAAGCTAATTAGATTAAATTCATTCACAATTGCCGTGTATTTTAGATTATGGGTTTTCCCCTCATTATTGAGTACATTTTCCCCTCACTATTGATAAACTTATGTCATTAATGAAGTTTAGTTTTTTCAGATTACAAATCTTACTTGGTTATTGCTATAATTTGTTGATTTTCTTATGTATTCATGATTGGATCATGAATTTCTACATCGATCGAGAGAATCGACCTTTTCAAAGTTGATTCTTGACTAAAAAATCGATTTTCTGAAGGTCGTTCTTGTGCATGTGGTGCACATGTAGGTAGTGTGGTGCATCAGTAAGTTTATTGTGGTGCAAATAATGACGCCGTTTCTTTTAACAACTACTACTTTTTTTTGAGAAGGGGTTGAGGATTTTTATTCAAGGCGAACATGAGAATCGAATCTTGGTTCTCACCAGAAATTGCAATGACTTTTACTATTAAGCCGAATCCGATTCCCTATAACACCTACTATCATAATACACCTTTCAGGATTTTTTTTAAATCTGTTGAGAAGAACACCTTTCTTCTTCTCAGGAGAACAACTTATCTTATTTTATGTAGTTAATGATTGTGTCATGTGTAGTTAAAAGGAAAAAAAGAAAAAGAAAAAAGACAAGCTGCTAATTGTTCTTTTTTCTAAAACATGTTAAACTTTTACTAATGATGAGTGACGAAGGCTAATGCGTAATAATTTCTCGTTTTCTACTCCCACCTAATACTGTATGTAATGGGATAGGATCCTCTCAAGTAACTTGAGGTAATATTCTCCCAAGTATGCATGATCCAACCACACACCCCAAAAGTGTAAAACATCTAGCCATTGATTAACTTTTTTCAAAACTACGTAGTTTAATTCATTATATGTGAAAACACTAACTTTACCCTTAACATCTAGCCATTGATTAACTTTTTCCAAAACTACGTAGTTTAGTTCATTATACGTAAAAACACTAATTTTACCCTTAAGTTCTTGAGAGGATCTTGGTCCGTATGTAATGTGATGTGTATATATCTTGCAACACACCCTGTACAACGGAGACAACTCAAATTTCTCCGTCAAGTGGCAATCTTTTGTGCAGGAGAATCAATGTAAATGGCAGTGAATCAATATGATACAAAAATTTAAGGAAAAAATAAAATAAAATAAAATAAAGGAAGTTTATGATTGTTGTTGTTGTTGTTAAAGAGTAAAAACACATTTATTCTTCGCAATTGGCGTGGGATTTTACATACAAAATCAGACCCTTTTTCACGGTCAAAGGTCATTTAAGCAAAATCATCACTCGCGCACCCTTTTAAATGAATTTCCCTTTTTTTTTTTGGTTAGAAATCATGATTTGTTTTGATTTAAATTATTGAGAAATTAGCTTTAAATCCACATTTTTTCTTGCATTTATAAGGATTCACTCCACATGCTAGTAAAAGTTGCAATAAGGACAAAAACTATTGGAATGGACTAAATTGCCCTTGATCGTCTTGGCTAAATAAGCCTCACTCAATACACTTTCCCGTTTTCTACCTCTTCACCAAGATCAAGACTCACTATTTTTTTTTATCATTATGTTATATCGATGGTCGCCGGCGGAATAGCCGCTAGTATCCATGTCCCTCTTCTTCTCCTTCGATTGAAGCCGCCGGAGCCGCCACAAAACTTGGAATCCGACGCGATTGAGTTTTCGCGCGAGCAATAGATTGCGGGGACCCGGTGTTAAAATGACTGAATTTCGGTGACTTTTTTGTTTCGCAATTACTACGGTGGTCCGTGTAAAGACCGAAGTAGCTATCTTGAATCATGCCTTTCTTTTCCCCGCTTATTTTTCTTTTCTCTTCCTGCTAGTTCTTGTTTTATGCCCCCCCTGCTTTTTTTTCAATTTCTTAGAGAAAAGTAGCCGCTGGAGAAGGAACTGGAGGTATGCTTTGGGTAGAAAGGAGTGGCGTTGAGGTTTTTATCTTTAGCATATGACAAAGAACGATTTCTTCAGTTTCGGCCAAAAATTAGGATGAAGAATGATTGACATTGACATTGAGAGAAGGACTAGTGACCTTCCAAACATCTTCAAGAGGTCTTGGATTTTCTATTTTTCAGTACATGAGAACTTCATTTTTATTGGTGTTAGTACAAATGAAAAGGGGGTGTTACTGCATTTTTGTGAGGTGATACAACAAATTGTGAAGGGTTACTGCAAATGCCGTGATGGTATTAGTTCAAATTGTAAGGGTGTTACTGCAAATGCTATGATGTTAAAATGAAGAGTGGGCATTACTGCATATTTGTGAGGTGTTACTATAGATTGTGAGGGTGATGCTGTAAATTGTTAGGTTGTTTCCACAAAATTATGAAGTGTTAATGCAAACTGTGAGGGTGTTTTTGCAAATGCTATGAGGTACAAATGAAAAAGGGGAGGGGTTGTTACCGCAAATTGTGATGGTGTTCCTACGGAATTTTGAGGTGTTACAAAGAAATTGTGAGGTCATTACGTAAATCATGAGGGTGTTACTAGAAATGTTGTGATGGTGTTCACTACAAGGAAATTGAGAAAGTTAACTATGCGATGTGCTATAGAAAGCACGTCGTAATAATACTCGTAATACCACAAATCACGACATACATTTTAAAGCATGCCATAAATGTTAACAATTACGACGTGCACTAAAAGTACGTCGTAATTTGCATGTCATAAATTCACATTTTTCTTGTTGTGGTTACTTGCAAATTGTGAGGGTGTTACTTGTAAATGTTCTGATATATCCTTGCAAATGTTCTGAGGGTGTTATTATAAATTGTGAGGGTGTTACTTCAAATGTTGCGAGGTGTTACTGTGAATTCTGTGGTGGTTTTACTGTGAAATTTGTGGTTGTGTCACTGTGAGTACATAAGGCGTTAATGTGAAATCTGTGCAAGTTTATGGTGGTGTTATATTGATTTATGTGGTAGTGTCACTGTGAGTATATAAGGCATTATTGTGAAATCTGTGGTGGTGTTACTATGAAATATGTGGTTGTGTCACCGTGATTACATAAGGTGTTACTATGAAATTTGTGCTAGTGTGTGGTAGTGTTAAGGTGAAATCGGTGGTGGTGTCACTGTGAGTACATAACGTGTGACTGTGAAATCTGTGCTGACTACAATTTCAGCGATTTAACGCAGTGAACTTAAAGCATGAATTAAGCTAGTTTGAGCTGCATTTCTGATAATATTTTGGGGGAATGAGGGAGAAGGACAAAATATTTCATCAATTGAGTAGAAGGACAGTCTTTTGAAACTTTTGCATAAAGGACAAAACTATTTATCTACTATCGACATTCACTTGTGTTCGAAATTCACTGTTGAAATTCACTGCCGAAATTCACTGTCGAAATTCACTGATTTTCGGGATTCACTGTCGAAATTCACTGATTTCGGGATTCACTGGGGAGACTCACTTTGTTTGTCCTTCTCGCTATAAAGATTATGGGAAATTAGAGATAAGGACACAATCTGGAATATTTTTAAGTAACACGACAACTACATATTTTTTATAGGGAGAAGGATAACTGCATAATTTTTATAGCGAGAAGGACAAACAGTGAATCCCGAAAATCAGTGAATCTCTCCAGTGAATCCCGAAATCAGTGAATTTCGACAATGAATCCCAAAAATCAATGAATTTCGACAATGAATTTTGAAAATTAGTGAATTTCGACAGTGAATTTCGGCAGTGAATTTAAACAGTGAATTTCGACAGTGGATAAATAGTTTTGTCCTTTATGCAAAAGTTTCAAAAGACTGTCCTTCTACTCAATTGATGAAATTTTTCTGTCCTTTTCTCTCATTCCCCTAAAAATTATGCAGTTGTCCTTCTCCCTATAAAAAATAAGGAAAATTAGGGATAATGACACAATCTGAAATATTTTTAAGTAACGGACAACTATATATTTTTTATAGGAAGAAGGACAACTACATAATTTTTATAGCGAGAAGGACAAACAAAGGAATCCCGAAAATCGGTGAATCTCTCCGTGAATTCCGAAATCAGTGAATTTCGACAGTGAATCCCGAAAATTAGTGAATTTCGACAATGAATTTTGAAAATTAGTGAATTTCGACGGTGAATTTGAACAAGTGAATTTCGAACACAAGTGAATTTCGACGGTGAATAAATAGTTTTGTCCTTTATGCAAAAGTTTCAAAAGACTCGTCCTTCTACTCAATTGATGAAATATTTTTGTCCTTCTCCCTCATTCCCCCTAAAAAATATGTAGGCATGTTATTCTTAAAAATATTCCGTAGGATTATGTCCTTATCCCTAATTTCCCATATTATTTTACCATAAAACGAGCCTTTATCAAGCTGAAAAAATGAGTGCACTACAACAACAAAAACAAAATAAATGAGTTTCAAATTGATGATGAACATGGCAAAATCTGGAGCTGAATTTAAAAGGTGTTATTGTCACAAAGCTGTTAATGGAAATTACGTCGGAAGGTTATAAAATGTGACATCAAAATAAAAAGGACGAAAAAAAATGAATTATGGTGAAGGAATTTTGATGATCGAGTGCAAATCAAAAGTTACTAATTTGTTTAAAAAATTTGATAGGAGACAAAAATTAATATTAAGTTTTTGTCCAGAGTGAATGCGTCCGTTTCCAAATGCACGCGCGTTTTTTTGGTTTGTATGTATGTATTGGTATTTTAATTCAGCCAATTAATTTTGTTCATTGTTGCAATTTTCAAGTTGTATCCTATTTCTTTATTTGGTATTAAAATTTTGGATTTTAGGCTCTTCCACCCTTAAACTATTTATATTAATCCTTTCAAAATATAAATTATTTATTCTAATCATTTCACTGTTACTAGTAAATTTAATATTTTATGATCTGGACAATCACCTAGAAAAGAACAACTAAAGAACATACATACATACCCAATCTTAACCCACCACCCAACCACACTTTACCTTACCACCTCACCACACCAAATACTACACCATACCCTTCCTTACTCACCCTACTATAATCTACCAATCCATACATACCACCGAGTCTAGCTATCACCCCAACACACATTACCTCTCTATATAACATACCATACGTCACTAAACAAACATACCCTACCACCTACCTACCCAAGCATATCTTACCTTACCGTGCCTCATACATTCTACCATACCCAACCTTAACTCACCACCCACCACCCACCCTCCACCCTACCCCACCCACATTATCCCGTCTAACCCGGCCACATCTAACTTACCCCACCCAACCCACCCACCCGATTACCAAACCCTACCTTACCGTACCATCCTTACCTACCACACCTCACCTCACGTCACCTTACCCGTCCTACTCAACCCTATACCCCAAGATTTCCAACCTACCACTCATCCTACTAATCATCCCACTGCACCCTCCCTCTCTACCCACCTTACTCTGCCTTACCACTCGAACCTACCTCTTCACTCACCTATTTAACCCTACCTCACCTTACCCACCACCTCACCGGAACTTACCTACCTCGACATACCCTAATCTACTCAGTTTTTTTGTAGGGACCCTACTCAATTTAGACATCCACCCTACCATAGCCAACCTTACCCCACCACCCACTCTACCTTACCTTTTCTCACTACCACCCACCCTCCCCCACCACCCATCTTACCCTACCTAACCTAACCCCACCATACCAATCGTACCCCACCCCATGCAAACTACCATACCCCACCATCTTACCATACTCAAACACAGCCACCCTACCTCACCCACCCATCCATACTATACACAGCCACCCTACCTCACCCACCCATCCTACCTCACCCTTACCCACTACCCACGTGTTTTATCGCTTTTCATTTTATTCCATCTCATTCCACTCATTTTCGAACGTAATGAAAATGAATCTTTTTAATTTCTTTCGAATGAAATGTCATTCCATTCAATTACTTCATGATCATACACAAACATTAGAATGAAATGAAAAAAAATTCAATTCCATTCAATTCCCACAAAACAGACAAGCCATAGCCCCATGTTTGGTGCAAAACGATTGCACCGATTCGGTGCTTATATAATCATTTTCAAATTTGGATCTATATTCTAACCATTGTTAAATATTTAAATTGATTATTATGTTAATTAGGTTGTTTTAATTACCTAAGACTATGTTTGCCAAGTTACTTTCGATTTTTTCAGCATACTTTCCATTATTAGAGTAGTTGTGATGGCTTATAGCCATAATCCCATGATTCCTTGTTTATAGGAAGATTGTGAGTAGTTATTTTAGATTAAGGCCATGATCCCATGTTTCTATTTTATAGGAAGTGGACTAGTGGGTAGTTTTTTACTACTTGTATATATATGTTTGATCCATCAATAAAATTATGAAGTTTTCCCAAAAATTATCTCATCCATAAAAAGTTATCAGTGGTATCGGAGCCATATTCTCAACCGTAGTTGGAGAAAGATCCATGGCCGAAACAAATTTTGTCCAGGCTTCCATCCCAAGGTTTGATGGACAACATTATGATCACTGAAGCATGTTGATGGAGAACTTCATGCGTTCTAAGGCGTACTGGACCATCATTGAGCAAGGAGTGGTTGAACCGACGAGCAATCCACCCCAACCGAGGCTCGGAGAGCGATTTTGAGAGCGAGAAAACTCAAGGATCTAAAGGCCAAGAACTATCTGTTTCAAGCAATAGATAGAGCTATCTTGGAGACCATTCTCAACAAGGAGTCATCAAAGGATATCTGGGATTCAATGAAGAGGAAGTACCAAGTAAATGCCAAAGTGAAGAGATCACAACTACATGCCTTAAGAAGAGATTTTGAAACCTTACAAATGAAGGAAGGTGAATCTATCTCAACTATTGTGCCAGAACCATGGAAATCTGCAATAAAATGAGATTTCTTGGTGAGAAGATGGAGGATGTAGCAATTGTGGAGAAGATTTTGAGGTCTCTAACCCCAAAATTTGATTATGTGGTGTGTTCCATTAAGGAATCCAAAGTCATTGAAGCACTGTCTCTTGATGAATTGCAAAGTTCTTTGCAAGTTCATGAACAAAAGATGAAGAGAAGCTCAATAGCATCAAATGAAGAGCAGGCCTTGAAGACCACTGCCTCTAATAGCAATTATGGGGGCATGGGTAGAGGCAGAGGAAGAGGTAGAGGGAGAACATATAGAGATTCGCGGCGAGAGACAACTCTCGGTCATCCATGAATGAAGAGGGTAGAGGTACTTGTATACAAAAAGAATGTTGAATGCTTTAGGTGTCACAAATTTGGACACTACCGGTCGAATGCTACACCAAATTGCCGGCGGACAAAGAGAAGGGTACTCGGCGAGCTCTCACTTTGTTGACAAGGAGGATGATGAGACCCTGTTGATGACAACATATCATGAGCAGACTTCAGCACCCCAAGTATGTTATGTTGATGCAGGATGCACTAATCACATGTGTGGTAATAAGGCATCATTCTCTTATTTGGACGAATCTATCATTCAAAGGAAATATATGCATCGGATAACTCCTCGGTAATTGTTAAGGGAAAAGGAAATATATGCATCAGATCCAAGAATGGGACATCTGAAACCATTTCTAGTGTTCTATATGTTCCTGATCTGAAGTGCAATCTGCTAAGTGTTGGACAGTTACAAGAAAAGGGATATGAGATTATTCTGAAGAATAAGGAGTGTGAAATCAAGGATTCAAGCAAGGGAATCATAGCTAAAGTTCCCATGAATGCCAATAGATTGTTTCCTTTGGAAATTAAGGAGCCACAAGCATTATGGCGTAAATTGAAAGATGCATCTTGGTTATGGCATTACGGATATGGACATCTCAACTTTGGTGGTTTGAAATGTCTTCAAAGCAGAAGGAAATGGTTAAAGGACTTCCACAAATTCAAACTCCTCAACGATATGTGAAGAATGCATAAAAGGAAAGCAACACAGGCATCCTTTCCCAAAAGAAAAGTCATGGAGGGCAAAACAAGTGCTGGAACTCATCTATTCGGACTTGTGTGGGCTAATCAACCCATCATCCATTGGAAGTAAGAGGTATTTCATTACATTTACCGATGATTTATCTAGAAAAACTTGGGTTGAATTCTTGTCGAAAAAATCAAGCATTGAATGCATTCAAGAACTTCAAATTGCTAAGAGAGAAGGAGACATGTCAAAATATCAAAAGTCCGAGAACAAACGAGAGGAGGAGAATTTTGCTCGGCGAGTTTGAAGATTTACTGTACCGGTAATGGAATCGAAGGGAATTGACAAGCGGCCTATACCACGAGAGAATGGTGTATCGAGAGGAAGAATATGACAATTCTCGGATATGGTAAAAAGCATGTTGGCCTTTGGAAATGTGCCTAAAAGATTCGGCTAGAGGCGATAAGTTGGAGTATGCATATTTTGAACAAATGCTTTCCAACATTCTCTGTTCGAACATGACACCGGATGAAGCATGGAGCTCAATCAAACCATATGTAAGTCATTTTAAAATATTTGGCCGCATTGCTTATGCTCATATCCCGGATGCAATCGGAAGAAACTCGGTGATAAATGGGAGCAATGTGTGTTCTTGGGGATCGATGAAAAGTCCAAGGCATACAAGTTGTTTAACCCTACAACCAAAAAGACAAGTGATCGACGAGAGATGTGGTGTTTGATGAACTAAACTCCGGGATTGGGAAGCAAACAATGCTCGGTTCCATCCAATTCGAATCTAATAGATGAAGAGCCTACGAGGACCGGTAGAGTTAGGATCGACGGACTCGGAATCAACAAAGTGAGATTCGACGGACTTAAGACACCGAATTTATGGCGGCGGTTGAGGGTTCAACGGACCCAAGTTCGGCGACTCAAGTCATGAAATAGCGAGTGAGGGTTCGACGAGACGGACCTCGGAGAACCAAGAAAAGGCCGGGGATGACAATTATGAGGTAACATGTTTACCATAGTCAGAGGAGGCCACTTACTTTGCTCTATTCGCTAGTGATGATCCAATCACATATGAGGAAGCAACAAAAAACAGAAAATGAAGGCGAGGCTATGGATGAAGAAATCATAACCATTGAAAGGAATCGGACTTGGAGTCTCACAAATCTACCAAAAGGACACAAAACTATTGGTGTCAAGTGGATCTACAAGACAAAGTTGAATGAAGATGGTAATGTCAGCAAGTACAAAGCCAGACTAGTGACCAAAGGATACAAGCAAGAGTATGGAATTGACTACATTGAAGTGTTTTCCCCAGTAGCAAGAATGGAAACTATCAGACTAGTGTTATCTTTGGCAGCTCAAAACCATTGGAAAGTACATCAAATTGATGTGAAGTCAGCTTTTTTGAATGGTCAGCTGAAGGAAGAAGTATATGTGGATCAGCCACAGGGTTATGTGAAGAATGGAGCATAAAACAAAGTGTATAGGCTTAGTAAAGCCTTATATGGACTCAAACAAGGCCCAAGGGCTTGGTACGGTTGTATTGATACTTATTTTGTGAAGGCAGGTTTCACAAGGTGTCCATATGAACCTACCTTGTATGTGAAAGTTAACAGCAAGGGAAGGCTACTGATTGCCTGTTTGTATGTGGATGATCTTATCTTTACTAGCAGTGAACTCAGCATGATAACAGTGTTCAAGGTTGCAATGAAGAACAAATTTAGCATGATAGATATGGGACTAATGCAATACTTTTTAGGCATTGAGGTTCGAGACCGAGTCGAGCATTCTAATTTCTCAAAAGAAGTATGTATACGAAAAACTCGGCGGGTTTGGGATGAAGGATGGCAATCCGGCACTCACACCATGTGGCTGGTGTGAAACTTAGCAAAGAAGGAACATGTAGTAAGGTGAATCCCACCTTATACAAGCGAGATGATAGGGTGTCTTTTATACTTGACAACAACAAGACCGACATTATGTATCTTTGTAAGTGTAGCAAGCGAGATATATGGATACACCCTCAACGGACCACTTAAACTATGTGAAGAGGATTCTAAGATACTTGAATGGAACCATCAATCTTGGCATCGGGTATGGTTCGACGAGAGAAGGCTCGGTATGACCGGATACTCGACGCAGTGATTATGCATGAGACGTTGATGACAGGAAGAGTACTTCTGGTTTTGTGTTTATGTATGGTAGAAGTGCTATCTGTTGGTCCTCAAAGAAGCAACCAATAGTCACTTTGTCCACAACTGAAGAAGAGTTTATTGCAGCAGCACACTGTTCATGTCAGCTGATATGGTTAAGGAGAATGCTGGAAGTTCTAGGTCAAGTTCAAATAGATCGGAATATTATGTACTTTGTGATAACAGTTCAACTATCAAGCTATCTAAGAATCCGGTGTTAAACAACGGGAGCAAGCACATAGATGTGAAGTATCATTTCTGAGAGACCTATGTGAAGAAGGGATCATTGAGTTGCGGCATTGCGGGAGTGAAGATCAAATAGGCGATATAATGACTAAAGGACTAAAGAGTTATCAATTTTTGAAGCTCGAGGCATGCATCGGGCATGTGTGAAGTAATCGAATCGCCAAATTTCAGTTAAGGGAAGGAATGTTAGAGAATTAAATTGATTATTACGTTAATTAGGTTGTTTTAATTACCTAAGGCTATGTTAGCCAAGTTACTTTCGATTTTCAAAGCATACTTTCCATTATTAGAGTAGTTGTGATGACTTATAGCCATGATCCCATTATTCCTTGTTTATAGGAAGATTTTGAGTAGTTATTTTAGATTAAGGCCATGATCCCATGTTTCTTATTTTATAGGAAGTTGATTAGTAGGTAGTTTTTTACTACTTGTATATGTATATTTGATCCATCAATGAAATTATTAAGTTTTCTAAAAAAGTATCTCTTCTATAAAAAGTTATCAACCATATATTAATTATACCACTAATTTAGGCACTTATTGATAGCATAATAGATCCCCAATTTGTTCTATTTTTTATGATTCTCAATTTCGCCAGTTACATAAAATCTGGTTTAATTATGAACCAATCTATAATATAATTACGTTTCAAATTTCATTTTATCTCATCAAGAATATATCAGTCAGTTTTTTTTTCCCTTTCTATTTCATCTATCATTTCTTCGTTCCTACTATAAAAGTCTGAACAAAGTATCCCAACTTAAACAATTTTCCATAACTTTTCCTTTTCCTACTTCTCAAAGTCTTGGTACTAAAAACAATGGATTCTGTTGATAACTTAGCAAACCTTCGAGTTGCCTCTTTTTCATACTATCTCAAGTCAAATGATCAAGAAAATTTTGTCCAAAAACTCAATATTCCAGAACAAAATCCCATACCCGATGATAATACCGCATTTTCATTAACCAAATCATCACCATATTCTATAAATTACTCGAAATCCATAGACTGCCCAGAAAACGTCGTTAAAGTTAAGCAATTATCAGCTTTTCTCAATGATCCACAAGAAAGCATTATGTTTAAGGTGAAAAGGCCAAGTATGGATGCCAAATCGCAATCGGGTCAGCCTGGATCGCGCCCGAATGAGAGAATCAAGCAGTCTATGGATGGAGAAATAGATATTTTCGGTGCTGACAAGTACTTTAACATGAAGCTGGAGTGTCCGGCTCCGGCCAAGATGATCAAGCCGGAAACGAAAAGGGATGATCGGACGGTGGATGTTGATCCTTACGTTAAGAAGCAAGAAGCTCAGAGTGTATGTTCAGAAGCAAGTACTTGGAGCAGTGGTGTTGCACTGCTACAGAATTTTCCCGGAAACAATTCACAGGTTGAAGTTATACGTACATATATATATATGCGTGTGTGTGGAGAAAATGTAATTTTACAACCATTTTTACTTTATTTTTTCCCTCTATCTTACGTCTAATTTTAGGGTCTTTATTTGTATCAGAATGGCTCTACTGGTTCACCACAGAACCTATGCACCACAATATAATCAACCTTGTCAAAGTCGATTCTTGAGTCAAGAACCCGACTTCCCGCCGAGTCGGAAAGTCATCTAATTTAGGGCCTTAGGACCTTTATTTGCACCATAATGACTCCTCCGTTTCACCACACACATCCTGTGCAGCACCGTATGATCGATCTTGTCAAACCCGAAACTAGAGTCAAGAACCCGACTTTCTGCTGAGTTGGAAAGTCGTCTAATTTAGGGTCTTTATTTGCACTATAATGACTCCACCGGTTCACAACCCGTGTACCCAGAAGAATCGACCTTGTCAGAGTTGATTCTAGAGTCAGGAACCTGACTTCATGCAGTCGGAAAGTCATCTAATTTAGGTTCTTTATTTGCATCAGAATGACTCTACCGGTTCACCACACAATCTGTGCACCACCATAGAATCGACCTTGTCGAAGTCGATTCTAGAGTCATGAAGCAGACTTCCCGCCGAGTCGGAATGTCGTATAATTTAGGGCCTTTACATGCACCGAATGACTCTACCGGTTCACAACACAACATGTGCTCCACAAGTAGAATCGATATTGTAAAGGTCAATTCTAAGTCAAGAATCCGACTTCTTCCTGAGTCGGAAAGTCGTTTAATTTAGGGCTTTTATTTGCACCAGAATGACTCTACCGGTTCGTAACACAACTTGTGCACCACAGTAGATTCGACAGTGTCAAAGTCGATTCTAAAGTCAAGAACCCGACTTTCCTGCTGAGTCGGAATGTCGTCTAATTTAGGGTCTTTAATTATTTGCACAAGAATGACTCTACACCACAAAGACTCGCGCACAACTGTTAGAATTGACCTTGTCAAAGTCGATTCTAGAGTCAAGAACACGACTTCCTGTTTGAGTCGGAAAGTCGATTCTTGGCTCTAGAATCGACTTTCACAGGGTTGATTATGTAAAAATAAGGTGGTGCGATGGTGGGATGCACCGGTAGAAGAATTGTGATGTAAATAATAGCCTCTAATATATTATCAATCCAACTACTTAAATCACGTACTTCCTTCAAAAAAAAAAAACTACTTAAATTACTTAGAATTTATTAATTTAAAATATAACCATTTTCTTAATAATGACTTGGGATCCCAATTTTTTTTTTTCAAATTAATAATTGTTGGATTGTTTAAGTTTTTTCAATTTATTAACTTATGTTAACGTTTCCAACCCAGAAAAAGGCAAGAAAGTTTACAGGAAGGAGATTTTTTTCCACCATTGGTTGCACAGGACCTTGCTTTGACAAAGAATCTGTTTATGTCAGTCAAAATTCCAAATGCCAAATTGTAAATCAATCTGGATTGATAAAGACAGGATCAGACAACTTCACATTCCCTCTTGTTGATCATGTTGTGAAACCAAATAATCCAAAACTTAATTTTAAAAATTTCGACGATCAAAAAATCGAAGACTTTCGAAAATCCATTGAAGTTTTCGGGGGCTCGATACTACGAAAAAAGACGACATCACAAAGAATCTTGAGAGAAGGTTGTCTATGTTGACTTGGGATGCAATTCCCAAATCCACAACAAGCATTCCTACAACAAGTGTTGTTACTACTACAACACCTTGTGATGACATGGCGAGTGACGTCAGTTCGGATCTTTTCGAGATTGAAAACATATCGGCTACTTGTGGCGGCGGGTACACGATGACTCGAGAATCCGTTGATGATGTTTCGAGTTGTATGACTCCAACAACTCAGTATGCACCGAGTGAAGCGAGCTTCGAGTGGAGTGTCATGACAGCCAGTGCTGCAGATTTTTCATCTGCTGTTTCGGATTACGATCTCAAACATGTTGGTGCTTCGGTAACGAAGGCCCGATGAAAGTTAAAAACTCGATACGAGTAATAAAGAAGCTCCCAATAACCGACCTGGTGGTGGGCTTTTGGGATGCAAGAGTTTGAAATCTTTAAGCGTAGCTGAAACAACCCACAAGACTAAGGTGGAAAGATATTAATTAAATCCGATTTCTAGTTTTTATGTTGATGAAATTAATGTGGACAATTCGATTTAAGTACTGTGTAAATTTCATACATGAAGATCATGTAATGTAATAAATCAATGGTAATGTAAGGTACGATTATAGTCCATTATACTGCTGTGGAATGAGTTATTGTAAGATTATACAATTAATTAAGTTTATTTTTGTTTTTGTATTTTTTTTTGTACAACAACTTAGGTGATTTTATTAAACGCTTAATTTCTTTTTGTTATAATTCATCTTTTGAATTCCTTGATTTCTTTGAAGTATCATAATAGGATACTTAGTAAATTTTTGGCCTTGCTATAATCATTTACTTTTGAATAATCTCTTCACTATTAAGAGATTAAATCACAAGAGATAAAAAGAAATTCAAAGAATTAAGCGGCAAAACTGTTATATTGTCAAGAGAAATTAGGGGTTTGAATAAAAGATTGATTCTTGTTTTTTAAAATAAGAGTTTTTCATAAATAATGTTTGATCTTATTTAATTATCTCCGATATAAAGGGAATCAGATCCGGCCTAGCCAGTGGGCAGACCATTGCATTCTTCTTTATAGGAGAATGCATTGTATCTTTAATTCATTACTCAATAAAATAGTTAATTTATGTCATACGACGTGCGTATTATGATTTTCTTTATATCGTATTCTTTAAACATTTGCTAACAAAGATCATAATTTCACTTCAAAGATAGCTCTTATCTAACCATGAAAGGATAATAACTTTATCCTTATTTTAATTGCCATCCTTATCTCATAAGTCCTTGTGCCTATGTAAGTGACTTTTTAATAATTTTAAATACAAATTTAAATAGGAAAATTCGAATGATACCCCTTCACCAAAGTTGTTCTAATTCGTATAAGTTTTTTTTTGCCTAACTCAACCTTTTAATAATTCTAAATACCAATATAAGCCCGGAACCACCCAAATTTGGGCGGGACCGCATAACTTTGGCAGGGCTGAGGGCATAAATTTGACGGAACCGTCCAACTTTAAGACGGGAAATAAGGGGCGAATTTTAAAATTGAGGGTGTACATTTCGAACAATTTTAAAGAAAATGGGTACTATTCAAATTTCCCCTTTTAAATAAAATAATACATACTACTTTTGCATTTAAATATGAGGTATGATCGTATGAGACTTTCTCTTCATTAATTAGAAAAAAGGGCATACATTGTCCCATAATTTGTAGGAATGACAGATAGTGTTGCCCAGGGTAAGTATACTTAATTAATTTAAGATTGGATGGCAAACCCTGCCAAGAAAAAGCATAGCGAAAAAGGACTAGCTTTTTTGAACAGGGAAATCCTTGTGTTTAGCAGCCAACATAATCATTACAAATAAGGTAAACCGCACCCGTGTGCATTCATGTTTCATAGCACACATGTTGTATAAATACTAATATATAGTTAATGCTAACCATAAGGGTCCATATTCCTTTTTTCTACAGGATTAGTGGAGATCGGTGACCTAAAAGCTTAGAGTCGGGGGTTTGCGATTATACCAAAGATATCATCTTTTACGTGGTTCGAATCTCCACACTCCAAATTTAAGATCTACCCGCCATTTTAAATCATTCAATGTTTTTACCACTAAGCATATCCTCATCACTGTATAAATGTAATCTAAAAAGCACATAGTCTTGCTTTAGGGCATCTAGCTTGGGATAAATTATAACAGGGAAATAAAAGTTTTATATGTTATACCAAACGGAGATAAAGCATCTGGCTTGATTTTTTTGTGTTAAACGATAAGTGGGTGGGTTGTAAAGTGTTATTTCCCCAATTTTATTCAGTTTATTGGAACCGCTAGTTATGGGTCAGGTGCGGGGCCGGCCCTATAGTGAGCCGACGAGACCGGGTCTTAAACCAAACGGTGTCAGAGGGCCAAGCGGTACATGTTTCGCTAAAAGAAAAAAAGAATTTCGTGTAGATTTAATCCGATCCAACCTAATATAATACTTTAATTTTTCTATTGATAAATGCCCAATTTTTTTTTTTACTCCAATCGATAAAGGTCCCAATAAAAAAATTTACTTGGCCAAAAAAAAAAAGATATACAAACAAGTTTTATTAATTTTTTGCATTTACGGATGTTAAAAATACCATAAGTGTTGGAAAAAATGTAGTACTTAGGATTTGACAGAGAATTAGAAACTCCAAGGCACGTTAATAACGTTGTCTTTTAAGAGAGGTTTCGTCGCACACGATTTGTCACTAAGAGATCAAATTAAAAATCTCTTTCAGGAACAATGGGGGTGTTTGATTCAAACAGTGACTTGTTTGAATCAAACCCGTTGACACTCAAAGTTTTTCTGATGATGTTGTCAAACTTATGAATTTTCGTCTGCATACTTATGTCTTTTATAGGTTGCAAGTACCCCATAAACGAATGGAGGTACTCCTTGCACGAAAGGGAAGAGTTGTCACCGTTCACCGTGAAAGCATGCAACCCTTACACGAAAGGGTAAGTACATATCTGTTCGAAAAAGCATGTATCTGAAAATGCATATCCCTTCATGAACTGATGCATGCATTGGTTTAGGTTTCGGGGGCGTTGCCCCCGAACTCCCACGAGTTGGCGCTGCCCCCTCGACCCCTGCGAGTTGGCGCTGCCCCCGGGTCGAACCCCGTTTCTTTGCGATAACATTAATTCGTACGGCAACTCGTATGCAAACGATAACCAAAATATTTATTTATGAAAAAAATATCTAATAATAAGTATGTTTATAAAAAAAACAACTTCAGCTAAAATACCCAATTCGAAAACTTGGTCTTAACCCAAAAAAAGCGAGCGCCGGCCCTGGGTCAGTGATCGCTGGGTTGGTCCTAACATTCGTGTGATTTTTTACTTCAATATACTCAGAGGAATTTGGTATCTAGCTAGTTGATGAATAAGAAATAATATAAAATTGAAAATTAATTTTCTATTATATGTCTTGGTGATGTATATGCACCACTATCCACTTGTAGATAAATTTGGGGATTTTTTCCTCTCATCTATCACATGTGAAAAAAGGAAAGTGTAACGTCCCGTTCCCAGATACCGAGCCCTTATCAGGAAGAGAAACGTTCGGCGCGTATAGCATTAAATAAATCTAATATTATACGCCAGCCTCTACGTCGTCGTATCAAAATAAAGCAAACGGAAGCTAAAAAGACTCGGATAAAAACATAAATGCTACTAAGAATAGAAATTAACCATACTAAAGATGGATAGTTAAGATTACAACGATGAAAAACCCAAAGACTTACAAAATACGAGGTCTTAAAAGTAAATGTACAACAAGTCTAATAAACGAACTGCAACTAATCTAGTACAACCTTTGCAAGGGAAATTAAACTAAAAGCTTCGCCAAGACTTCAAGTCTTCAAAAGTCATCATCTACACTTTGTCAACTCCGTTCGTCTTCTCACCCCACAATGCATACAAAAATAAAATGCAAAGGAGGTAAGTACAAGGTACTTAGTAAAAGTGAGAAGCTACGACAACAATTAAGATTTATAAAGAAAAGATATTTAATCGTTTAGTTATCTTTATGTGACCGACTCAATCTAGGGTTCATTTCATGTCCATCAACATGAATTGACTAAACGTTTCTATTTAGCTTATCTATGTTACAACCGCACTCAAGGGCACTACGCGCATCCACCTTAGCAGAATCCCTCCGTACTTAGGGTTTTGCTGACCAACGGAGTTCTTCCACCTCGTGGACACTCTTTTGCAACATATCGTGGATCACACCAATATCCACGAAGTCTAGAAAAGGTAGACTCCGATAGCACGCACGTCTCGGCAAAGTCCCTCTCGTACTTGGGTCATTGACCTACGAGATCCTCCACCTTCGTAGGTAGCACATGCATCGCGATTTAGCCCGGTGCCTAGCCAAGAGAGAAATGTTGTTTAATCTTTTACTAGTCAAGTACGTTGATTATTAGGGTGATTAACTAGCCACCTAAGTGTTTTCAAATAATCTCCCTCACACAAACTACTCTCTTCCTAGACCACTAGACACGGACAAGTCCTAGCAATTACACGTACATTGATGAATGCTAACTCATCAAAGCACAAGCCTATCATGATCTTCCGACGGATCCGAACTTCAACTCCCTTTAAGAGTACATTCGGTGTTTTAACCGAACGAATCGAAGCTCAATTCAGGCTTGTTTATATTTATTCAATGTTAATATATCATGTTTAAGGGTTTAAAACAAGAAACACATGAGTATAAAACCCGAAACTAAGCCGAAACGATGAAAACAAAAAACAAATAAAACAAAGTCAAACGCCGCTTTAAAGACATGGACGCCCGTCCGGAACCCACCGGACGCCCGTCCAAGACCGGACGCCCGTCCACTATACCCGACGCCCGTCCACCTAAAACAGCTTTCAATCCCGAATGTAAAACAACACTTCAAACGCCCGTCCAGGGAAAGCGTACGCTCGTCCGAAATGTGCCCCAAGTAGACGCCCGTCCGCAGAGGCCGTACGCTCATCCACCCGGGTTCGACTAGAACTCTAAAATCTTCAAATTCGATCCAAATCAGTTTCTAACCCAAAAGTATAGCAATTTACACATAGTAAAACGTAAATAAACATATCTAACTATTCCAAGAACACCTATGATCCTTGATCAACGAAGAACACATCTTCCTAGCATTAAAACATCTTAAACACCTTAAAACTTGATCTAAACCTTATAAACGATAATTGGAATCATAGGAAGAGCCTCTTACCTTATTTGCCCGCAACACCGACAAAGAAACACCAAGCAACCGCAACAGCTTGTTGATCCTCAACCCCAAAACCTATTTGATCAACAACAAACCCTAAAATCCTATTTCGTGCCGAAAAACGAAACTGAAAAAGTGCAGTAACTGAAGATTACCTGGGTTTACTGCTGCGAACCTATTTTTAGATTATTCTACGCTTCAAGACGATCGTTTCGACTACTCATGGCTGCGAAACAGCTACGGATCAAAAGATACGAATTTTCCAAGAATCGAACTCTACGAATACCGAAACTAGGGCTAAACCGAAAACTTACGGAATGGAGATATTTTATTTTCCAAAGTTGCGTCTCCTCGCGCTGATCACTTTTCTCTCCTACGGCATCTTGATCAGACGAACAGATTGGTCACACGGTTGAAGATTACATTCTGTCTTTTCCTGGCATCTTCTGCGTTGGTTTCTTCTCTTCAGCGCCGTTCCTCTCTTTTTTTTTTGACAGAATAGGCGTGTAAATAAAAAGGAGTGATTTGGAGATTATTTCCTTTTTATAGCCAATAATTAAATCCTTTATAATTAATAGCTAAATCCTTTAATTAATTCCTTTTTAAATAAATACATGGGACAAATAATAATTAGGTCGTAGTAAATACACCCAATGACTATTTTACCCTTTTACGAAAAGTCGGGATGTTACATTCCTTCCCCTTAAGAGGAGTTTCGTCCTCGAAACTCGAATGTAACCGAGAGGTACTTGAACTCGAACTTTGCGAAGCGTTTCGTCTCCTAACTCGTACGGCCTTCTTCTCCTTCCATCTTCCCAACTCCTTCCACCCGTCTTGAGCTATCTCGAGGTGGCGACGATCTACTTCAATCTTTCTGTTGGCTTGCTGTATCAACTCTGGTCTCGTATTCTGTTGTGGCTCCACTTCATCCAAGAAACTCGTGTTGTGGCTCGTACATCTTGGTTGCTCTGAGATGAAATGCAATTGCCATCCCGTGGTTTTCATTCTTCATTGTCCTTCACAATCTTCCACATTCGGAACCCAAAGATGATTCCGATGCCAATGATCGCCATCTTCATCTAACTTGTGACCAATTGCTGGTTGGTTCTGACCATCACTTATAACCGTAAACAACTGGATCTTTGTCTTGCCTCTTCCATGAACTCATCAACTCGCCTCGAATCTTGCAATCATCGGTTTACCACTCCTCGCTTGCTCCCGCCGACCTATGTCCCGAGTGCTTGAGCTTCCCAACCGACTCACGCCTTCCCGGCATACTTGACTTCCTTCGATCTCAACTACCATCATGGCACCACAAGCTTGTCAAGAACGGCAAGGATCCCGGGCCGAGAGACTTCGAGACTTCTTGGGGATGGAGAACATGCATCCGCCATCCTTTCTCTCGGCGGTCCGATCCAATCCTCGTGCCAATTAGGGTAACTTGGAAAATAAAAGAAGTAGAAAAGTGACGAGTTGAGTACCAGGGTGGTATGTCAACTAGGTAAGCCAATGAATGGCACAATGCACTCGAAATAAGGAAGGTTGCTTGGGTTACAAGCAAAACAAGATGATTCCGTGTTGAGGAAAGTTGAAGTGGGTTCCAGGATGAAGAATGAGGCATTGTATCATAATACAAAAGATAGCCACCAGAAGGAAAACAATAGAACACCTTGCAGATGAATATTTTATTTTTTTTTTATTTTTATTTTTTATTTTTATTTTTATTTTTTTAGAGAGTGGAATTCCGCAAGATACTGTGGTCTACAAAGACTTCGGTGGCAACTTGGAAGAATAATAATAGGCTTTCATATAAACATTTAGAAAGTGGAGACGTTAGGACATCACCGATGGACTTGAAGATATTCTCAATGTATGAAAAGAGAACACCGAGCTTGAGAACATTAAGAAAATGACCTTGATTGTTAATCATTTGGTTAACAAAGATGGATGTTGGCGGACTAGGAAAATCTTCGCTTCACATGAGTTTCGTAGAGGAAACATCACACAACAAGAAAACAAAATAAAGGTGCAAGGTCGAGCACCAAAAGGGCTAAAAAGGAAATTTAGAAATCAAGAGAGAGTAAGAATCTCAACATGAAGTAGCTATGGAGGGAAAACGAGTACACCAAAAGGTCTCAAAATAAAATAAACACTTGTCAAGAAGTGTCCAAGTTTGCAATAGTCAAAGAGAGGTTATTTCAAGGTTCAAAAGAAATAGAAATTTCCTCAAGGAATTGTAAGGCAATATCAAAAGTTTGAATAAGTAAGCGGCAAGCAAGATTTTTGAATGAAGAGGAAACGACACTTAAGAATTGTCGGATAAGGTTTGATTTCAAAGAATTAATTCAAATTTTCAAAGGAAGTATAAACGATATTTGACGATTCAAATCAACGGTTCAAGGTTGCACTACTCGAGAGGAATAGTACACTGCCAAAGAATAAATGCTCAGGGTTATTCCTCGTGTGGGAATGCAAAGGTTAGAATAAAATGGACTTTCAACCGGATGACAAAATTGTAGTAGGAACGCCAATACGTACGATGGGGAGTCAAAAGTTGTACATGGCGGTTCATGGCTCTAAATGGCCCGAAAGAGAGTTAAAACCGAAGGGTACAAGGTACAATAATCCGAAATGGAGATCAAAAGTTTAGGAACTCAAAAGTTGGTTGGCTAGACAGTTCGAAGGCACCTTTGCAAAGACTACCTTCTCGCTTGAAACCGGTGTAGCATAAATTGCTAGAAGATTAAAGGTAAGTAATCGAAAAGGAATGCCATGATAGGCTTAAAGATTGGACCAAAGAAAAGAAGATATGCATACCTTAAAGGAACAAAGATCGTGTGAAATAGTTACAATATCGACACTACCCTTGAGGGGAGCCGAGAATAAACACAAGTAAAAAGAATGTTCGACATTAAAAGGTTCAAAGCAAACTTTGAATTTGCATGAATGATGGGAGTGCAACAATTTAGAACTTTGAAGAGAATTTTGTTTCTTGATTTGAAAAGTAAGAAAGAATGAATTTGTTGAAAAGAAGGGTTTAAGGCGATATGTTTTTGAAGTAATTTATGACAACAAGCCGAGAGGATCTGTTGGGTTTAAAGATCTCAAGTGAGGGATTACATGAGAAATAAAATACCGTATAAGGTATAATTACAAAAGGGCACGAAAAGGGTCCGAACATCAAATATGGCGTGCTTTGGAGGATAGCATCTTGGTTCTCGTTTACAACCGCAAAAGGAACTACAACGTTAGCTTTACAAACTCCTACTAAAAGGTTTATCTCATAAGGAGATCGACTTCGTGGAACTCCTAAACATAACAAGCCGTAACTTACTACCCTCTTAGCCCAAACTCTAAGTCAAAGAGGTGAAAATTCCTTTTTGGTTGCTTTGTAAGGTTTTTACTCGGATCCGATATTATCAATTTGTACAGAATAAACGAAGAAGAAATTGAGCATGATCCAAAGAGAAAAGATTTAGTAATAGAGTTTCCCAGGTGATATAAAAATACCGAAATTTTTGGATGAAAATAACTTGGTCAAAAACAGTTATTTCGACGATTGCACAAGCTGCCGAATTTCCAGATTAATAAACACTGTGTTGGATTGCAAATCGAGATCAAACGAAAAAGAATCTGAACTTAATTCCAAAATAAAAGATGTAGATAAAATTGTTGTCTGCAACATATCAAAAATTTAGGTCATTTGAAGATGTTTAACCTGTTCATAACAGAAAAAGAAGTAAAGGTGCTGCTGCAGATTTTCTGGACAGAGTGTCCGGTATAAACATGAACTTTCTGAACAATCCATAATGATTAACGAGTTGATGTAAAAAGAGAGATTGTAGATAAGACAGTAATCTACTTTGTTGAAAATTTGCAGAATTTTTTAGAGTAGGGGAAAACTGTCTTATGTTAAAAGGAAAACACGGAAACACAAGCATTCACTCATGTTGGGTAAATCCAAACACGAGGACAAAGAAAAGTATGTGCCAAAGTAAGAGACCTTTAACACTATGAGTTGAAACGACTGAGGAGTACTTGGAAATAATAGAGTTACACATGGAGTTCGTGTAGAACCATCTCAAGCAAAGCAAAGGTCAAAGAATGTTGATGAACTCAACCAAGTGATAGTGAAAAGAGAAAGTGGGGGACTTGTAGAGCTGAATCAAATATCATTCTCTACAAAGTTAGGCCAAGATAAAAGTAAACATAGATATTCATGTGTAGAGAAAGTGAAGAGATTTCAATAGGGAAAGTAAGGAAAAAGGAAATCAACCAAGAGAACCTCGACTTTAAGGCGTAGGCATAAGACTCCAATCCCAAAGCATTACTCAAGGGAGTTTCACAACCCTATGCAACAAGCTACGATTTGGAACTTCAAAAGAAGAAGAATTTATACTAAGGATACGAACAAACCTGAGGTGATCACATAAAAGATGTGAACAGAGAACTCAACTTAACCTCCGTCTAAGACGACTCTTCACTCGGTCTTGATACAACCTAACCACGGTTTAAGGGTTCTTAGTCTTACGAGGATTACCACCAAGCTCAAGTTCTAAAAGGTCTAAAGGATTCTTATCTTAAAGGGAAGAGAAACCTAGGACAGAAAGACGCTTCTCTCTGATACCAACTGTAACGCCCCGCTCCCGGACACCGAGCCCTTATCCGGAAGAGAAACGTTCGGCGCGTATAGCATTAAATAAATCTAATATTATGCGCCAGCCTCTACGTCGTCGTATCAAAATAAAGCAAACGGAAGCTAAAAAGACTCGGGTAAAAACATAAATGCTACTAAGAATAGAAATTAACCATACTAAAGATGGATAGTTAAGATTACAACGATGAAAAACCCAAAGACTTACAAAATACGAGGTCTTAAAAGTAAATGTACAACAAGTCTAATAAACGAACTGCAACTAATCTAGTACAACCTTTGCAAGGGAAATTAAACTAAAAGCTTCGCCAAGACTTCAAGTCTTCAAAAGTCATCATCTACACTTGGTCAACTCCGTTCGTCTTCTCACCCCACAATGCATACAAAAATAAAATGCAAAGGAGGTAAGTACAAGGTACTTAGTAAAAGTGAGAAGCTACGACAACAATTAAGATTTATAAAGAAAAGATATTTAATCGTTTAGTTATCTTTATGTGACCGACTCAATCTAGGGTTCATTTCATGTCCATCAACATGAATTGACTAAACGTTTCTACTTAGCTTATCTATGTTACAACCGCACTCAAGGGCACTATGCGCATCCACCTTAGCAGAATCCCTCCGTACTTAGGGTTTTGCTGACCTACGGAGTTCTTCCACCTCGGGGACACTCTTTTGCAACATATCGTGGATCACACCAATATCCACGAAGTCTAGAAAAGGTAGACTCCGATAGCACGCACGTCTCAGCAAAAGTCCCTCTCGTACTTAGGGTCATTGACCTACAGAGATCCTCCACCTTCGAGGTAGCACATGCATCGCGATTTAGCCTCGGTGCCTAGCCAAGAGAGACATGTTGTTTAATATTTTACTAGTCAAGTACGTTGATTATTAGGGTGATTAACTAGCCACCTAAGTGTTTTCAAATAATCTCCCTCACACAAACTACTCTCTTCCTAGACCACTAGACACGGACAAGTCCTAGCAATTACACGTACATTGATGAATGCTAACTCATCAAAGCACAAGCCTATCATGATCTTCCGACGGATCCGAACTTCAACTCCCTTTAAGAGTACATTCGGTGTTTTAACCGAACGAATCGAAGCTCAATTCAGGCTTGTTTATATTTATTCAATGTTAATATATCATGTTTAAGGGTTTAAAACAAGAAACACATGAGTATAAAACCCGAAACTAAGCCGAAACGATGAAAACAAATAAAAACAAATAAAACAGTCAAACGCCCGCTTTAAAGACACGGACGCCCGTCCGGAACCTCGGACGCCCGTCCAAGACCGGACGCCCGTCCACTATACCCGACGCCCGTCCACCTAAAACAAGCTTTCAATCCCGAATGTAAAACAACACTTCAAACGCCCGTCCAGAAAGCCGGACGCTCGTCCGAAATGTGCCCCAAGTAGACGCCCGTCCGCAGAGGCCGGACGCTCGTCCACCCGGGTTCGACTAGAACTCTAAAATCTTCAAATTCGATCCAAATCAGTTTCTAACCCAAAAGTATAGCAATTTACACATAGTAAAACGTAAATAAACATATCTAACTATTCCAAGAACACCTATGATCCTTGATCAACGAAGAACACATCTTCCTAGCATTAAAACATCTTAAACACCTTAAAACTTGATCTAAACCTTATAAACGATAATTGGAATCATAGGAAGAGCCTCTTACCTTATTTGCCCGCAACACCGACAAAGAAAACACCAAGCAACCGCAACAGCTTGTTGATCCTCAACCCCAAAACCTATTTGATCAACAACAAACCCTAAAATCCTATTTCGTGCCGAAAAACGAAACTGAAAAAGTGCTGTAACTGAAGATTACCTGGGTTTACTGCTGCGAACCTATTTTTAGATTATTCTACGCTTCAAGACGATCGTTTCGACTACTCATGGCTGCGAAACGAGCTACGGATCAAAAGATACGAATTTTCCAAGAATCGAACTCTACGAATACCGAAACTAGGGCTAAACCGAAAACTTACGGAATGGAGATATTTTATTTTCCAAAGTTGCGTCTCCTCGCGCTGATCACTTTTCTCTCTCGCGGCATCTTGATCGACGAACGGATTGGTCACACGGTTGAAGATTACATTCGTCTTTTCCCCGGCATCTTCTCGCGTTGGTTTCTTCTCTTCGCCGCCGTTCCTCTCTTTTTTTTTTTGACAGAATAGGCGTGTAAATAAAAAGGAGTGATTTGGAGATTATTTCCTTTTTATAGCCAATAATTAAATCCTTTATAATTAATAGCTAAATCCTTTAATTAATTCCTTTTTAAATAAATACATGGGATAAATAATAATTAGGTCGTAGTAAATACACCCAATGACTATTTTACCCTTTTACGAAAAGTCGGGATGTTACGTAAAAAAAAAATAATAATAAGAATGGAATTGGTATTTTTTTTTTTAAGAAAGAGCAAGAATCTATTCACTTTCACATTAGGAATTATAGCACATGATTAAAACTGAATTTGTGAAATTATTAACTTATTTGAAAAATATTAAAAATGACAATGTTAGAGTTAAAATTGATCACTTAGTCCGGTGGAAGTGTTTTTACGGCGAAAAGAACATTCTCTAATCTACTACTGCTTCCGTTCCAGTTTGTTTGAGGCATTTTGAAACTTATGAAATTTAAGGAAACATCATTTATTGCATTGTCTAGTCATTAAAAAATGAATAATTTACAATTACACCCTTTTATATTGTCATTACATTTTTCAGTAAATGTTGATATGTGGACATTTTAAACATTTAAAAAGCAACTTTACGTCTACACATAAGTAATGGGATTTATTTTGGGATATCTATAAAAGGAATATGTCCCACACAAATTGGGACGGAGGGAGTACATTTTAATATTTTCCCTCTTACTCAATTACAAAAAGAGTAGAGACAACAATGTGCCACAACAAAATAGGCAAAAACAATGCCCAAAAGCATACTTTTGTACCATTGATTATGTCGTGTGACCTATTGATTTATACGAGTCTCGTAAATATCAATGATCTAAAAGTGTATTGTACACTTATTGCTTGTTGACAAACATTTCTCTTACAAAAATAAATATATCATTGGATCTAAACGTCAAAAGATCGTAAATCTTTCACCATATTTTTCGTTTTTTCGTCCTCTAAATTATGACATCTCATTAATTGGATATTTTTAAAATGGTTAAACCCTAACTACGAGGGTCTTCACTCTCCATGACCCACGGGATGAGAGAAGACATTAATCGATAACCTAGTGACTCGAGTCATGGACTTGGTATTATACCAAAGAACTTATAGAAGTTCCCATTTAAAGGGTTCGAACCTCCACACTCCAAACCTTAAGGTCCAAATTGCCTTTTAAAGCACTCAAACCCTTTTCCACTAGACAACGTCCTGAGGACATCTCGTTTGATATTTTTAAGATGTCTTTATCGAGGTCATTTTTGTAAAAGGAGCACCGAAACAGTGGAATAACAGTTTCACTGTAAAACATTGTAGCGAACAATGAATTTGGAGCAACAAATTGTGAATCTGTTCTTATAACCCATTTTTTAGTGATTCATATTTTCCACCCATTTTCTCCGACTATTTCATGGAATCATGGTCGGTCCATCCACCAGGTGAACTAGGCCTTAGCCTTGGGCCTCCAGGTGCCTATGGGCCCACTTCCTCGCCCAAAAATAAAAGAATTATAATTAATAGGTCAATCTTTGTTTAAACCTTTATACATCTTAACATATTCTTGTAGTTTATGTCCAGATCCAATGATAATAACCTGATTCCTAAATACCAAGCAATAATACATATTTTTACAGAAAAATACAAATAATAATAAAATAATACATATAATTTATCCCTAGAAATACATATAATTTATCGACCCATATATAAAGAAACACCAAATACTTAATGTAATGCGGTGATACTATCAACTTCGTGATCACAGTAGAAGAAATGTAAGAGAAGCATATATGTGTCACGGATTTTATCAACACAAAATAAACAAGTAATAATCCGGTTAACCTCAAGAATAAGGATCGTAGTAATAGCGGTTAATGCCGGGTCGATCTTACGGGGAACTAAACGATTGTGATTTCTAGTTTTTATCTAACTAACCTATGTCACGATTACTAAGCTAAATAGCGGATAAAACTAAACGAATACGAAAATTAAACTTAACTAAAACGTAAAACTGGACGAAGAGATGATCTAAAGCCGGGAAGGATACGGGCTGCGAACCAATTTAAACTAACTAATCTAAGATGCGAGATAAAAGTAAACTAACTAGACAAATTCAAGCTTTTAAGGATTTAAATCAAATTTATAACGAGCAAACGAGGATTGATCCACCTATCCAACAAGCATTGATTTCCTATCTCGATTATATTGCGCTTTTTATCTAGGTTGTGATTCACCTCACCTAAACATGACCCCTAATTCCTTAGAAAGTTCATCTATTAATCTATTATCTTCCGATGTAAGATTAACGCGTTTTCTAACCAAAGGTGAAAACTTTGTGTTTATAATCTAGTAATCAAACCTATTAACTTCCGTTATGATAGATTCGAATTACTATTCTTATTCATGATGATCTAGGGTTTATTAAGACTTCCATCAACAATAAACAATCAACACATGCACATCTTCCGATATAAGAGCAATTTAAACATGAATAAGCATGAATAAGAAACAACCTTTATTAAAAACTCATAGTATAATCGAAGAAAACGAAATCAACAATTGTTGGACGGCTTCACAATACTCGTTTGATGAAGCTTTTAGCCTCTGAACATCCTCAGCAACTCAAATTTGCAGAAACAGTGCATAAAAAGTAACTAGTTTTTAATCTAAACTAAGAGCATGAAAACTGGAATAAAAAGATGAAAAACGCAGCCTAAAGCCGCCCCTAGGTTTAGGGTTTTAAATAATGAGTGTATGATCCTTTTGTGTGGAGAAAACAGCCGCCTATTTATAGAGATTTGAGGCGGTTTCACTAAGTCGGCATTGCGGACGCCCGTCTGGTAGGGTGAACGCCCGTCCATTCTTCATATGAACTTCAAATCGGGCCGAGTCATGACCAAACGCTCGTCCAGACGGCGTCCACTTCAGCGTCCAAACATCCTGAATCAACTTCCCATCCCCGGACGCTCGTTCAGTTACATCAGACGCCCATCCACCGGACGGGACTCCGGACGCCATCCAATATGACCGGATTTCGATTTCTTTATCTTTATCTCCTTTTAATTCAATGTAAATCATCATTATCTCTTCCTCTTTAATCAAATCCGACTTGATCATCTTTGAATCACCTCTTGAGCTCGAATTTGTGCTTCTATGACACATAAAAATATCGCAAAATGTAATATCGCTCAAATAATCATAAAAACATAATTAAAACACATAAATTAATCCTATGTTGCGAATAACTTATTTAAAATACCATTTGCTCGATAAATCCATTAAACGCTCGTTTCTTATACAAATTCATACAAATATGAGGGAAAATAACATAAAATATAGCGTTATAAATCGTATAAATTCACCCTTAACAACTCCCCCACACTTAGCTTTTTCTCGTCCCGAGCAAAACAAAGCAAAACTAGGCTCGGAAAAAGAACGAGACATCTCAACATATATAACATATATCCAATAAATCGAAGTTCACCGGTGCGTGTGTGCAAAACCATAGAAAACTTCCACTAAATCCAAACTTGAAAAACTCAAAGCAAAACTAGCTAATACCCCCTTGTAGACTAGTAATCAATGACACTCATAAGATGCACCCTACAAACGTGATATATCCCGAAAAGAATGACCGAATATATCTAGGGCCTTTACGAAATACTCGTAGGACAATCCCTACAAAGCATATCCGACGGTTTCTACTTGGGATAAGATAGACGATAACTTAGTCTTATATCAATTTCATACCAATTCTTTAGTTGATTTAATTATTTCACTTCAAAACGCACATCGAATGAGCTCTTGCCCCGTCATAGCGTAATAGGATATTCGAGATATACCCTACCTTACTCAAATCATAAGGCGGCTTCTTCGATTTGTCGTGAGCTTTTAGTCATCATAGTGGTATAGGACATACGTGGTATACCCTATCACACTCAAATCATCGACCGACTTTCGACACACACAATTAATTCATATTTTTTTTACTCAACTTTTTCATTTGAATAACAACTTTTTCAACAACTTCGCTTACGCTTTACTTATCACATTCAAACCTTAGATATTCACAGTACAACATACTCCGGATCTAAATACAAACTATCATAAATCTCACGATATATACGTAGCACTAAGCACATGACTTATAAGAAAATCAGAAATCACTAATCAAAAGGGGTATAACTTTATATATTAGCTCATCATTCACTATGGCTTGTGAAAAATAGTGTCGGGTGAAACAACTCACTTACTAACCATATGATATATAGCTGTGATGACTATAAAAAAAAAACGAACATTGAAGTGAATTGCCTACTCGGGACAAAACAAAAACGAAAATGTCGGAGAATTTTCAAAAATTTTAGCTCATTTGCAAAGAAACATTACGAATTAAGCAACTGTGTAGATACATATCGAAACATTCCCCTCCCCCACACTTAAAAACTCAACATGTCCTCATGTTGTGCGATCGGAAGGAAAAAGGAAAAGACTTAGCTGATTGAAACCGAAACGCGAATCGTCGGTCAGGCCGGAGCCTACATAATGACACTTTAGAATGCGTAACCAGACAATGTAGCTCGTCGAAACCGCTAAAAATATACCCGCACGTCTTGACAAACATGGAACCATCTCGGGAAAACGGGGAGTTATACCAAAATGAAAAGAGATATCAAAAATGAATATAACGCAAAAGTGAAAACATTCAATACATCCGTAAAGTGTAAACACGGTAGAAGTGAAAGTACCGGTGCCTTATGGCTTACATGATCCATCGGGAAAAGTAACGATAGTAATAGCAAAACTACAACGAATCATATAAGAAAAAGTATCAATAACATTTCTTCTTTTTCTTTGCACAGCAAAATAAAATCAAGACTGGCTCGGTGTCCCAGAATCATCGGCCGGAGGATCGGAGGAGGGTCCAGAAGGTGGTGCCGTATCCCTAGCTGCCGAGTCAGGCTGCTCCTCATCCGAAGATGTCTCAGGGTCGTGTAGAACATCTGCAATGACCTGCTCGATCTCATCGGCAAAAAGAAAATCAACGGAGCTCGGATTGAACGTCCTTTCGTCCCGCGGCTGCCGGCCCTCACAGATACACTGAAGAATCGATAAAATATTGTTCTGTGTGTCCCGGATATCACTCAGCCATTCCCGGAAACTGTTGGCCATGCTCAACCGCATCCTAACTTGCGGGAGATAAAGTAGGAAGGGAGGATGCACGAGGCGGTGCCGAAGAACCAGGCTCCGAGGTATCTCCGTCTCAGTCTGTCCCGAAGGCTTGCCTTTTTCTCGCTGGATCGGCCTTGGATTCTTCGGCTTGTGATCGGCTCCATACTCAGGCACACCGGCATCGATATAGAGACTTGTGGATCGGGTGAGGGATAATCAAGCATCGGGTATAGATCTTCGATTAATAGCCACCTCATCATATAACGCCCGTCCCACATCTACGTTCGGTCCAAATGTCAATGCGTATAACATGCAGGTCACCAATGTGAAAGTGCGTCAAGTTGTTCTTAGGCAACAACCGATTCTCGAATAAACCGACACTTTGACCTTCCAATCCTCCGTCCGGGTCGTGGTAACCAACTCCTTCCGGTCGCCTCCCGGCCTTAATGTCCATGCCACATCCGGACACACTCTAAGGCGCAACTCCTCCAAAGGATCCCGCCCCAAACTCGTCTATGTACAATCTCTTCCTTGTAATCCCTACCCTCGAAAGCCGCTAAGTTGTATTTCGATTGATCACTTCCGGTGTAAAAGGGACTTCTACCCCTCGAACCACAACTACCTTCTTCCCCAAATCGGTTTCCGAACGGTTAGCATAAAATTCCCGAACTAGGGAGCTATTCACCGGGGTAGTCGGGATTGTCATCAAGGTTTCCCATTTCCGATCTTTGAGCAACTTAACGAACCCCGGATCGACTTTGGCCTCCAAAATGGCCCGCTCAATCAACATCGTCCTTGAGAAATAATGCTTGTTTATACACATCGTGAGCTCTGGGTTCACGAACCGACGAGGTAGTGGCATAGGAGGTACGGTTTTGGATTTCTTTCTAGGAGGGGCAGCCCTAGGTACAACCGGTTCCTCTTCTGGGTAGCATCGACAGTTGCCTCAGCCCTAGACGAACCTCCACCTCTCTGAACTCTAGGCATCCGTACCAAAGGCACATCGTCATCAGTCTCAGAGTCAGAGGTCGGCTCATCTCTCTAAGTAGCCCTAGTTTGGGTGGCTCTAGGAGGTTGTTCTCGGATACTCACACCCCGGTTAGGATCGACCAAAGTAGGATCAAACTCCTTGCGTTTCTTTCCGGCCTCCCTAGCCACTTCCTTTCCATGCCTCTTAACCACGCCCTTCTTATGAACCATATTCAAGCTTATTCTAACCAAAACAACCCCGATTCACAACAAGATACCCGTTTAACATCCAAAGCGGGATTTCAAATCAACCAAACCACAACCGCAACCATAATCATTACCAAACAACCCATTCATCACCCACCACAACACCATATCACCATAACAGAAAGCGAAAAGAAACACCAAAACCAAAAAAAAAACAAATTAAGGTAACATTCAAGAAAACGAGCCGACCCAAAGATCGAACTCACAAAAACGTGAATGAAATCTAGAAAAGTTGTTACTAACTTACCAAGTAGGGTGAGTAGATGTTGATTGAGGTGAAAACGAGTCCAAACAACACGGATATGGGCTCCAAAATCGATGTTTTTCTCCAAGAAGTCGGACTACAAAGGGGGTCGATTCTCCAAAAATATTGCGTGTTGGGGAATTTGGTTATGAAAATCAAAGAGAGGGTATCAAGAGCGGTCTATAGCACTTTGAATCGCTCAAAATGGTTTAGAATTGAAGATTTTAGGGCAAAAGGAGGGGAAAAGTCGGTTTTGGTTTTTTGAAAAGCTGAGAAATGAAGGTTCATCGAAGCAGGGGGTATATATAGACAGAGGTTGGACGCTCGTCCAACTCAGTGGACGGGCGTCCACTGGGAAGTCAAATGAACTGGACGGGCGTCCGGTTCGGTAGGCGCTCGTCCAAGAGTTTCAATCACATACGGGATTGGAGGGAAAATATCGGACGGGCGTCCGTGCTTGTGGACGTCCGTCTAAGGATTTGTTATAGCGGACGGGCGTCCGGGTTTCGGACGGGCGTCCCGAAGGCAAAAAGTACAAAAATCATAAAATTCCATATAACCCAAATTCAAAAGTACATCTCTTATTAAACTTAATTAAAACTTCAAAAATACAACTTCAAATCAAACAAAGTACATAAAGTGACTAGAAAGTAAGGAAAAACAAATAGAAAACGAGTGGGTTGCCTCCCACAAAGCGCTTTTGTTTTACGTCGTTTGCTCGACGAAACAAATCTAACTAACGCTAGTACGCATAAATCTCGTCCCAATCCACCAACCGGATGAGACGACGAAGCATATCAATAGCGGGGAGGGAAATCATAGTCGTCTTGTACACCCCGCTCATCTCCAGGCTACCTCTAAACCTCTAAAATGTGAATCCTGTAGTACCAGCGCTAGATCTGTCAGCATAGGGTCATTTAGGATCGTATATGGACGTCCTATAGCTTCCTGTAGCTCCTCAGTAGTGAAGTCACTACCTCCTGAACAACGGGGTACAATGAGAACATAGGTGATGGTCCTCGTACGGGTACTAAGCTCAAAATCTACGTGCAAGACTATAGTGCCCCCTGGTCCATCAGCTACTGTAATCAGTGGGATCCGACTAATGATGGGGAACTCCTCGGAAGAACTCCGTAATCCATATCTAAAAAGAGCACTAACCGACGGATGTAAACGAAAAAACTCGGTCGGCTAAAACTTAATTAAACTAAAACTCGAAATAAATAAAACACTAATGGCGTGAACGAACCTAACTAATATACTAAGGGATATCTAGGATGCCTCCTAGTAGCGCTTTTGGTTAATGTTGTTAGCTCGACACCGTTGAAGCTAGCCTGGATCGGGCCATTTGACTTTTCTCGCCGACCACTACCTCGTGTAAGCTCGATCGCAGTGTGGCCGCAGAAACAAGATCTCACACATGGGGTGAAAACTTTAATAGCTCTCCACATACGCTTGAACTTCCCCATGGGTGACCTCTTCATTCTCTCGAGTCCTCGATGACGCCGCAACGACGCTCCCTCTCCAATTCTTCCATATCCCAACTACCGGCTAGAACTTCTTCGAAGGACCACTACATCCATCCTCTCGAAAACAAAGTTGAGTGAAGACTCGTCGAATTCTTCGACTTCCGTAGCACCACACCCTAAGATGTCGAGGCAACGGACATTCGAAGGTCTTTCTTTAGGTTCACCAATATAGTGCTTGCACCTCTCCCCATTTACTCGAAACGGGTCACCACTATAACCACGAAGTTCTAGAACGCCTCCAGGGATGATTTGGAGAATCTCGAAAGGGCCGGACCAACGTGTCCTTAACTTTCCGAAACGAGATGTAACGACTAGAATTGTATAGAAGAACTTGTTCGCCGACTAGAAATTCTCTCTTCTTAATCTTAGCATCGTGGAGTAGCTTCATCTTATCTTTACTAATCCCGGCACTTTCATAGGCTCCGGAGTCCGAATTCGTCTAGCTCATGTAATCTGCCGTAGCCGATGTTGTCCACAAGATTGGGAATCGAAGTTCGAAACTTTGTAGCCCAATAAGCTTTATGCTCTAACTCGACAGCGATGACATGGTTTCCCGTAGACCATTTGATATGGAGATGTCCCCATAGGGGTTTTATAGGCGGTTCTATAAGCCCAAAGTACATCATCCAATTTCAAACTCCGGTCCTTTCTATGACTTTTACCGTTTTTTCTAGGATTTTCTTGATACTTTGGTTGCTTCTCTCAACCTCGACCACTAGTCATCGGATGATATGGTGTGCCGAGCTTTATGACGAACACCACACTTTTCAAGGACTTTCTCTGAGGTCGGTTGCGAAATGCGTTCCTTCATCACTGATCAAGGCACGTGGACATCCAAACCTCACGAAGATATTCTTCTTTAGAAATTTCATGACCGTTTTATGATCATTGTGAGGAGTGGCTTGAGCCTCCACCCATTTTGACACATAGTCCACGCAGACTAAGATGTATTTGTTACCGCAAGATGATGGGAATGGTCCCATAAAATCGATACCCCATACATCAAAGACTTCGCATTCGAGGATGGGTTTCAAAGGCATGTCAAACCGCCTTGTCAGAGCACCGGTCCTTTGGCATCTATCACAAGCTTTACAGAAGGCTTCTGTATCTTTAAAGATCGTCGGCCAATAGAATCCGGACTGGAAGATCTTAGCAACCGTTTTCCAAGGACCAAAGTGACCACCTGTGGGTCCACTATGGCATTGCTCGATTACATCGCGTTGCTCAGACTCAGGAACACACCTCCTCAGCAAACCATCCTTGCAGATCTTGAAGAGGTAAGGTTCATCCCAAACGAAATATTTCATATCAGAGAAGAACTTCTTCTTCTCTTGATAAGATATTTCAGGATCAAGGTATTTGGCATGAAGGTAGTTGACAATGGCGGAGTACCAAGGAACATCTGGAGAGCGGCCATCGATCAACATGATGTTCTCTATAGGAAAGTAAAGATCTATGTCATCAGGATCACTCTTTTCCTCACTTAACATCCTAGAAACATGATCCGCCACTACGTTCTCACTGCCCTTCTTATCTTTGATTTGAACGTCAAACTCTTGGAGGGTCAGTATCCAACGCAGTAAGCGCGGTTTAGCTTCCTTTTTGGTCATGAGATACCGCAAAGCAGCGTGGTCAGTCCACACAATCACTTGAGCGCCCAGCAAGTAACTACGAAACTTATCCATAGCAAATACTACGGCTAATAATTCCTTTTCAGTTGTCGTGTAGTTAACTTGAGAAGGATTCAGTGTGTGACTGGCATAATAGATAGGCTGGAACTTTCCATTAAGCTTTTGCCCTAAGACTGCACCAACAGCATAGTTGGATGCATCACACATAAGCTCAAAGGGTAGGTTCCGGTCCGCGATATAAGTATTGGAGCGAGAGATCGCCTATTCTTTAGCTCCTCAAACGCGCGCTTGCAATTCTCATCAAAATCAAAAGTAACGTCTTCTTTGAGTAAAGTAGACAGGGGCTTGGCAATCTTTGAAAAGTCCCGGATGAACCTCCTATAGAAACCGACATGCCCGAGAAAACCTCGGACCTCCCGAACATTCTTAGGATAACTCATCTTCTCAATAGCTTCAACCTTGGCTCTATCTACTTCTATACCTCCGGGCGACACTTTGTGGCCGAGGACTATGCCTTCATCTACCATGAAATGGCATTTTTCCCAATTAAGCTCTAAGTCCTTTTCCACACATCTAGACAACACCGATCAAGATTATTCAGGGCGGTCATCGAAGGATTGACCAAAGACCGAGAAATCATCCATAAAAATCTCCATGCACTTTTCAACTAGCCCGTCAAAGATTGCCATCATACACCTTTGAAAGGTGGGCAGGGCATTACAGAGACCAAACGGCATCCGCCCGTAGGCGAATGTCCCATAAGGGCAAGTGAAAGTGGTATTCTCTTGGTCAACGGGATCGATGGGTATCCGGAAGTATCCCGAATATCCATCCGGAAGCGAGAGAATGCGTGCCCCGCCGGACGCTCAAGCATCTGGTCAATGAATGGAAGGGGGAAATGATCTTTCAGTGTGACCTCATTGAGCTTTCGATAATCGATACATACTCTGTATCCAGTAACGAGCCTCAATGCTATCTCTTCTCCTTTCTCATTCTTCTCAATAGTAATTCCACCCTTTTTTGGAACTACTTGAGTTGGGGATACCCACTCACCGTGCCGCAATGGCGTAAATGATACCCATATCTAGAAGCTTTATAATTTCCTTCTTGACTACTTCTTGCATATGAGGGTTAAGCCTTCTCTCGAGGTCGTCTAACTTGTTTTGCACCCTCCTCGCCTTGATCTTGTGCATATAGATGTCGGGAGATATCCCTCGTATATCTCCCACCTGCCATCCAAAGGCTTTCTCATTTTTGCGCAAGACGTTTAGCGCTTTAAGCTCTTCTATTCGAGATAGCGTGGCGAGAGATGATCAAAGGAAGCCGGTCACCTTCTCTTAAAATACATACTTAAGATGTTTAGGCAACGGCTTTCGAACCAAGTCTACGGGGGTTCCTCTAGACTTGATTTAAGATCTCCACTCCTCAACTCAACATCGTTGAGCTTACTTAGTGGCCCTACGCCAAAGCTTCTTCTCTTAGCTCGTCCTCGAATTCAGTACTTGCTAACCGATCTAGATTAACCGCACCATGAGTATTTAGATTATCAACCAATCGCTCATATTCCGCTTCTACACCATGACTTGCTTATCCATATAATCGGTGAAATCATCCGTCATATAATCAATGGAAAAGCCGGTTGGAGGGCCAGAGGGCACTTGAATGGACCTTAAGACATTGTAACTCACCTCTTGATCACCAACTCGGATAGTCACTTGCCCACCATCGCAATCGATGAGGGCTCTAGCTGTAGATAAGAAAGGTCTTCCAAGAATCAGGGGAACATTTTCATCTTTCTCCATATCTAAAACATACCAATCGACTGGGAAGGTAAATCTATCAATTTGAACCAAAACGTCTTTTAGGATCCCTGAAGCTTTCTTAGAAGATCTATCAGCGAATTGTAAACTCATAGTAGTAGGTTCTAGAAGGCTTTGTAAACCGAGCCGTTTTTGCATACGTACATTGGCATAAGGCTTATAGAGGCACCTAAATCACACAAAGAGTTAGGGAAGACTAGACCTCCCATTAATACTGTAAGTACGAATTTGCCGAGGGTCACCTCTTTTAATTGGTAAGTCTTCATAATTAATCATGGAGCAATCCTCACCAATTTGCCTTTCCATGCCTGCTAACTTCTTTTTCGAAGACACAACATCCTTGATAAATTTTGTATACTTAGGCATTTCAACCAAGACATCTGATAAAGGAAGATTTACCTGAGTATTCTTCAAAAGGTTCAGAACCTTCTCGTACTTTTTGTCCTCAATCAAGGGAATGTTGCTCTTTCTTGGTGGAAATGGAAGCTTCTTAAGGTCACTCTCAGAAAAGACTTTCTTGGAGGATGCACTTACAGCTTTATCTTCCAGATCTTTCCATCGAACAGCTTTTTCAGATTTCTTTATAGTCGGGAGATCGGCATCCCGACTTTCGCTTACTTTTTCGGTCCTCGGGATCAGCCACTTGAGGGTCTCCAACTTTCTCACCTCTCGGGGATCAGCCACCCGAGTTTTCTCTTGCGCTTGAGGGGAGTGTAGGTGCTCGGCTTCCCTCCCCGCCTTATCGCGTGGCGGGGGGGCTAGTGGTTTCCCCGGAAACCGGGGGACCACTCACCGAGTGCCACTTCTTAAATTCATCGCACCGGCCTCCTCTTTACCGTATTGCATTGTTGGCACGAGGTCGGTGCATGGGCCTTTGTTTAAGTCGGCTTGAGCAACTTGACCTCCCTTCGGATTCTTCTCGGTGAAACCGGGCGGCCACCTCTGGGGTCTAGAAGCTAATTGTTCACCAAATTACCCCCAATTTGTCTCTCTAGATTTTTCATTGACTCGCTTTGCTCCTCCAATTTAGCTTCAAGATTGGTAGATTGGGAGGGGCCTTGAGAGTTTTGGAAATTTGAAGAATAGATCTGGCCGGGCCGACTTTGAAATTGAGAATTTGAATTGGAAGGCCAATTCTGATTGAATTTTTGAGTCGGATTGGAAAAATTCGAGTTTTGGTTCTGACTAAACCCAGGGTTTCTATTGAAGTTCTGATTCGAATTAGAATTCGAATTAGGATTGAAATTTGAAGATGGATTAACCCCTTGGGTTTGGAAATTGTTCGGCGTAAAAGCTCGATTGAATCTTGGATTGTTCTCGCCATAGAATGCATTCACTTCCGCATTCGTCCATTCATAGGACATAATTTAGAAGCGTGCCCCAACTCGTCACAATTCGACATGTGACTTGATTGTATTGTCCATAATCATGGACAACATTCACTTGATAAGGTGCAGAGGATTAAATTGACACCGGCCATTCATGTGGCCGGTCGACGAAGAATTTTCACGGTATAGAACCCGAGGGTTCGTGGGAAAGAAGGAGTTTGATTTATCGGATTTGGAACCCGGGAAGTTGCCATCCGCTTCGTAGCATGGCGATCAAACTTTGCATGTTAACTTCCTCAACCTTAGGAGGAGGAGGTGCTTGAATTGCTTGATAAGAGGGGGCGTAATTGTACTTTGCAATGTCCTCAAACGGGCCCATCCCTCTTCGGTGTTTTCTTCGAAATGCCCCACCGAGAAGAACTATTGACCATGCCTTTGGTGAGCTCGGTCAATCCGCTAAAGAAAGTATTGACTTGCCTTTGCGGCGGCAAGCCATGGTGGGGACACTTTCTAAGGAGAGATTTGAATCTTTTCCAACACTCGAAAAATGATTCATTCTCTTTCGATAGAAGGTGAAGATTTCATTCAAACATTGGGCGCTTTTGGAAGGTGGGAAATATTGACTCGGAACTCCCTCTCGAGTTCAAAGTATTGATGGATTCGTAAGGGAGAGAGGTGTACCACTCTTTAGCTTCTCCCTTTAAAGAAAAAGGAAAAAGTTTCGGTTTGATAGCATCATCATTTACCCCTTGGATGCGTGTGGTGCCGCATATCTCCAAGAATGTGTGTAAATGAGTATGGGGATTCTCGATTGATAGCCATGAAAAATTGATGCATGCCGCATCATCCGGATAAGTCCCGGCTTAAGTTCGAAAGTTTGTGCGAATGGTCGGTAAAACGATTGCCGGGTTGACGCCATCTTGCACCGGGCATGGCGTAGTCTGCCAACGTCCGTCTATCCTCGGCGGCCATTATTACGAGATCTTCGATTTCCTTTATTAAGTTTTGTTCAATTTCTTGATCGGTTAAACTTCCTTCGCCAGAGGGATCGGCAAAACGAAGTCTTCGCCTATTGGGTCGGACTATGGTCCGCTCGGGGTCAGGTGAAAAGAACAATGGTCCTTTCTGACTTCGAGTTTGCATAAACCGACACCCTACTCAAGATGTTGAACCTATTAACTAAAGAAAAATTAAAAGCCTAGACTAGAAATTAAAAACCTAAAGGAAAGAAAAGGAAAGAAGAAAGGGAAACAAAATTTATTGAATAAAGCAGGACCAGACGGACGTCCAATAATTTGGACGGGCGTCCGGGTGAAATTTGGACTGGACGGGCGTTTAGTGGTCCAAACGCTCGTCTGAAAATTAGAATACTTGAACGGGCGTCCAAATATTATGGACGCTCGTCTAAGTGAATAAAACAGAACAGAGTTGATAATTTTCCAGCGGACGGGCGTCCGATATCCCAGACGCCCGTTTGGTAGCGGAAAAATTTAGAACGTAAGTAGAAAATTTGCGAAAAATAACGAAAAGAAAAGGGAACAAAAGAAAAGGAAAAGAAACAGAGGGAGAAGATAGAGGGGAGAACTAATCACAAGAGAACCTTAGAAAAAGATCTTTAACCCTATCTAAACCCTAATTAACTAATTACCTAAACGTTTATGAATTAAAAACGGGACTCTAAAAATGAAATAACAAACGAGAAAAATAAAAACTAGACAACCGTCCGGTTCCCCGGCAACGGCGCCAAAAACTTGTCACGGATTTTATCAACACAAAATAAACAAGTAATAATCCGGTTAACCTCAAGTATAAGGATCGTAGTAATAGCGGTTAATGCCGGGTCGATCTTACGGGGAACTAAACGATTGTGATTTCTAGTTTTTATCTAACTAACCTATGTCACGATTACTAAGCTAAATAGCGGATAAAACTAAACGAATACGAAAATTAAACTTAACTAAAACGTAAAACTGGACGAAGAGATGATCTAAAGCCGGGAAGGATACGGGCTGCGAACCAATTTAAACTAACTAATCTAAGATGCGAGATAAAAGTAAACTAACTAGACAAATTCAAGCTTTTAAGGATTTAAATCAAATTTATAACGAGCAAACGAGGATTGATCCACCTATCCAACAAGCATTGATTTCCTATCTCGATTATATTGCGGTTTTATCTAGGTTGTGATTCACCTCACCTAAACATGACCCCTAATTCCTTAGAAAGTTCATCTATTAATCTATTATCTTCCGATGTAAGATTAACACGTTTTCTAACCAAAGGTGCAAACTTTGTGTTTATAATCTAGTAATCAAACCTATTAACTTCCGTTATGATAGATTCGAATTACTATTCTTATTCATGATGATCTAGGGTTTATTAAGACTTCCATCAACAATAAACAATCAACACATGCACATCTTCCGATATGAGAGCAATTTAAACATGAATAAGCATGAATAAGAAACAACCTTTATTAAAAACTCACAAGTATAATCGAAGAAAACGAAATCAACAATTGTTGGACGGCTTCACAATACTCGTTTGATGAAGCTTTTAGCCTCGAACATCCTCGGCAACTCAAATTTGCGAAACAATTGCATAAAAAGTAACTAGTTTTTAATCTAAACTAAGAGCATGAAAACTGGAATAAAAAGATGAAAAACGCAGCCTAAAGCCGCCCCTAGGTTTAGGGTTTTAAATAATGAGTGTATGATCCTTTTGTGTGGAGAAAACAGGCCGCCTATTTATAGAGATTTGAGGTGGTTTCACTAAGTCGGCATTGCGGACGCCCGTCCGGTAGGGTGAACGCCCGTCCATTCTTCATATGAACTTCAAATCGGGCCGAGTCATGACCAAACGCTCGTCCGGACGGCGTCCACTTCGGCGTCCAAACATCCCGAATCAACTTCCCATCCCCGGACGCTCGTTCGGTTCCATCGACGCCCGTCCACCGGACGGGACTCGACGCCAGATCCAATATGACCGGATTTCGATTTCTTTATCTTTATCTCCTTTTAATTCAATGTAAATCATCATTATCTCTTCCTCTTTAATCAAATCCGACTTGATCATCTTTGAATCACCTCTTGAGCTCGAATTTGTGCTTCTATGACACATAAAAATATCGCAAAATGTAATATCGCTCAAATAATCATAAAGACATAATTAAAACACATAAATTAATCCTATGTTGCGAATAACTTATTTAAAATACCATTTGCTCGATAAATCCATTAAACGCTCGTTTCTTATACAAATTCATACAAATATGAGGGAAAATAACATAAAATATAGCGTTATAAATCATATAAATTCACCCTTAACAATATGACAAATGTAAAAACTGCCGCATGTCACGGATGAAAAAAAATTAGATTTATGATTTTTATTTATTATATATTTATATATAATAATCGGCCTCGTCGACCGACCAACCGACACCTTCTGACCGACCAACCGAGGGAGAGAATCACAAGGCTGACTGAAAACCCTCCTGAGATACAAGAGGGAGAGAATCACAAGGCTTCTGTGATAGCATTGGATGCATGGAAACATTCTAATTTCTTATGCAAAAATTATATTTTGAATTGTCTTTAAAGTTCATTATATACTATTTATTGTATGTACAAGATCGATAAAGAATTATGGCGAGGCACTTGAGATGAATCACAAAACGAGAAGATCTGGGAAAATGAAGTACATTGTGGATAGGTTTATGGAATACAAGATGGTGGAATCCAAAACCATTGTTAGCCAAATGGAAGAGTTGCAGATTATTATCTCCAAATATCACGAGGAAGGTTTGGCTATTAATGAACCATTCCAAGTTGCTGCAATAATTGGGAAACTTCCACCTTCGTGGAGTGTTTTTAAGAATTATTTGAAGCACAAAAACAAAGAGATAATGATGAACACGTTGGTGGTAAAGTTGTTTGTGGAAGAGAACAACGGTCAACTTGACAGATGAGGGCATATTGGACAATCCAAGGCACATATAGTGGAGTCCAGTTCCGGTGCAAACAATGGCAAAGGCCAGAAAATAAAGTTCAAATGTGAAAGTTCCAAAGGCAATCAAGAGGCTAAGAAATTCAATGGTAAATACTTTAACTGCAGGAAACAAAGACAATGCAGGAATGAATGCCGAAAGCCTCGGAAGGTTAAGCAAGCAAACGTAACGAAATAGTCACTGACTATGGATGAATTGAATCTGTCAGCGTGATTGTTGCAACGAACTTGATGGTTGAACTTCTTTTTGTTAAACTTTGAATTTTAATTCATGGTTTGTAATAAACAATTTAATTTATACATTATTATATAAGTATAATATTTGTATAAATTTGTATGTAGGTGTTTTAGTAAGCACTTTAATATTTGTACCTGTTATGGTGACAAGTTATTATTATTATGAATATATGTGCATATGATGTTGTTATATTCATATTAATTATAGATTTGCTTTCAGTATTGTGATGTACATTTCAAGATGTAAAGATGAAGTTGTTGATGCGTTTGTTAATGTGTTTTAGTCGACATAATAAATAAGTTAATCAGTTCGTGGTGATCAAAGTGGAAAAGTGTGATGTAAGTTTTAATGAATTTTGTTCTGGTACCAACAACATTCATCAAATCGTTTCACTACACTTACCTCAATCAAACAATTTTGTTAAATGACAATTAAATTGAGGTTTACTCAAAACCCATGGGGGAAGAATATCTTCTAGAATAAAAACATCATCAGACTCTTGGAAATGTGGGGGTGATTGGTAAATGAAAATTTACCTATGTAAAGTAAAGTGCCAAAAGCAAGAAATAGAAAGGAAGTTGAATTAATTCAGAATTCCTTGGAAAGATATTGCGTGTGGCTCAAAATCTATAACTTTTATTAGCATGCAATAATCGGTAAATGATAGAACAAGCACACAGTAATATAAAAAAATGGTACGTTACAATTCATGCATTGTAGATACAATACCATTAAACAATTGATTTCTAATGGTTTGATTTCCTCGATTGTATAAAATCGAAGGAGAATCTTGCGGATCCGCTTATGAAAAAAAGTTTAGCTAGAGATCGGGTGTCAATTTTTTGACAAATGAAATGGGACTGAAGCCTATTATGCATGTTCCCTTATAATGGCAACCCAACCATAGTGATTGGAGATCCCAAGATCATGGTTCTAAATGGACAACTAAGCTATGAGGGACAATTAGCACTTACCCATTCTCGTTAGAACAAAAGTGTTGTCTCGTTGAACGATTCATGTTAAGCATAAAGATTTTAATGATTCCTATATATAGGTTAAGGGGTATGGAAGAGTACTCTTTATAGGAGTTCACCTATTTAAGTGGACGTGTGGCCACTTATGTGAGAATTTATGGGCTGAATTCCTTAACACACATTCTGAAACCAAGGTGTTCCAGGGCCAAAATTGACACAACCATGAGAACTTCGAGAAGGCCATGGGGTCTGTTATGTAGGTATCATTGTCTAGGCATGCATCAAAGCTTGAGCAGTTCAAGACCTAGTTCACTGCTTAGCCGAGTATGTCCGATGATACTCTACTAGGGAAGATTCAAGGCAACAAACCACCTCGTCTGATGCAATAGAGTTCCGTTTGTTATCTCTACAGAGTCTGCATAGCATATGCATTAATTTTATTTCATGTGGGGGATTTTTGGAACTTTATGGTGTTTTAGATCCAAAATGGGTTTAAGTGTAAGTGGTGAATAGTCAACTTCTGTCCCGGATTTGATTGACTTACAGAATGAATTTCCGGGAGCTAAAAACAGTTTTGGAAACTACTAAGATAGTAGTTGATGTTAGGCTTTTGAATCACTCGATTCCGATATCGGGTGAATAAAAAGTTAATGCCGAAAGATAAAGTAAAATGTGTGGAGTATGTTAATGAATAATGTGTATTCATTTGTCTCAAATTGGAAAAGAGACTCAAGTGAAATAACTACTTAAGGAGCACGGTGACACTTAGAGTCAAGCCCTAAACCCCACACGCGCGCGCCGCCGCTATCCGGCCGGCACAGTTTGGGCCCGGGCTAGTGGGCCAACTCAACATTAGATTCTCTCGAATCAAGGTAATTGTTCATTCTGCATCTGTTGAAGTAGAATATGTTCATGAACCACTTTAGAACAAATGCTTCTGTTCAAAATTCATGCTGTTGTCATATCTGTTTGAAAATACTGTTGATAGACATAATTAACCAACCTCCGGCTTGTGGCCTGGGCTGGGCTTGGCCCATCACAATATTAATATTTTGGGGCTAGCTCAACATTAGATTTTCTGAATCAAGGCAATTGTTCAGTTCGAATGGCATCGGTTGAAGTCTAACTGGTTCATGAACCAGTTCAGAACAAATGCTTGTGTTCGAAATTCATGCCTGTTGTCATACATGTTCGAAAATTCGGTTGATATATGTTGAACATATTTTAGTTTTAATGATGAGTGCCAGACTAGCTGTTATAGATCAAAGGCAAAAAGATGTCTAGATTGAATGTATAGGTTTATTAATGTTTGATCTTTGTATAGGTTTGATCAAACAAGCACTGTAAAGAGGTCTGCTGACTAGATCAGTAGACCAATCTGTTGGAAGTAGCGCCCGAAAGACTATTTATGTAATTGTTTTTAGAATTAATAAATGACAGATTTATTCTCATCTTATTATTTGCTTCGTGCTTATATTTAATACGCTACGAAAACCCCAAGTCGTATCATATGTAGCCATATAACTTGGTGTGTGTCACACATGAGGATTAAGTTATGGTGATACACTTGAAATATTAGTCCGTGGTGAAGTTAATCAAAGTATGGGGTCTATTGATTAAACCACCATTAATGCTTCCAGAACACTTTATGGTGTGACTTTCTTATCCGGACCGTCGACATTGGTTGTCTAAGTGGGGCATTTATATATGATGTAGTCATATAGGAATTTGGACCGATTTAATCTGACTTTCTCATATAATTCCGTGATTGAGAAATCTTATTAAATCATAAGATGATCATATATGGATTGACCTTAATCCTGAAGTGATTGCATACTCCTACTGGTTTCAGGATAGGGTTTGATGTGTTCATTAAGGATCGCTAAGAGGCGCGCTCCGAATCACTTTCACGTTGGCACTATTCCGGAATGGGTGAGAAGTGTGTGTCTCACCGATATGGAATCCATTCCTTCCGCGGGAAGTAGAAAGACAATCCCCTTATTTGTTGATCTTAGAAACCGATCAATCCCGGGAGTTCGTATTGGTTATGAACTAATTGATCACTAGTGGGTTAATGGTAAATAAGGATAAGATGTATTGAAGAAGGTTTACGGAAATAATCCTACTTCATTATGGATAGTCTGTGGAGAGTTAGTTTATATGAAATGATTATATCAATGAACACTTATCAACTCGACTCGACGTTTTGAGAATAAGTTATATCTATAAACGATAGAGTTCAGTTTCGGATTTATGGTGGCGTAATTCCGGAATTAATGAATTAAGTAGAAATATTCTGTTCGATGAATATTTTGTTTAATCTATTGTAGCTACTGGTTATAGGTCCATGGTCCCCGGGTTGGCTCTTAACACGCGAATGTTTTCTCGTTTTATGGAACCTCGACAATAAATTAAATAGTTGGTCTATTTAATGAATATGCAATATTATTTATTTGGTAAATAATATGTGAAATAGAAAAGGCATTTTCTATTATTTTAATGATGATGTTGGCGCCATTTATTGTGGATAATTTAGGAGAAGAAATTTTCCTATATAATGTCACATGTATAATTAATTAATTATCTATTTGATGGATAATTAATGGAAAATTAAGATATTGATTTTTTGGAAATTATCTCTTATTTTGTAGCAAAATTATCTTTTCCTTATGTGAATAGGTAATGGTGTTAGCAAATATATTTTCCTTATGGGAATAAGTTTTTGTGGGGTGAAAAGGATAACTCTCTTGACTAGTTATTTTCTTTTATAAAGAGAGTTCCTCCTAGCATAATAACACAAGATTTTTTGAGCCACAATCACAAACAAAGAAGAGAAAAATTAGTTTCTCGTTCTAGTCATTAAGAGAAGAAAAATCTAGGATTTTTCTTGTGCATATTCGAGGACGTTCTACGGCGAGGATTGACGTCCACCAGTCGTCGCTAGGAGATACAATCCGGAAGACTACGGCTTCTCCCTTGGTCAATTTTATCATCTCTCTCCGGTATGAGTAAATCTACTAACCTTCTCGTAGGATTAATTAGCTATGTCTCGTATCGTAAATCGTATAAGCTTCCGCTGTGCAAAGATCGATTGTCTCGATCGGTGCTACTACTTCTAGCATGTGGTAGCGAGCCCGGTTAAATTTTCAAGATATCGAGAGCAAAATTAATTAATTTAGGAGTGGAATTGCATATAAGATTGCATCTTTTATTTTTATTTATGTGATTGAATGTTGTGGTTGACGAGATGGATTGAGGTTGGTACTTGTTTGCCGTTAGATCTATTGTAAGCTCGTATAATTAGTATTATACGAGTATATGATATATGTAATTTATTTTTGCGATTTATGTAGTTAAATTTTGCAATTTAAATTTCATAAGTAGTAGTATTTATTTCGTCGGATCCGTCGGCCAAATATCTACAATGGAGAGGAAAAAGAAGGCGCTGTAACAATATTGTGCTCCAGGCACTGTTCATGCGACGAGGCATTGTTCATACGGAAAAAAAGGCGGCGGCAATGTACGAGATAAGCAAGAAAAGAAAAAAAAAATCAAACTTTTTTTTTATAAAGATGCTGGATGAAGACTTGCTATATAATTTTTTTTTCCTAGTTTAAATAGGTTAGATACGGGGTACCAACGGTCTTTCTCGATGGTTTACTTTTTTCGCATTTATTTTCTTGGATGATTATTTATGTGATATAACCATGGCATACCATGCATCATATTAATGAATTCCACTCCTAGCATATGCATACATGTAGAAAATTAATTTTGACATTAATTAGACATGTATGAGACGTAATTAGTTTTGATTAATTTAGGTAATTAATTAAATTAAAACGAACGGAATTTTATCGGGACATAAAATTCACATGATAAAATAAAATTTACTCGGTAAATTTAATTTTGGGATCTGAAATTCATTCTTGGATTTTAATTATGTAGTGACTACATAAATTTTGGATTTTGATAATCAAAAATTGGAAAATCCGGAAAAGTTGGACACCAACTGAGCAAAAGGTTCGAAAATTGGTTTGGACGGTCAATAGGGCTTCGACTCGACTCGACTTGTCCGTCCAAGTACGACGTTAGCGTCGGGGGTCCGGCAAGGTCAAGCTATCCGGCGAGCTGAGGCTCAATGCGGCAACCTTAGCCCGATTCATCCAAAGCGGTCGTATATGAACCAACGAAGAGGACGGGTCGGCTTAGCCAATCCCGACACCATTCGGTGAACTCGGTTAAAGCTCAGACAGAGTTTAATACCGATAAGTTGGTGATTGTCTTTAAAGATTTATTGTTTTCAAATTATTGAGATAAAATTCTACGATCCTAAAATATTATCATGACTAATTAGGACTTTAAAATTATTTTGTGAATTTTAGCTGTGTAGTGTCTACACATGAAATTTCTAAATATTCGAAAAATTGGAAAATCATGAATATAGTGTCGCTAGTTAGACGGTATTTGGAACCGATAAACTAGTGGGAGCTTTTAATTTTGTCATTTATTGTTTTTTGGAAATTATTAGAAAAATTCATAAAGTCCTAATGTATTAGGGTTTTAAAATTCTTGGTGAATTTTAATTGTGTAGTGACTACACAAAGAATTTAAAAATCCGAGAAATTGGAAAGTTGTGAATAAGTACACTAGTTAGACGGTATTTGGAACCGATGAACTAGTGGGAGGATTAATTTAAATATTCACGATTTATTGTTTTTCGGATTGTGAATAAATTATGAAAATCCTAAAAGACTACCTATTTTTCAAAATAACGAGTGGAAGCGGGGAAAGTGACAACTGACCCCACGGCCTCTACTGTTGATACAAGCAAGTGAGAGAATTGTGACGCCTCATGCCGCTTTGATTTCGGCCCCCTAAGGATGGCCTTCACCACTATCAAAATGTATGGCTTGGTCTCCGAAAGGATAGGATTTTGGGTACTCGTCGGGTCACCGACGGACCCTAACGCGGCATACTCAGGGCATACTTTGAGATCTGAAACAGCAGGTCACACTCATAAGGATATGTTTGGAAATATCTTGGCTGAAAAAGGAAGGTAATCGGCAATTAAATAGAGATGTCCGATTCTCGCTAATTGTTGAGAGAGATTGTCTCAATTTAATCGTCACCTCTTTGACCTACCCTAAGGCGGCACCGTAGGTGTGAGATTAAATCCTTGGAATGGTAGGATAAATCGCATGCATGAAATCACGTTTATAAATCCTAAAATTTCTTACTTGTTGTGGTGTATGATTTGATTTATATTTCTGTCGTAATTTATTTCTACAACTGCATATTATCTCATGGTATCTAAACTCGCTAAACATATTGAAATTGACTGATGATGACTTCGTAAAAGAGGAAAAGTAACAAGAACGTTGAACTCATTAATCAAGAATGCAATTAATTTTTGGTAGAGGATTCTCCTCTTGAGCCTTCAAACTTAAGTGACATCGATAAGTGTGTCACCGCTCGTCACTTGTGACGAATGAGAGACAAATTAAAATTAGTTCGAGATGACGAGTATGGTTTGGTATCAATCTCATAGACATCCCACGCTTCACGAGTAGTGTCTACTCAAAATGAACTCGCTAGTTCACGGCTATTTCCTTAAAGAAATCCAAGAATGGGAAAGAATGTCTACAAGTACGAGTCATCTAAACAAAATAAGTTAAAGGCTAAACCGAAATATTAATAAAAGAAAGTAAAGGATAAGGAAAGTGATTTCGGATCACCAACCTATGAATCCTTAGAGACTTTCTAAACCGAGTAATTTTACTCCGAAGCTAAAGTTCTTTTGTAAGAACAAGGTAGCTGGGAATTCATGATGAAGAGTAGACAACGGGCGCTATTTCGACTAAGATAGTGGGAGTGATATAAGGAAATAAATTTCGGATTTTAATCCTTGAATATCGAAGAAATATATTTTCTGTTTTCAGATTCGTTGGAACAAATGGATTCACTTTCACGTTGATAATATAGTTGCCTTAAAGAAAGTGAATATGACATTTGTATACGATTCTGAGACTCGGACTTTTGTTTGATAAAGTCAAAACCACTAAGTAATGCTGAAAAAGTATACGTAACACATCATAAACTATGAAGACAAATGGTTTCCGTATTTAGATAAACGATTCTTCAATATCTATTAATTAGTGCATATATCCTAAAGATAAGATCCGAAGACCGGCTAAGGGTGATTCTTATCTCCCGCCTAAGAACACTATCTCGCAAAGGAAAAATGACTAAGTAACCTTTCAATTTGGAAAGGGTAATAGAGTCGAAGAAGTAACACAACTTGTTCATATTGACCTTCGTGGTCTTATGAAGGATACAAGCTAGTGGGAGCTTTTGAGTAATAGACTTTTTTGTCTAATGACTTCTCGAAGCGCCGATTAGTTTATCAGAAAATTTGGAAGAATCTCTGATATTACCAGAGAAACGAGTATTCAATGCTCGATATAAGCTAGGGCATGGTTTTGTCACCGATGCTTGGCCTACCTCCGAGTGAAATAATTTCACTAAAAGTATAAACCATGCAATGTCTTGTACAAGAATTGATATGCTACATTACACCGTTAACTCAATTAAGATATTAGTTACAAAATAATGGTATACATTATTATGTAATACCAAGAAGTCTACCTAGAAGATGCTTATGAAATTATGGATAAGGAGTGAACTACGTTTACTCCACTTCCGTAAATAGAGGCGTTTAGCACTTGATGCTTGAAGGTAGGGCTAGAGATTTTGCATACACGTTCAGATGGTGACTGATCGTGAGATATCTTAATACAAGTGAGTGAAGGTTGGTTATAAGATTCTTGAGATCGGATAATGACGGTTACACTGTTACATTCTTTCTAAAAGAATGTTTGAATAACAAACTTGGACCTTGATGTAAAGTTGCTCAAGGAGTTACTATCTGATTTAATCAGACCACATACAACATTGGTTGTTGGGGATTACGCTGATAAATACTACTGAACCAGATCATAATGTCAATCCACCCAAATGCAGTGGGAGTATGGTTTATCCATTGACTCACTGTGATTATGCAGACTTTACTGTCTGTTGGGGGTGATTGATCACCTATGGTCCTTCTGGAAGGACTGTATAGGATTCGACAATAGGAGGTTGGTTTAAAGCCATAAACCTATAAATGGAGTTTTGGTACTCCGCTTCGTTAACAATCTGTAGAACCACCCGAGTGTCTCGGGCCCAAGTGGGAGTAATTGGATCTACGTGATAAGAATGAATGGAAAGTTTATCTTTCAAGGCAAAGCCAAGTGGTCTAGAGGTAATTCCCTGAGAAGCAGAGAGTTAACCAGGGGTGATGCCCTGAAACTCTCTCACCACTCAGCCTTGCATCACTCCATGAAAGCAGAAAGATTACCAGGGGTGATTCCCTGAAACTTTCTTGCCGTACAATTGAGCTTAGATTCATTCGGAACGGAAGGGTTTTAGCTTAAAGACAATGGCAGATTGACTGCCTATGCTTATATCCATTGATGGATTAAAGAAAACCTCTAGGTCATTAAAGGTCACATGTTTTAAATGTGTGGGCTTGACCTGAATATTGATAAGTCTTTTGTAGACTAGGATATCAATATTGGTAAAGTAGTGAGTATTAGTGTTAATGACAAAGATAACACTGCAACAGTTGAGAACAACATTAGTGTGTTATCTGAAGTCAGAAACTGACGAGCCAAAGCTTCTCTGATTCAGAGAAGTGGACGATATTCTTAGAATTTGATTCGGTCGAATTCATGAGAACAAGTTGTTGGCAATATCCCATCCATCTTATTGGTCAAAGATGATAATGCATTTTCGAATGCGAATTCAACAAGAGGTTTCCTACCCAACCCCTCATGGAATAATTCTCTTTGTCTTCGGATATAGAGAAAATGGGATAGATTCTCTTTGGATAGAGAAAGTCGTTATTAAAAGTCAAAAAAAGTCGAGTCTTGGATTCGGACGTTGGAAGCAAGATAGTGCATCCTCAAGTATCTTGAGAAAACGAGGAATCATATACTTGTCTATTCGGGTGCGAACTCGAGTGTCGTTGACTACACCGAATCTAATTTTTTGTCGGATTAAGGATGATCGTGAATCGATCTCGTGCTCGTGTTTACTCATAGTGATAGAGCTATAGTCCGGAGCAATCCAAAGACTACATTTTGACTCTTTTAGTCGAATACATAGAAGCTTTCGGAGCACTAAAGAGGCGGATGGCTTGAGAATTTCTTTGTTGGATCGGGAAGTGATTCCAGGTTTCGTTGAGCCGATATCTTTTTACTGTAAAAACAGTTGAGAGGTAGCTCATGCAAAGGATCTTCGCAATCACAAGAGGTCAATAGCATATTGAAAGTAAGTACCACCTGGTCAGACAGATCGTGCAGAGAGGCGACGTTTCGGTCCTAAAGATCGCCTCAAAACCGACAACCTAGCTGATCAGTTTACCAAGACGCGTGGCATCTAATGTCACTGATGAGTGCTTGGCGGGTATGAAATTGGGAGATATGTCTCATCTGCTTTAGAGCTAGTGGGAGAATGTTGTGGATAGAAATAATAAGGGTGTGGTGCTCTAAAAACAATCATTGCTTGTCTTTACGGGCAAGTGGGAGATTGTTAGATATAGTGTGCCTGAAAGACAATTGTTGCTTGTCCTTATGGGCAAATGGGAGATTGTTGGAAGTAGCGCCCGAAAGGCAATTTATGTAATTGTTTTTAGAATTAATAAATGACAGATTTATTCTCATCTTATTATTTGCTTCGTGCTTATATTTAATACGCTACTGAAAACCCTAAGTCGTATCATATGTAGCCATATAACTTAGTGTGTGTCACATATGAGGATTAAGTTTATAGTGATACACATGAAATATTAGTCTGTGGTGAAGTTAATCAAAGTATGTGGTCTATTGATTAAACCACCATTAATGCGCCCGAACACTTTATGTTGTGACCGTCTTATCTAGACCATCGACATTGGTTGTCTAAGTGGGGCATTTATATATGATGTAGTCATATAAGACTAGACCGATTTATTCTGACTTTCTCATATAATTCCGTGATTGAGAAATCTTATTAAATCATAAGATGATCATATATGGATTGACCTTAATCCTGAAGTGATTGCATACTCCTACCGGTTTCGTGGATAGGATTTGATGTGTTCGTTAAGGATCGCTAAGAAGCGCGGTCCGAATCCCTTTCACATTGGCACTATTCGGAATGGGTGAGAAGTGTGTGTCTCACGATATGGAATCCATTCCTTCCTCGCGGGAAGTAGAAAGACAATCCCCTTATTTGTTGATCTTAGAAACTGATCAATCCCGGGAGTTATTATTGGTTATGAACTAATTGATCACTAGTGGGTTAATGGTAAATAAGGATAAGATGTATTGAAGAAGGTTTACGGAAATAATCCTACTTCATTACGGATAGTCTACGGAGGGTTAGTTTATATGAAATGATTATATCAATGGACACTTATCAACTCGACTCGACGTTTTGAGAATAAGTTATATCTATAATCAATAGAGTTCGGCTTCGGATTTATGATGGCGTAATTCCGGAATTAATGAATTAAGTAGAAATATTATGTTCGATGAATATTTTATTTATTTTATTGTAGATACTGGTTATAGGTCCATGGTCCCCGGGTTGGCTCCTAACACGCGAATGTTTTCTCGTTTTATGGAACCTCGAGAATAAATTAAATAGTTGGTCTATTTAATGAATTTGCAATATTATTTATTTGGTAAATAATATGTGAAGCAGAAAAGACATTTTCTATTATTTTAATGATGATGTTGGCGCCATTTATTGTGGATAATTTCGGAGAAGAAATTTTCCTAGATAATGTCACATGTGTAATTAATTAATTATCTATTTGTTGGATAATTAATGGAAAATTAAGAGATTGATTTTTTGGGAATTATCTCTTATTTTGTAGCAAAATTATCTTTTCCTTATGGGAATAGGTAATGGTGTGAGAAAATATCTTTTCCTTATGGGAATAGGTTTTTGTGGGGTGAAAAGGATAACTCTCTTGACTAGTTATTTTCCTATATAAAGAGAGTTCCTCCTAGCATAATAACACAAGATTTATTGCGCCACAATCACAAACAAAGAAGAGAAAAATTAGTTTCTCGTTCTAGTCATTAAGAGAAGAAAAATCTAGGATTTTTCTTGTGCATATTCGAGGAGGTTCTACGACGAGGATCGACGTCCACCGCCGTCGCTAGGAGATACAATCCGGAAGACTACGGCTTCTCCCTTGGTCGATTTTATCATCTCTCTCTCGGTATGGGTAAATCTACTAACCTTCTCATAGGATTAATTAGTTATGTCTCGTATTGTAAATCGCATAAGCTTCCGTCGTGCAAAGATCGAGTGTCTCGATCGGTGCTACTACTTCTAGCACTATATTGGTCAGTAGAGTGTCTAGGACCTGCTGATGGTTGAAGGCTGAGGGTTCAAACTCAATAATGAAGGCTAAGGGATCAAACTTAGTATTAAAAGTCAAGGATAGGAGATCAGAATATAAGGAAGTCTATGATGACCTAAACCGATCACATATACCTTGTGTAGAAGGTCTAAGTTCCATAAAATAGGTGAAAGGGACGTTGTGAAAGGGACGTATACCTTGGATTAATCACCAATCAATGGCTAAGATGAAAGGGACGTTGTAAGTATTTCGAGCCAAATCAAATGGAATTATTTCGTTGGTTCACGATTGCCTCGTCAGAGGACATCGACAAGTGTCGCATAGTACAACAGAGGGAATTTCAAGGAATAATCGACAATCCCGTAATGGTTGCTTTTGAAATTCAAATTCAAATCACAAGATTTGCACCTATAAATAGAGGACCCTGAATCAGATTGCAACAACAAGAATACACACGAAGCAACCAAGTTTTTGAGCAAAAAATTGATCAAAGGGCAATCTTACCCTGCTGAGCATACTTGAGCTTTAAACTTATTGATCAAGGATTTTCTTCAAGTGTTTCTGCAATCAAGTTCTATCCAGTATACACACTTGAAGACTACAAGCTGCTGATCTTTTCATCTTGATCATAAGTTTGCTGAAAGCTGAATCACTTACTTGATTCAACCCCTTCTTTTTCAAGAAGAACCTGGAGACAGAGAAGCACTGCTGAAGTGTCAAGGACTGTTGTGTTTTGTGGTGGAGCTGGAGAAGAGGTAGTCCTACCCTTCAAGGACCAAGTGGAATACTTAGAGCAAAGAATCCTACCTGTTTCTAGTGTTCGCTTTATGAAGCCATAGTCATTGGTCAAGGACAAACATGTTAGGAATTTTTGTAACGCTATCTCAAAAGTCTCTAGTGAATTTCCTCCAACATCACAAGAGATGATTGACCGACAGATTACACCACCTTGAACAACTATAAAACTTGCCCACTTTACTTTACTGCATTTACTTTCTGCACTTCACTTTATTTGCATGCTTAACATATCAACCTGCTGAACTAGCTACTGGAATCACACACCTTTACACTACTGAGTATCTAATACTTAGTATCATTTTTAAACAAAAAGTAACAAGGCTTAATCTAATATATTCCGCTGCAACAAATTCAATAGTATCAATAGTCAGCAGACTGCTGAAGGTCAGCCGACTATTGAACCGTGCTGAGTTTGTAAAACTCCAAAAAGTTTTAAGTGTTCAGTTTATTCAACCCCCTCTAAACTTAACCAAATCCTTTTCAAGGGACCAACAATTGGTATCGGCGTGGAGCTTCTATTCGAAGTAATCATACTTGTTGTGCTTGTGAAAAATCTTTGAAAACTTTTTCAAGTTTCCGTTTTCCAGCTTTTGCATCATGGATAACAACCGCATGCTAGGACAAGGTTGATGTGCTCTCTAGATCGTTTGGATGAGTACAAACATCGAATGCCGGCTTATCTAGCTGCAACTCATGATGAGATGATGAATGTTTTGATTGATGGACCACTTGAAATCACCAAAGTTATAACAAAGGGATGGTCCGAATAAGACAGCTTCCATAGCCAAAAAGTGAATGGGGTGTCTTTGAAGATAGAAAAAGAGCAAACTCGAACAATATTTCTATTGATATCATTTGCAAAAATTTAGATATCACTATGTATATGAAGATGAAAGATTGCAAAACTGCCAATGAACCATGGGAAAGATTGTAACTTATCTGTGAAGGCATTGATGTAATCAAAAAGAACAAGATTAGTGTGGCCAAGCAAAAGTTTCAATAGGTCAAAATGAAATCCAATGAGACTATTGAACAGATGGAAACTAGGTTCAATGCAATTCTGGATGAACTCACCCTGCTGAATGTTGTTTACACAAAAGAAGAGATCATCACCAGAATTCTCAAAGCCTTACCTGCAAAAGAAGTCTGGGAAATGAAGGTTACTGCTATGGAGGAGTCCAAGAGACTACATGAGGAAGACACATTCAAATTGTTTTCTGATATCAAAGCTTATGAATTCAGTAAGGATCTTGTTACAAGTGCTGAGAAAGAAGCACCAAAGACAACATCACTGGCTGCCACTCATAAAGAAGAATCATCAAGTGTTCAAAATGATGTTCTAGATGAAATGCAAGAGCAAATAGCCCTATTGACTAAAAGGATAAGAATGATGAAATCTAGAAAAGCATCTCCAACGAATTCTGGCAAGAAAACAACTGAGAAAAAGGATGAATCTAAGAAGGATCATGACTTTCTGTGCTTCAATTGCAAGAAACCTGGACACTTCAAACCTGATTGTCCTCAGTTAAAAAAAAGAAGGATCTTGACTACCTATGATTTAACTGCAAGAAGCCTGGACATTTTAGACCTGATTGTCTAGACCTGCTGAAGAACAAAGTTCAGCAGAGGAGACCTGGTAAAAAAACATTGGTTGCTGATGATGAATCTGGCTATGAAGTGGAATCTGAAAAAAGAAATAAATTAGATGACATTGCTCTCATAGTACATGTGGATGATTATGCTTTCATGGCTCATATGGATGAAACTGAGGTGGTATACGATTCTGTATCTATTAACACTCCTACTGAAAGTGAATGTGAGTCTACTGGTGGTTCCAATCCAAATATTTATGACATGGAAGAGTCTCTAGATGCCCTTCTTAATCAACTGAGGACAATAAAATCTGGTATGAGATTGTGAAGGCTGAAAGAGAAACACTTCAAGCAGAAATCCAAAGATTGAATGATAAATTAAGAATTTTTAAAGGCAAGGAAAAGGATTATGAACAGAATTAGTATAAGTCTACTGCACCAGCAGTGGCAACTAAATCTGCTACACAATAAAGTTCCACAACTACATTCAAATCTGGGAAGCCTTATGATGATAGAACATGCCTTGGATTTGACACTCAACAACCTTCTAAGGATGGATCAAGTAAGGCTGCTGAACCTAGTGCCAGAATTGGTCCTAAGTTTGTGGCTGCACAAGATCCAACACCTCAAAAGGTGGCTGAGGCAGTAAAGCCTGTTGAGAATGCTTCAAAGAAGCAAAATCAGAAGTCCTAAGGGACAGCAACACCTAACAAAAAAGGGTACATCTAAAGGTAGGTCTGCTGGACCCTCTAGACATGCTGATAACAGATCCGCTGCAAGATCTGCAGGACCACAAAAGAACAAAAACCAGAAATATTCCTATGATAAGAATGTCAAACCCAAGAATGTTAATCATTCAAGGGATACTTATCTCATGGGGAAAGGCAGATTGTTCCCTACTGATGAATATTGGAATATTCCTGCCCCTGCTGCTAGAAACAATAGAGTTAACCATAATGCTAAGGCTACACCTCAAAGAATGGACTCGAAAGACCTCACCGGAGGACTTAGCAGAGACCTCAAGCAGAGACCACAATACGTGCCTATTCCTAACGTAAAGCAAACTTATGGTTATGCTAATGTCTCTAACAATTGAAATCACATCAAGCAGCATTTTGTACCAAAAGGCCATAAACCATATATGAATGCTACATAACCAAATGTTATATTCTATGGAAACGTGGCATACATATATGAAAATAGTGCAGCACTGTTCAAAGGAGACCTTATGGAAATTTTCCAAGGGTTGTGCTTACCATCGACCTGGTACCTAAAACACATTAATTTTTTTTTGTAGGGTGTCTGGTAGTTTGACAGTGGATGTTGCAGACACATGACCAAGAGCAAGCACTGTTTGGTGGATTTGTTGCAAAGGATGGACCAAAAGTCAACTTTGGGATTAAGGACACTCTTGGATATACTAGAGGATATGGCACCTTGATGAAGAATGGTTTAACAATCAAGAATATTGCATATGTTGAAGGACTGGACTACAACTTGCTAGGCACTGGTCAATTTTGTGACATGGCTACAAAGTCACTTTTGACAAAGATTACTGCATTGTCATGAGTGAGATGGGAGAACAAGTTGTACTTGCTGGAAGAAGACAACAAAACATGTATATGGTAGACTGGACCACTGTTGTTCCAGAAACATGTCTCATAGTACACACAAAGTCTGAGCTCAACTGGTTGTGGCATAAGAAGTTGTATCATCTAAACTTTGATGATATCAATCAGTTGGTAAAGAAGCAGCTGGTTATAGGTCTACTTGAGATCACTTACAAAAAGGATGGAATATGTAATGCATGTCCGCAAGGTAAATAGAGAAAATCAAGTTTCAAGTCAAAGACTAAACAATCAACTAAGAGAGTTTTGGAGCTTATGCATATGGATCTGTTTGGACCAGCTTATACCAACAAGTATAACATGAAAGAAATACACTCGGGTAGTTCGGGATGATTATTCAAGATACACTTGTGTAATCTTTATGAACAAGAAAAGTGAAACACATCAAAAGATGCATGAACTTTTGAAGAGACTGCAAAAGGAGAAGAGTGTGATAGTAGTGAAGATAAGATCAGATAAGGGTACTGAGTTCCTAAACAAAGTTTTAAGAGAATAATATGAACAAAATGGTGTGCTGCGTCAATTAGCGACTTCGGAACACCTCGCAGAAATGGGGTTGTTTGGAGAAGAAACATGACTTTGATGGAAGCAGAGAGGACTATGATCTCGTGAAGCAATGTTACCTAAAAGGTACCGGGTCAAGCAATCAATACAAGATGCTATACACAAAATAGAACCTCGGTGAACAAGAAGTCCGATGAAGACACCTTATGAAATCTGGAATGGAAGAAAACCAAATATATCATACTTCCATCCATTTGGAAGTAAGTGCTTTATCTTAAATCATAAGGAGCAACTGAAGACCTTCCAACCAAAATCAGATGAAGGAATTTTCTTAGAATATTCTTCAGTCAGCAAGGCTTTTAGGGTGCTGAACAAAAGGACATTAAAACATAAAGAATCTATACATTTTTTTGATTAACCTAAGTTCACTGGAATAGAGGATGAAGAAGTTCCAAAACCTGTTTTACATAAAGAAGTCACTGATCCCGAATATGTTGTTGTTCTAAAGAAAATAAGTGACTTAAATTTCTCCGATTCTGGAAATGAAGATGTCCCTGCTGAAGGACCTGCTGGTAACACTACTGATACACACCAGATACAGCTTAAGGATCTACTGATTCCCCCACTGAACCAAAGAAGAGACCCTACTGAAGATCAGGTTCCTGTAAATCAAGCAAATCAAGATTTACAATGGTTGAAAGATCACCCTGCTGAACAAGTAATTGGTGATGTACATCAAGGTGTAAGGACTAGAAGACAACTAGAAGCCATGTTTACATGTTTTCTGTCTCAAATGGAACCTAAAGTTATTGAAGAAGCAATTTATGATCCTGACTGGATAATTGCTATGCAAGAAAAACATAATGAGTTTGAAAGAAATCAAGTTTGGACACTAGTACGAGGCTCGATCATGAAAATATCATTGGTACTAAGTGGGTTTATAGAAACAAAGCTGGATGAATCTCGGTACCATTGTTAGAAATAAGGCCGTACTAGTGGCAAAGGGCTATTCACAAGCTGAAGGAATAGACTTTATGAAACATATGCCCCAGTTGAAAGATTGGAAGCAATAATACTGTTTTTGGCATATGCTGCTTATACGAACTTCAAAGTATACCAGATGGATGCCAAAAGTGCTTTTCTTAATCTCATTCTGGAAGAAGAGGTTTATGTTCAAGAACCTCCTGGTTTTGAAGTTAAAGATCAAGAAGATAAAGTGTATAGACTCAACAAAGCTTTTTATGGACTAAAGCAAGCACCAAGAGCTTGGTATGAAACTTTATATCAATTCTTGGTGAATAATGGTTTTACCAAATGAACCATTGAGAAGACTCTTTTAGAATCAACGAAGGAGACAAAGACACCTGCCGGTGCATATTTATGTGGATGACATCATATTTGGTTCGAAAATGAAGTGTTGTGTGAAATGTTTGCCAATTTCATGAAAAGCAAGTTCCAAATGAGTATGATGGGAGAAATAAACTACTTTTTGGGATTGCAAGTCAAGCAAATGAAAGATGGAATATTCATTCATCGAACTAAATACACCAAGGAGTTGCTGAAAAAGTTTGGTATGGAAAGTAGCACCAAACTATGGGTACAAGCATCAAGTTGGATGAAGATAAAGAAGGCAAAGATGTTGATCAAACCTTATATAGAAGGATGATAGGAAGTCTATCGTACCTCACAACAAATAGACTCGATATATCCTTTGCGTAGGTGTTTGTACAAGATTTCAATCTAAACCTAAGGAAAGTCACTTAGTCATAGGTAAAAAGGATTCTAAAGTATCTCAAAGAAACATTGGGAGTAGGGATATGGTATCCTAAAGATGAAAGTTTCAAAGTTATATCCAATTCGATTCGATTATCTTTGGAAGTAAGATTGACAGGAAAAAAGTACAACAGAACATCTCGCTTGATGGGAAGTAAACTTGTTTCCCGGTTCAAAGAAGAAACGAACTCTATATCAACTTCCACTGCTGAAGCTGAATACATTGCAGCTGGAAGCTGTTGTGCACAAGTTCTGTGGTTAAGACATCAACTAAGGGATTATGGGATTGAAGAAAGAGAAATTCCCATAATGTGTGATAATACAAATGCAATTGCAATCACAGAAAATCATGTTTTGCACTCAAGGACCAAACACATTGAGGTAAGACATCATTCCATAAGAGATCATGTGGAAAAGAAAGATGTTGTGGTTCTTTACATTCCTACTGAAGATCAACTTGCTGATATATTTACTAAGCCTTTGGACAAAGACAGATTTGCTAAGTTAAGAACTGAACTTGGCATTATCAAGGTTGACTGACCTGCTGATAGGTCAACAGAGTATTGGAATTCACCAAGAGGACTAGTCTTTGCCATGCTGGGTGCACTCATTTGGAAGATTAGTCATTGGTATCAACAACTCCAAGTACTCTTATAGTTTGGACAATTGAGTAAATGAAGTTGCCAAGGGGATTGGTCTTTGCCTTATTTGGTAAGCTCACTTGGCAGATCAGTCATTGGTATTAAACTTCATCTTGTATTATCATTTGGAAAAAACCATGTTGTATAAAGATAAGCTGTGCATTTTATGCATCGACGGACCCCGAACCTATCGAAGTATATCGCGAGTGTATCCACCCTAACCCCGCTCGAAGATCAAGTATACGAAGACAAAGGGTGCTTGATCGTTATGTTGCTAAGAAAGTCGACTATAATGAAAGTCAACGACCGAGTAAATGGATATTAATCTTATCTTTATTATAGTCATTACAAGGACATAACCGTTACAACACTAAAGTGGGATCAGCTTAGTGGGACATGTGGCATTACCATATTAATTTCGATCGAAATCATGCATAGTGCTACAAAGACGTGCACGATACTGTCCGAGGTGTCCTACCCGCTACTACATCTTCCTATGTATTGCAGGCTGTATATACGAGAATTCACACTACATTCTCTACACGAGAATTCACACTACATTCTCTACATCTTTATACAAGTGTGAAAGCATATTCTCTCGGTTTTCATCTTCTTCATTCTATCAAATTTAACTGATCAATGTCGGCTGAAAATGTATACATTGGATCTAGCCATAGTGTTAGAGGCTATGTCACAGATGCAAATGTAACAGCAATGGCAATTAATCTGGGCAGAAGAATAAGTAGATATGAAGGCCCATAAAACGTACTCAACATTATATTGTAAAAGATTTCTTACAAAATGTTTGTGATTTTTGGAGAAACGTGGTGATTAGAGCAGATACAGAGGAGTTTACAACAACTGTAAATGCTCAGGAGATTTCTATTTCATCGACCAAATTTGAGAGAGGTCTTTGGATTCAAGAAGGAAATGAAGCTCCTACAAACCTAAAAATTATAGAGTTAGCAAGATTGGCATTTGTTGAATCAATCGAACAAATCCGTATATACCAAGTATCTTTGGGTATCAATGTCAAACACATCCCTCTTGAGTATCATCTCCTAAGTAACTACATAGCAAGGAACCTTTTGGGTTTGGTTGGTAGTTATGATACATTATCAGGACCCAAAATAGACCTGATGATTATCATATCTAGAAGTATGAAGTTTGACTGGGCTGGTTTCTTTGGGCATTATATGAAGAAGGTAATGTCTGGAGAAAAAGAAACCATCAGAAAAAGGTTAAAAGACAAGAAACCTGCTGGATATATGGGTTCGAGTTTCTTTATCAAGGCAAAACCTTTGAGTTTGAGGATTCGATCCCGCTTGAATCATTTAAAGATCGTTAATGTTGCCCCTCCACCATCAACAAGGCAAGGTACAAGATAGAAATTAATACTCCTATTCCTGGCCTAGATGATGATGATGAGGTACAAAAAGTGGAAAGTGATGGTGATCAGGAGCAAAGAACAAAAACAAGAGATGATGCTCAACCTACTGCATCAAAGAAGACCACAAAGAAGAGAAAGTCTACTGATACAAGGAAGATAACAGAGATCTTAAAGAAAATAGATCAAAGCAACCAGTAGAAACTGCCAAGTCTATTGAAGTTAGCACTGCTGATGTGCCTACTGAGCCTGTTAAGAAGACTGCTGCAAATATACATAAAGAATAGGTCAGAGAGGCATCCAAGAAAAGAAAGGTTGCTAGCAAAGAGCAATTGGAAGAATCTCTCTTTGAATCCTTAGAAAGACCTTCCAAGAGACAAAAACAAGTTGCCAAAAAGAAGGGAAGACATGGCAAATGAAAATAGTTGAGAGTTCTAGAGGAGAAAAGGGCAGAAGAACAAGTAAAATTTGTTGAGACATAACCTACTATAGAGGCTACTGAGATTATGGAAGACCCCGCTGAAACTGCAAAAACTCAGAGGGAAGGAAATATGGTTGAGAACCCTACTGAGGAGTATACAATTCAGGGGGAAGAAAGTGTACAACAACTGGAAGTAGTAGACACAAATGTACCTGTTCAAGAGTCTACTGATATCTTTGTGTCTGTTTAAGAGACTCTATCTCATCTAGTTGAGACTTTTGGCAGTCAACAAGTTGATAAATCTACTGCAAGGAAACCTACCATGCCATATGAAAGAAAGACTAAAAAGCCTAAAGAAAATCCCGATTTTAAGAAGATCACACAAGACTTTGCATGGAAGTTTGGATTTTACAAGAAATAGAAGCCTGCAATAGACCCCATGACAGGTTTTGAAGAGTGGATTTTTGGAACTCTTAGGGTAGAAATCATTAGGATTGATTGATACATATCTCCTTGAAATGAGACTTCTGGAGATAATAGAAGATGGAAGAAAGAAAGGAAGCATAATGTTCAAAGATCCCAAGTTCACACCTTTTGATGATAGTGATGATTCATCATCTTGTGATTCAGATGATGATCATCCTATACATCCTGGAGAGTCCAGTGGTGTTGTAAAGGAGAAATCTACCGAGCCTACTGGACAAGGATCAACTGAAAAAGAAACAGAGTAACCTGTTGAGGAAGATAAGTCTTCGAGGATCAACGACCGGTGATCTAAAACAAGAACTGTTTGCTGCTTTCACTGAAGATTTGTGAAGTACATATTGATGCAGCAACAACACTTGAAGATGCAATCTTAAAGAATACTGCTGAAGTTGTTATGATTGAGCAGAATGATGTCATTTCTGAGTAATCTGCTCAATATCATGACAGTATTGATATTGATGAAACTTCGGCACAGGCTGCTGAAGTCTTAAGCGAAATTGCTGCAGTTGGAGGTCTAGTCTGAGAGATGAAGGTTCAGTCTGCTGAGTTTCAGACAACAACTGAACACCGGTCGGAACTGGAGGTCCAAAATACTGTGGATCAAACAGTACTTGGACAAAGGTTGAATATGTTGTTGGGATTGGAGGAATCCCCTGCCACTAGCATGGAGGCTGCTGAGGATGCAGCTCCTACTGAAAATATTCAAGAGGCTGCTGGAACAACTTGATGAGCAGTTGATTGATTATGATTACACTGATGAGGAATTTCAGTTACCACAAGAAGAAGAAGAACCTGTCAATGATCAAGTACCTGATTTGGATGAAGAGGATGCTGAGCTCTTGTATGGGACAGAACAACATCAATTATGGTAAGAATTCCAAGGGCTGATGATAATATTGAAGAGCCTATTGGAAACTTTGCTGGAAATATGATTAGTATTGCTGCTGCAATACCAACATACATTTTGGAAGAACTAAGAGTTGTAAGAGAAGATATTACACAGCTAAGGAATCAATTGAGGAGTAGTGAGCACAGATTTGAGGATTTGGTAAATCTGGTGAAGAATAGAGGAAGGACCACTAAAACTGTTGCATTTAATGTCACTCATCTACAGTTTAACAGTAATGACATGCTTATAGAGATTACTCAAGTCAAGCAAGATTCTGCAAAGAGAGATAAATTTATGATTGAGGAGATTTCCTTTTGCATAAGAAAACTGATAAGTTAGCTAAGACATCAAACCCTGCTGCACTTGATAACAAACTACTAGAAAGAATGAATCTGTTGGAGCAAACCATTGAAGGCCGGATTACTTCAGTTGATACAAGAACGAGAGATAATAGAAGGACAAATTGAATAATTTGGTTAATACACTAGAAAGTGTTTTAGGCCATCGAACCGTTTTATTGATGATGTCAATAAGGGGAAAGAAGTGCAAACAGTAGAAGCAAAAGAGGCAGTAATAGTTTACAACAAGAAGAGGTTTGAGGCTAATATTACTGCTTTTAAAGCCCCCGCACCTGGAAGAGTACAATTGACTGATGAGTTGCTGAAAGAGTTCAAGACTGCATACTATGCAAGAAGGAAACCTTATCATGACATGACTTTCTTAGAAGGTCCGTGCTTTCCTTGCAAACAAGATGTGGGAAGTAAGGATCGATCCTTAAGAGCTACAACAAGAGGAGGTCACAAAGTGGAAGATGAACCTGGAGGTAGAGCACGACCGCCGAGCAAATATTGAGAAGTTTGTCAGCAAAGGACTCTATGGAAGAATTTAATCATTTCTACATGAGACCAGGATTCAAGTGGCAAAGCACGGTTGACTCTACCTGAAGCTTGGAAGAGATGGAAGATGGTACATACCTGGATTGATTTCTCTACACTTGAAAATGAATGGATGTTGGACATGGTTAAGGAAATTAGGGAATACCAACAAAAGAGAGATCAAGATAGAGACAAACTAGATCGACGGAGACTCATACTTATGCTCATTAACTTTATGCTGATTCTAGTTGTAATAGTTTTGAACAGATTTGAACTTAATGATATATATGAATGAAATATATTCTGTTTTGTGTTCTTATCTTTTTGCTTTGCTGTAAGGAGGGTATTGTCATCATCACTAAAAAAGGGAAAATTGTTGAACATATTTTAGTTTTAATGATGAGTGCCAGACTAGGCAATATAGAGCAAAGACAAAAAGATGTCTAGATTGAATGTATAGGTTTATCATAGGTTTGATCAAACAAGCACTGTAAAGAGGTCAGCTGACTTGATCATCGGACCTATCTATGTCAGTAGAGTTCAGTAGGGTGTCTAGAACCTGCTGATGATTGAAGGCTGAGGGTTCAAACTCAGTAATGAAGGCTAAGGGATCAAACTTAGTATTAAAAGTCAAGGATATGGGATCATAATTTAGGGAAGTCTGTGATGACTTAAACTGATCACATATACCTTGTGTAGAAGGTGTAAGTTCTATAAAAAGTAAAATGATGATTGGAACTCAGTTATGTTTAATAAAGTGTACTCTAACTTCATAATAAAAAGTTAGATAAGAAAAAGAAAGCTAAAGTGTTTATAAAACACAGCAGACTAAAAGTCAGCTGATCATTTATGGACATCAACAGATCTATATAATAGGTGTCTGCTGAATGCAAAGATCCGATTAATCCATGTTTTTCTCGTAAGAAAAATGGATAATCATGAATTACAAGCATTGGATTAATCACAATCAATGGCTAAGATGAAAGGGACGTTGCAAGTATTCCGAGCCAAATCAAATGGAATTATTTCATTGGTTGACGATCGCTGTCGGGAGGATATCGACGGTGTCGGTCGATAGTAAATGAGAGGTACTTTCGTGGAATAATCGACAATCCTATAACGGTTGCTTTTGAAATTCAAATTCAAATCACGGGATTTGCACCTATGTATAGAGGACCCCTGAATCAGATTGCAACAACAAGAATACACATGAAGCAACCAAGCTTTTGAGCAAGAAATTGATCAAAGTGCAATCTTACCCTGCTGAGCATACCTGAGCTTTAAACTTATTGATCAAGGATTTTCTTCAATTGTTTGTGCAATCAAGTTCTATCCAGTATACACACTTGAAGACTACAAGCTGCTGATCTTTTCATCCTGATCATAAGCTTGCTGAAAGCTGAATCACTTACTTGATTCAACCCCAACTTTTTCAAAAAGATCCTGATGACAGAGAAGCACTGCTAAAGTGTCAAGGACTGTTGTGTTTTGTGGTAGAGCTGGTGAAGGGGTAATCCTACCCTTCAAGGACCAGTGGAATAATTTGGAGCATCAATCCTACCTGTTTCTAGTGTTCAGTTTGTGAAACCATAGTCATTGGTCAAGGACAAACAGTTTAGGGATTTTTGTAACAGCTATCTCAAAAGTCTCTAGTGAATATCCTCCAACATCACATGAAAAGAGTGGACTGACAGGATTACACCACCTGGACTATAAAACTTGCCTAGTTTACTTTACTGTATTTACATTCTGCACTTTACTTTATTTGCATGCTTAACATATCAACCTGCTGAACTAGCTACTGGAATCACCCACCTTTACAATATTGAGTATCTAATACTTAGTATCATCTTTAAACAACAAGTAACAATGCTTAATCTAATATATTCCACTGCAACAAATTCAATAGTATCAATAGTCAACAGACTGCTGAAGGTCAGCAGACTATTGAACCCTGCTGAGTTTGTAAAACTCCAAAAAGTTTTAAGTGTTTAGTTTATTCACCCCTCCCTCTAAACTTAACCAAAGCCTTTTCAAGGGACCAACAATATACATAATTAACCAACTCCAACCGAAATTCTGAAGAGGTGCTTCTCTTACAAACAAACCTTGCTCGCCTATATTATCCCATTGCACATGAATAAAAAAGGACGTAAATTTTTTTGCATAAAAACATACAAAAACCCCGCACGAGTTTTCCCCGCATTCATATGTCCGAGATAACAAGACTTAATCGTTCGACCACTTGTTCGCATTGAAGTGCCGCAATCGAACAAGGTAAAGACTCGTTGTATCTTGGGAGACCGTTGACATAATCGTTGGAATTTAATCAAGGCAATAAATTTTAAAGGACAACGTTCTACGCGCCTTAGTCTAACGAATAAGTTTTCGTTTTACTTTTGTTTCCTACACTACTTTCACCCTAAATGTTGTCCTTGTAATGCCCCCGCACTGCGTGCTCGATAACCCAAGTTGACAAGACCTTTATGTCTCATACTTATATGGGGGTGAGCACTTTACTACTTTACCGATGTGGGACTTTACATTCCCCCCCCCCTTATAAGGGACCGACGTCCTTGCCGAACGGCCAAGACTGTTCCTGGATCGTCCCTACCAGAGGTAACTAGAGGCCATCCTTACACCGTCTTCTTGTACGGTGTAGCGCATAGTTCCATCTGATAGTCGGCTCTGAATGCCATTCTGTAACACTCCCATTCCCGTGCTCGATAGCGCTAAATGAGTCATAAATGGTCTACTCAACCGCTTAGACCGTCGTCCTCGCTTGGTCTAAAAGGGTTGACCCGAGTTGATAAGTCCTTTATGTCTCATACTTATATAGGGATGACCATTTTATTACTTTACCGATGTGGGACTTTACAAATCCTCTCTTCCCCATATCCTCCATTCAATCCCTCCACCTCCATAAATATCACTATACTATCTAAAATTTAAAAATTATAACCCATATGTAAGGTCCATGTTATTTGACACTTTTTAAAGATTATCTATCACTGAGCAACATTCTGTGTAAAGTATTTATTGCTACTTCAGAATGTCAGCAAGAATGTTTTTATTAATTAAGGGACCAATATAAGTTGCATATCTAAATCATATTTAAATTAATGGTCCTCCCTTTTTATATTGATGTATTCCTCAACCACAAACAATTTGTTGCAAGACTTCTTTCTCAATTCTTGCCATAAATTCCTTTTCTGGTTCCGAAATTCAACAAAATAATTATTACTACGCTCATGAATATCAAAGCGAAAGAAATATGCAAAGGGAAATTAAATATAGTGCATTAAATCTGATGAAAGGAGTGACTTTTTGCCTGTTGGGACAATTAAAGATCGGGTTGCATTGTCGTTACAACTTGTACTTCTTTGGAGACTCCGAAACGTAGATACAGTTGGAGGGTGCTTGTATACGGTATTTGGTTCCGGCGCAATAAACGAATTTTCGGGGAGGCAAGCCGTTGCCCTCCGCCAACATCTTCATCGCTCAAATGCTGGAAAGAGCTAGGAACACAGAGTAGCTTGGGGTTTAGAAGAACATTAACTCGTGTTGTTTTTTTGGTACCTTTAGACTCATTGTAAATGCTTGGCGTTTCTAGATATTGAATAAAGCATATCGTTTCCTCAAACAAAAAAAATCCGATGAAAGGATCTCAATACCATAAGAAAATGCAACGCTACGACCGAAAACCCGAGTAATTTACGATAAGGACGAAGATACAAAGATATGTGTAATCGGGAAGTCGGGCTTGAACAATCTTTTGGGGTGATTTATAAGAGAGGATTTGGTTGGGGACGAGATTAATGTGATACATGGTGGTGATACAATCATCTTCCCGGTATGGTAAGCGGAGGTTAGATTAAACAAGAAGAGCGGACTACCTTCCACAATTTGTCGGTGACGGCTTTCAATGGCACCCATTATTCATGAGTATGAGGACATGATTGACAACGTTGAATACCCATAGTGGTAAGTGATTGACTTAAATGGCGATATTTCCATCCCCAGTCGGTTTGCAAGGACTTAATTAAGAGTAGTATTAAATTGACGTTCAACAAGAAGTTTTGAAATTGAGAAATGTTTGCTCCACATCTATTTTAATGTTAAGGATAAAGCCACAATTGTTTTTGTATAATCATCCAAAAAAAGGTTTCAAATAACGAGATCCGTAAATAAAAGGTTCGGCACAAGGGCAACATGCATCGGTATAAATCAATTCTAATTATGCAAGAGACGTAAATGACGATAAAGGTAAATGAGACCGATGACTCTTACCTAATTGACATGCTTTTACAAATAGATTCGAAGCTTTAATCGAAATAGAGATATTTTTCCGATGAAGGACTCGACAAATGACAGGATGAGAGCAAGGATCGTTGAAAACACAGATGAGAAGCTTGCGCTTAAGAAAGATAAAACGAAGCAATGCAAACGTAAAGTATGGAGGAATTGATAAAACCTTAAACAAAGAGATCACAAAGTGATTTAACGTGGTTTCAAATATTGTGCCGATTAATCCATGGACGAGAAAAAGAGATATTTTACTATGCACATATTTACAAGGTTTTCACAAGTGTGTGAACAACACTCTTGAAAGACACACATTGCATTCATTACAACATTGGTATTTATAGGCACAAATCCCAAACCTTAACCGCCAAAGATCTTTGTCAGAATTGTCATAAATACCCAGATGTGGACCCTAACTCCAGCTGTTATCCCCTAGATGAAACTCAGCTTCAAACAGACTTTCCAGACTTGTAATCAATCGCCGTATGTAGAACTCACCGTACTCATCAAAACACAGCAGACCAGAACTGACTGCTGACTTTAGAAGAAACTTAGTTGCACTTCATCAAACTGATTTTCACAGATATGAAAATACCTAACTGAACTGATGATCATTCTCAGTCTTAGTTTTCCAGATTAGTTCCACCAGATTATTCATCAGTTTAGAGATCAAGTCATCAAAACTAACAAATCTCCACCTTGACTTGAACTCTCATTCACAACAACCGCTTTGCATAACCAGATGTACTTGTACAAGATGCATTCGTCAATGACAGGATGTACAAGTACATCGTACTTTTCCTCGTAATCCACTCGCCTTGATCTGCCTTCAACTGAGTATCCAGATTTTAGTTTACAAGCTTTGAATATTCAGCAAGCCCAGACACAACTGAAACTTGCTCTGCTGAACTAGTTTAGTGAATATATCTGAAGGATTATCCTTCATGCTGATCTTCTTCACTACAACCCTCTTCTCATTTCTTAGAAAATGATACCTCACATCAATATGTTTGGTTCTCTAATGATGAACCTGATCCTTAACTAGAGAAATTGCACTCAAACTGTCACAATAAAACTCATCTTGATCCTGATGTAGCCCCACATCACCAACTAGTCCCTTCAACCGTATACCCTTCTTGGTCGCTTCGGTAAGAGCCATAAACTCACTTCGTAGTTGATAAATCCACTATTTCATGAAGAGTTGCTTTCCACCGACAACCGAATTCCCCAATGTGAAAATATAACCAAATATAGATTTTCTACTGTTCACATCACCTGCATAATCAGCATGACAGTTCCTGTGATCAGTTCTTATGTATCACCTCCATAAACGAGACCAACATCAGCTGTACTTCTAAGGTACCTGAACATTCTTTTCATAGCTTTCCAGTGTTCCTTTCCAGGTTGAAACATAAACCCGCGACAACACCGACCGCCCGAGCCGTATCAGGCCTAGTGCACACCATGGCATACATCGGGGATCGCTAACCGCACTAGCATAGGGAACTCTTGACATGTATTCCTTCTCCTCTGCTGACTATTAAGCAAAAACTGACAAATGAACATATTATGCCATAGGAGTATCTATTGGCTTAGCAGCTGACATGCCAAACTTTGACAAAATCTTCTGTGTATAGCCCTGCTGAGATAAAAATAGTTTCTTCTGATTTCTATCTCTCTAGATCTTCATCCCTAAAAGTTTCTTGGCTGCACCCAAGTCCTTCATTTCAAACTCAGCACTGAGAAAGTCTTTCGGATACTGAACATCAGACTTCTTTCTTCCAGCTATCAGCAAGTCATCCACATATAACACAAGATAGATGTATGATCCATCTTCCAACCGATCGTTGTAAACACAACAATCATAAGGACTTCTATTGTAACCCAACTAGATCATGTAACTCGTCAAACCTTTTATACCACCTGTCTAGAGCTTGTTTCGGTCCATACATGTACTTTTTCAACTTACACACAAGATCTTCCTTACCAGAACTTGGAAACCCTCTCCGGCCGAGTCATGTATATCTCTTTGTCTACCTCACAATGTAGAAAAGCTGTCTTCACATCTAATTGCTCAAGTTCTAAGTCCTGCTGTGCCACCATTGCTAGTAACACTCTGATTGAAGTATGTCTGACTATTGGTGAGAATATCTCATAAAAGTCCACCCCTTCTTTCTGGCTGAACCCTCTTGTAACCAAACATGCTTTATACTTAACTTCTTCTGCCTCAGTTATCCTTTCCTTATTCTTGAAGATCCATTTCAAGTAACAATTCTCCTATCAGCTGGATGTTTAACTAGATCCCTAGTCTGATTCTTCAGTAATGACTCCATTTCATCTCCCATGGCAAACCTAGCCATTGAGATGCTTCGTAACATGTCACGTATTCCCCGTAAGTAGAAGGTTCAAAACCATTCACTTCTTCTCGCAACATGATGTGCGTACCCAACCATATTATCAAACCCATACCTCGTGGTAGGTATCCTAACATTGGATCTTCTTGCTCGCGACTTTATACTCGCCGACCCATGTTCTCGCTTGACGCTCAACCGACATTTGCTCACCGACCGGCTTGGATTCGCTTCGGGTTCGGAACCGGATCGATGAAGACTGACTTGGATCAGTTGATTGTTGCATTCCAACTGACTCCGCCTGAAGCTCCACCTTACCGTCGCTTTTCGCCAAAGATCGGTTCTAGTTTCAGTTATCCTCCCCACTGATGAACTGAGCATAGAATTTTCATTGAAACTGTATCTCTGCTGAGAATAACTCTGTTTTCTGCTGATGACCAAATTCTGTACCCCTTTACTCCATCATAATACCATTTAAACATTCTTTTCTTGGCCCTTGGTTCCAGTTTCCCTTCACTGACATGATAGTAAACTGTGCTTCCAAATACCCTTAGAATTAAGTAGTTAGCAGGCTTGCCTGACCACATCTCAACTGGTGTTTTGAGACTGATCCCTTGTGTGGACTCCTGTTGATTAAGTAGCAAGCTATGGTTATAGCATCTCGCTCAAAATCTCCTTGACAAACCGTGAGAAATCATACATCTTGTTCTCTCCAAGAGTTTGATTTATTCTTTCAAAGAATACCATTTTGCCGATGAGTATTCCTAACTGTATGATGTCTGGAAATACCCTCAATTTTGCACAATGTATAAAACTCAATCCAGCAGAATTCCAGACCATTATCTGTATGAAGCCTCTTGATCTTCTTCCCTAATTGATTTTCAACTAGAGCCTTCCATTGCATGAAGCTCTTGAATGCCTCACTTTTGTTTTTCATCGTCACCACCCAAGTCATCCTTGAATAGTCATCAATAAAGGACACAAAATATCTGTGACCACTCAATAACTCCACCTTTGATGGCCCTCAACAACCAGAATGAATGTACTCATATGATGACTTTGTGTTGTGTATCCCTTTTGAAAACTTGCTCCTATGAAGCTTTCCAAACACACAATGCTCATAAAAGTCCAGATGCTTGACCTTACACTCCCCAAGAAGATCTTTCTAAGAAAGAACATGTATCCCCTTTTCACCAATGTGACCCAGTCTCATGTGCCACAGTTTGTTAGTTGTGACTGATGATTCTCAGAAGATGCCACAGCAGCAGAACCAGCAACAACTGACCCTTATAGTATATATAGAGTCCCTTCTTGACTCCTATGAGAACCTCAACTCAGTTTTTATACACACTCAGCACACCACTTTCCCCATTAAAACTGAATCCCCTGCTGTCCAAAGAACTGAGAGATACCAAGTTTTTGGTCATTTGTGGAACATGTCTAACTTCACTTAGTTTACAGAATCTTCCATCCTTTGTACTCAACTGAACTGAGCCAATCCCGACTACCTTGTAGACCTTGCTGTTTGCCATAGATATATGACCACCATCTATCTGCTGATAACTTGAGAACCATTCTCTGGGAGGGCAAATATGAAAGGATGCCTCAGAGTCCAGGATCCACACATCCGTTTGATGTGCTGCCTCTCCTGCCACTAGGACCATGTCCTCATCTGAATCATGCTCAGCTGCTACAACAGTTGTGCCAGAACTGTTCTCTTGCTGTTTCTTTCTCTTTGGACAATTGGACTTCCAATGTCCCTACTCCTTACAATAACTGCACACATCTGTGGATTTAGGGCCTTTGGACCTTGTCTTCTTGGAATTTTTCTTCCTAGACTGACCATGCTCTTTTCCAAGATCAAGCATCGACTATCGGTCAAACAACCCGATTGCCTCGCCTCGGTGCCTTATGTCTCTCGCTCCCCGGCATGTAAAGTTGACCTTACATCCAATAAAGCAACCGTATCCTTCCCACCTATGAAGGAGTGCACAAAGTTCTCATATGAAGCTGGTAATAAAACTAGCAAAATCAAAGCAGCATCTTTATCCTCAATCTTAACATCAATATTGCTGAGATCAAGTAATATTGTGTTCAGCTGATCAAGATGATCTCTCAGCTGTGTCCCCTCATGCATCCTTAGGCCGAATAGCCTCTCGCTTCAAAGAACAACTTGTTGGTCAATGACTTAGTCATATACAAGCTTTCAAGCTTCAACCATAACTTGGTAGCGGTGTCTTTCTCAAAGAACTTCGTGATAACATCATCGACAAGCAAGACATGATGGTAGAATGTGCTTTCTCCTCTAGAATGGCACAATCTGTAGAACTGACATCCCCTCTATCAGATAAAGGAGTCCACAATCCTTGTTGCTTTAACAAGGCCCGCATCTTGATTTGCCACAACCGAAACTCGTTCCTCCTCGTAAATTCATCAAACTTCACGTTCATTTCGACATCCTTCTAATTAAAGAACAAACATTTGTTCACAAAATCCTAGCACCGGTCACCGGTCTTGGTGAAGATGAACTCGTTCATCCCGCAACTCTCCGAATCTTGAACCCGACGCTCGATGCCGTTGATGAAAACACGGATGAGAAACTTGCGCTTTAAGAAAGATAAAATAGAAGCAATGCAAACGTAAAGTATGGCGGAATAGATAAAACACAAAAACAAAGAGAACACAGTGATTTAACGTGGTTTGCGGCATTGTGCCGACTGCTCCACGGACAGAAAATGAGATATTCTATTATGCACAGAATTACAAGGTTTTCATAAGTGTGTGAAGAACACTCTTGAAAGACACTCATTGCATTGATTACAACATTGGTATTTATAGGCACAAATCCCAAACCCTAACCGCTAAAGATCTTTGTCGGAATTGTCATAAATACCCCAAATATGGACCACAAACTCCGCTTATTATCCACCGATGAAACTCGGCTTCAAACCGACTTTTCGGACTTGTAATCGACTACCCGGATGTAGAACTCGGCTATAATTAGCAAAACTCGGCGGACTGTTGTGATCGCGACTTCGAATAAACTCGCTTGCACTTCATCAAACCGATTTTCACGAACTTTATATACTTAATCGAACCGACCATCATTCTCGCCTCGTTTTCCGTATTAGTTCCACCGGATTATTCATCGCTTAGAGATCGGTCACCAAAACTCGATAGTGACCAAGATGTTAATGCTATTGGGTGGGACAAGTGTGGGCAGAGACAAGAGTGTGAACATAGAACTTGTTGAAGGAGATGTAGAAATGGCAAAAGATATCATCTATGATGGATGCACCTGGTGTAATCCTTCACACAAAAATAAGTGTCATGAACTTCTAAGAAAATGGAATTATTAGTAGCAAATTGTTGAATAGACAGAAGGTTGATAGTGAGGGAAGGTGCAAAAAGAACATTCATAAGAGTATAGGAATAAGTAGGTGTGGAAATCGAGGCGAGCAATGGTAAGTAATAGTCGGACATGAGCCATCTCCAATGTTGATTTTATCGGACCATCACAGTTTTGAGTGCAAAGTTAGTTTACGAAAATCGATTGATATATGATGAGTGGCACCAGTGTCGGGTATCCAACCCAAGCAGAGCACATTGTGGCCGTAAGGATTAAAAGCATGAGGAGGACGTGGGGCATGGGGATGCTGTGATGGTGAAGGCTATAAACTATTGTTAAACTGGCACCAACATGTTTGGGGGCCGTATGTCTTATTTTATTACACAATTGACATATGGGTGCAGGCTATGAAGGATACGGTGGCCCATGGCTTGTTCCATGTCCTTGTAAGGATGTGGCACGACCACGCCCCTGAAAAGTCTTGTTGCCACGATCTCTGTTGTAGTTGAGGAGTGCTGAGGTGAAATTCGTCGTGGATCGGCTCTTTGTTGTAGTTGAGGGTGTTGATGATGAAGGATCATCAACTCAATGGTCCGTAGGACAACATTGACTTCTTGGAGCGTAATATTATAAGGAGACGCAAGCATGGTGACAAGTTGAATCACATTCCGACCATGGCTAACTCATCCGTGATGTGTTTAGTGGAAGAAAAAATTTCATTGGTCGTTTGAGTAATTACTTTGCGAGTTGATGCTAACCGAGCTCTAAAATGAACAAGACTCGGCATGACTTTGAGAAGCAAATAACATTTGAAGAGCTTCCTAGATTTTTGCGGATGTGTTGGCATGGTAAACTTGCATGAGAACGTCATCAGAGAGATAAGACATGATCGTACTCAAAATTAGGTTATCTTGTTGGTTCAATAAGTACTCCAGATTGATGGAAACCAGACTCGTTGGTCAGGATCGGCGGGGGTTGGAAATGTTTTCCATGAATGTAGCCATAAACACCCTGACCCCGTAAATAGGCGAGGATTTTAACCCTCCAAAGATGATAGTTGGTTCGGTGAGTTTGGTAATATATATGGATGATGGAGGAATGGTTGAACGTAGGGAGAGTAGGCGGCGATGCCATGCCTAAGGAAGGGACGATGGATGCCATGCCAATTAACGTACACTCTGATACCACGTTCAATTACCATCTTTTCCAAGAGAGCTTAACCAAATGATGAGGTAGATAATTTAAATTTTATATGTTTCAACACGCCCCCTCAAGTGTGTACAATAACAATTTTTTTAGAGATGCGCAACGCTTGATTTTTTTTCTTTCTAAAGACAATGTTTATAAAGAGGTTCGAACTCATAATCCCGTGCTCTGATACCTTAGTAAGTACTATATAAATAGACTTGATTTTCATTGATTGGAATGATTAGACAAAGGCACTATATATAGTCCTCTATTTGGTGTGAATACAACAAATGTTAAATAAGAACACTTGCACTAAATACTATAAATCATTCAAATACAATATTTTAGTAATTTCAATATTCGGATTTAGGATAAATAACACTGCATCAGATACGTAATTTTTTGCTGTAAAATACATATTCGATGAATTCCCTTAACATCTACCCTATTCATCAATATCTCGTATATATCAATTTATATCTACCATATTATTTAAAATATACAATTTGATTAATTTCATTTTAGATAGAGATTCTATATGCTTGAAAAATATGTAATTAAAATTGTAAAACAGAAAATTCACTAAAAATATCTGATGCAAATGCTCTTATAATATCTAAATACAGGACACAAATAAATACGATATGTTTTGCAAGTGCTTTTAGAGAAGAGTTTTTTCCGTTCTTTTTTAACCTTAGATCTTTTGAGATGGCATCATTGTTATAATAGTTCCAATTGTTGGTGAAATTGTTTTTTCCTTTCATTTGGATTGTTAATGAAATTGCTTTTTCTTTTATTTTTCTAATTTCAAATGTAAACGATGTAGTTTCTTTGTGACAAATTAATAAGCCGTTGGTTATCCAAGTTAACTCTATTGTTCTATAGTTCTCCAATTCTTTACACAATGGACATTAATTTATTTATATGAAAAAATTTCGTATGTTTGGTTTTGACATTATAATTATCAACTAGTTTCGATCAGTTGTTAAAATCATTTCATCTTAAATACAACCAATTTTACCGATTCTGTACTTCAGAAATCAAATAAGTGATTATAATATATTTGAATTTTTGGTGGTTGTTTAATTTTTTCGATACGTAAAATATAGACGGTGAAAATCGAAGGGTTCTCTTACGATAACTTTACCACGGGGGCGGATCAGGAATTTTGTTCGATGGGGTCCGTAATTTTTTTTCAAAGTAAATACTTTTTCTTACGGGGTTCGAAATAATTTTCTATATATAAAATGTAGAGTTATTTTCTTTTTAGTAGAGTCTGTTGACCCCAATTAGGAGTATGTGTATCTGCCACTGCTTCGCGGTGGGGGTGGCGCCTCTCAATTGGCTGGCCGGCTGCATTCTTTATACTAAAAATCAATGCAACAATTTATTTTGAAATGTTAAAAAATAAATAATTTAGGATTGTTTTTAAAATGTGTGTAAAAACTAAAAACCTTATATTATGAAACATTATTTCCCGGTCAATTGAAATTCTATTACGAGTACACCTTAGAGCAGCCCTAATGGCACTTGGGAGACAACTCTTTTGATTGTTGTTGTTTGGATGATGTAGAGAAATATAAGTGGAGGATAAATATAAAAGGATTGTGGAGATAATTTGTGTGTGATGTGATGTTGTAATGGTGATGATAATATAGAAGGATTATAGAGATTAATTTGTGTGTGATCCGATGTTGTAATGGTGATAATCTATTGATTAAAATAATATTAAATATTAATAGTATGTGTTTTTCCTGATAAATGAAGGCTTTGGAGCCTTTTTTGAGAGAGACAATTGTCTTCTTGGCTCTCCCAAAGAAGACAATAGACTAGATAACCTCTAAATTTTTTTGTCTACTTTACTACCATTATTTGACATATACCCAAAAGGTATAAAGAATATCTCTACATTTGCCTCACTAGGGTTGCTCTTAATAAAGAGCTCTAGTTATTTAAAATCAAAACACAACAGTAATGGCAGTAAAAACACTACGGAAAAGTTTTTAAACAAAGTAGATCATCATCTATAAGCAAGTTCAAACCAACCATATGTAATTTAGTATTGAATGCAAGTGAAACTCTTGTTTAAAAAATCTATTCGATATATAGAATATCACACTATAAATACCCCAAATGTTTTTAAAGTAATATTACAACTATCAGCTCCCTATAATTACCTCCCAAAAAGTTTTTAAAGTTATAATACTACAAAAAGAGAGATATATGGCCAAGCTTGCCTTTTTGGTTTCACCTGCCTCATTTTTTTCAAGTGAGTGTCTTTTGTGTTTTATTTATTTCTTATTTTATTTGGGTCATTCATTTGCATCACACTCATTTTACTTGTGTACCACAGTAGAACTAATATTGTAAAAGTCTGGAGTCAAAAATCGACTTTTCGTAGGTTCTTTGCCCCACACTCATTCTACATGTGTGATGGCCAAATTATAGTAAACCAACTTTAACCGGCAAAGTACCGGGTCAGTTGTACTACAACGGCGAGCAATGTCGTATCTCACGAGGAATCCGTCAAGTACCACAATCACTTTTGTATCTAGTTCAGGCTCACAAATATTGGTGCAAGTAATAACCTATAGCTAAGAAAATTAAAAATAATTACTTTGGAATATATGAATAAAAGAATAGCCAAATTATGTTCAAGAACACTACTCTCAATACCTTTACCGAATCACGAGGGAAGAGCCATAACCTACCAATCAACCAATGGTTTCTAATGAATGTGTCGTGGGTGCAATCTCCTAAACTGGTCTCTAGGCATTAATACCACAACCTAGTTACCCTATACTCGGTTCAACAGTCCCCTCTATGGGATTTAATTGACCTAATATGATTAAGAACTATGAGATGCTCCGCATCCACCGAGTTCACGGCTTAACTCGAAAAACCTTACCAAAGAACAGGCTGTGAAAAACTCGACTTGTTCGTGCATGGAAATCCTAAAATTCTAGTTCGCACACTCCCTCACAAAATACATTTATAAAGGTCATGTGTGTAATCATGAATCATGTGATCAAATTAATTCAAGCATGAAGATCAAATTTTAGGACACAACAATTCAAGAGATTTAATTTCTAAGCTCTAGTCATCCCTAAATCATCGTTTAGGCATCAATTTCGTAATTCCATCACATAATTTAGCTATTAGAAAATTTAGCTACTCATGATTATGTGAAAATTACAAGCAACAAAATCAATAATTCCATGGAAATCAAATAGATGAAAAAGAAATTACCAATTGTATTGAATGCAAGAAAAAATGAATCTTTAATGCGTACCGTCTAAATCTTGGTGAGAAAATCTCCAAGAACAATCAAGTTTGCAAGTATGTAGTTTAATCTAACGAAAAACGAAAGAAATCGAGTAGCTAATCAAATTGTATGCTAAAGAACTGTAAAATTCGACTAAGAGGGTTTTTAGATGAAGAAAGACAGTTCTAAATAATGACCTAATGTGTTTTTTTATCAGAAACTCGCGTTTATAAAAGATTGGGTCCATAACCCGCGAGCGTGGGCTCGAAAAACAAGGCATGCGCCTCGACACCGTGTGATGGACAGCTGACAGTCTTCGCAAATCGCCAATATCGTCGCATGTAGAACTCCGATTCAAATTATTCAAGTTGAATTGGAAAGCTATTTCCACCCTCTACAACTCTTATGAAGACGGAAAATCCAGAAAAATGGCTCCAAGGTGGATCAAAATGCAGATAAAGTGAAGGCAGGGCGGGAACGCCAATGACTTTTTATCCGTGTAACTCTTTAAGCTTCGGGCGCCTTGCTTCCACCACTCAAACTCAACTTGTCATCAATAACGCCTCTCCTCCCGGGGTCGTAGTCAATCTATATCCTGCAAAATTCAACGACAATACCGCGCATAATTCCCGCAAGATAATATAGACCATAAAATATGCACTAATTCACTTAAAATGACGAGGTTTCCGGACTAATTGTCATCGACCTCGTAGTGAGTTCAATGGTGAAAATGCACAATAAATCAACAGATTATTCCCAAAAATATATCAAATAACTCATAAACGGGGACAAAATCATATTAAAATGATAGCAAGATTGACTCTCATCAACTACCCCACTTAGCGTCTGCTCGTCTTCGAGCAAAAAGAGCGATTCAAAAGAGAACATGGAGTCGACATTGCCATCATACATGGGATCATCATACCAAGAGGGTAAGAGCAAGAGAACATGTAAATGCAGATTATAGACAAAATGTGTGTGTGCATAGCTCCACATTCATTTATCACAGTCAACCGGCTCAGATTACAGACGCATGTCTTTTGTTGTTACCCATAGGCTTATACTTCATAATCATCTCTACTAATCGAGGTCAAATCAAGGCTAACTATGGTCAGGAAGGACTTGCATGGTGTAACGTTAGGTTAGGGACGGGGCTAAACGAAAGGATAAAAGGAATATCAAAAGAGAAATACGAGTGAGCCTAATCAAACCGTCTTAAATTCACCTCATACCTCGCGTTCTCTTTAGCTTGATGTAAGCAAGCATTCTCATTTTTTACTTCTCAAATCCCGGCATATCTCAATAAAAACTCGTCCCACCAACGTCTCTTTGGGAAAATTAATACATAAGCCTCCAACAAGCAATATTTGAGTCAACTTTATTCAACACTTTATTCAACTTTTGTAACTTTGATTGATTTTTGGAATTTTTTTTTTAACAAACCAAACACCAACATACTTTGCTACCCCACACTTGTGCTAGCAAGTGTGCTCAAAGTAAGATTAAAACTCACTCGTAGGGTGCCAAAGAAACGTAGACCACAAATAAAGGCTAAGGGTTGGTAATTATGGGCTAATCAATGAATGGCTAACTTCGGGTGGGGGTCTAACCACCCTACAAAAGCTTAGAGGGGTTTCTGTGGAAATTATGTACAATGTTGGCTATCTGGCTTTGGTCGGGTCAAAGAAATGCCAGGACCGTCATCCCTTAATCTACCAAGATTGACTTTCTCTTTCGCCTCGAAGTTAATGATATAAGCTCTAGGTAACGGAGTAGTGTCAATGTCAACTGTAATCAATCACTAATTACCATGACTCATGAGATGGAAGCTATAAGTGCAATAAAATTCCATTTTTATAACAAGATCCCAACTCAAATCGCCTGCATTTAGTCATTCTCTACATCACTTATCCTATTGGTACGATGATTCAATATACGATACGCAACATTAATCCCATGAATTTTTTTAAAATTGCCCGAATTTCGCTCAATATTATCCAAACACCAAGCATATGAACATGCGTATTAATCCAAAGTAATGACGCACTAAGCCTACCACCCCCACTTAAAACGCGAAAGACCGTCCCGAGTGTGTGAGTGATAAGGAAAGAGAGGCTTAGCTCGGCACGGCGAAGGCGTGACGTGCCACCAAAAATGTCGGCGAAAAAACTCTCGGTACTGTGCAATAGTCGAGCAAATACAACCACTACCATACAAGGTAGTCACAGAATATATAGTATACCAACAGGTAATATAAACACAAAGACGATGGACGACACTCAATATCAAACTGTGTTGGTGATTTAAGTTTAATCACGAGCCGTTGAGGTAATCGGGGTTTAGTACAAGGATGAATATACTTGTAACACTTTATTATAAGTTTGGAGGTGTGGAGTACACGCTTATGTAATGTGTATATAAGTATACGGATGGAAAATAAGCATGTATGTTCGGGAAAAGTCACTTAAAGGACCGAAAATCCGGTTAAAGGACTAAAATCTCGCCTTTGGGGAAACAGAGGCATAGGCGCCCGCCTATGAAGCTTAGGCGCCCGCCTATGGCTTTCGGCAAGGCTAAAAGTCGATCAGAGTGTTTGGCTTTTTTCTGATGATCACAGGCTGGCCACAGGCGCCCGCCTGTGGCCCGAAAGCAGTCCTTTAAGTGCCTTTTGGCCTTTTTAAGGAGTTATGACCAAATGGTACCTTTCCACTTGGGTTGTAACCTATAAACTCGAACTTACAACTAATTTTCTGAATGCCAAGAGCTTTTTACAGGCTTCTTACCTTGTTGAATAAAACACACAACAAATGTATGCATCCTTGATGATATCATATACATAGAACACTTGCAAACTTTCTCCAAAGGTATTTTTCATCTTTTGAGCCTAAAGATCGAAGGGAAAACGTAGTCTTATCTCACAAAAGTATTTGTGTTACCCTAGGCTTCAGATAAGGGGCAAATAACTTTTGTAGGAAAGTGTTTCACGATTCTACGTTCATATCAAGAAAAGCAAATTTCTGAGTTTTAGTTTTCTGCGTTTTATTCAAGTTCGACATTGTTGGTGTTCTTCAAAACCCCAAAGTTATCAACAATCTACAAAAGTTATTTGCCCCTTACAATGTCGGTTTCGAAATGAAGAGTTGACTTTTTCAGAATTTTATCAAAGGTTGTGTCCTAGTATTTTGGGCATAACTCTTGATTCAAGAAACGGTTTGAAAATCCGGAGATACCGTTAGAATCGTGGCGAGACGAGGATCGCAGTGATATCAAGTTTGCGGTCTGGTTCGATGTTGACAGTTGTCAGAAATTCTGAGAAGTTGCTGCGGTTTTTTGATTGATGCAAAGTCGATTATAATCTTTTGGTAAGTAAAAGTTCATTGGAATGACTTTGTAAAAATTGCTTTGTGATGTTGCTATGACTACGGATGAATGGTAAGTATGTTTATTTACATTATTTCATGAAAGTTTGTGGTGTCCAAGAACAAGTAACTACAATCAATATAAAATTTGATTGTAGTGTCTAAGTTTTGTTCTTGGATGTTGTTTGATCATACATATATGTTGTTTGGCTTGATATTTCTAGACATGATTGAATCAATGATGAAACTTGCTGCGTGTTTAATGTTTAATGTTCATTGATCTTGGTGATAAAATCATGTTATTGATTTGTTAAAGAATGTTTCGGTTTGGTGAAAGGATACAACTCATTAGAGTTTGTATTATTTTGAACAGCTTATAACTTTTCGTTTAAAGGTAGTAACTTTTCGGTTTTAAAGGTTACAACTCTTGGTTTAAAAGTTGTGACTTGTTTGAAAAGTTGTGATTCTTCGGTTCGAAGGATGTAACTTTTATTTTGAAAAGTTGGGACTTTCCGATATAGAAAGTTGTAACTCTTGGTTGTAAGAGTTGTAGTTCTTCGGTTTAGAAGATTATGAATCCTTGGTTGGAAAAGTTGTAACTCATTTATTTAATAGATACATCGTTTATTTGCGTTACTTTGTAGTAATACAAGTGATGGTATGAAAATGATAGTAAATAACTATCATGTCCTCCAAAAGGTAAATGAAAAGAGTGTATGTTTTAATGAGTTTTATTGGACAAATATTTAAGCATAAGTTTTAAGCTTTTGTTTATACTCCTACGCCTCCAACAATTGTTTGTTTGATAAATTACTTGAACTTTGGTATAATGAAATCCAAACTTGAGGTTTGGAGGTGTGAGGAGGTCTTGTGACTTTCCGAGATTAAGGTTAATTCCTTGAGTAAAAGAGGCATTGAAACTATGTTTATTGGAATTGCTATGCATTTCAATGTTCTTTGGTTCCATATAATGGAGCTGAATGATTCTAGTACAGTTTAATCTGTTGTTGAATCATGGTATGTCATCTTTGGACATTTATAATGTTGTACAAAGTTTGAAGTAACATAAGGAGTGTATATGCTATTTTGGTTCAAGGTGCTAATTAAACTTGGTAGACATCTTAGCTTGAAGATTAGTTTAATTTAAAGTTGTTTGTAATACCTTGTTCGTAAGTATTCAAATCTTACATATGTTTTATACTTTATATGTCTTATATATGTTTGATGTCTAAGGAAGTGACTTTGTCCTTTGATGTATGTTGAATACATGTTTGGTGTTTTGCTTTGGTTTAGTATCTATTCATGATACTAAAAGTGAAACATGCTCGATCTACAAAGATTGGATTTGCCTTGGAATATAAGGTGATGTAGTAGTTTACATTGTTGACATGTTGATTTTGGTATTAACCAAATCATGTTGTTCATAATTGGACGGTATTGTCATCAAGGCTTTAAACTACGGTCATGGGGGGGAGGTTTAAACTCTATAGTAAAATGAGATTCCTTCGGTTTAGAAGAATCCTCGGTTAACTAGTAATTTGTGCTAGGATGAAGTATCATTTATGAGCTTCTAAGTGCATAAATCTCTCGGTTGGACTATGGAGTTGGATTTCTTTGTTGATGACTTAGAAGTTCGGAATTCCCTTGCAATTAATAACCAAGTTCATCCTAGTTATCCAATGTGTTTGGCTAGGAAACTCATCAAATGTTACAATGGTGATCTAGACACCAATGTATTAATGAAAAGTTGGATTGTGAGTTTATGACTCAAAGGATGATGGTGGTTGTTCAAAGAGTACTCATGATTTAGTCAATCTTGTTTGACCAAATATAGATTGACTTGAAACTTGGTAAAAAGTTTGTTATCGGGATGTGTAGAACCCATTAAATCTTTGGGGTGAGATACCCAATTCCCTTATGGTACAACGCCATAGGCGAAATTCAATGTGGAAGGCCCATTCTCGAAGATTTGGCACATGAAAAATTCCCGAAAGTATGTGCATTACCTTTGTTGTGTAGGTGATATCTTTTGGAAAAGTGTTTCGGGTACATGATTAGAAAGATTCACATATATGAGTATGAAGTTTGGCCGCTTCAAGAAAGTGGGGTTGACTTTCTATATACTCTTGAATGGATATGGACACAAGGCCTGTTTAATTAGTGTCAAGAATAAACTTTTGGAGTTATATTAACTCATGCGTATGTTATCTTCATTTATTTTCTACTTATTTTATTGTTTGAATATCATTCTAATGTGCTATGTTTATCAAGTTTTCTGAGTTTTTTCCACACGAACTTTACTGTTTCATTATCTGTCTACAAAACTGTGAACAATATGATAAACAAAATGTGTTCATCATAGCCTCTAGTATCTATAATGTTCAAGAATTATCATAGCTAGCTCTGAACAAAGAATTATCTATCCCCAGAAATTTTTTGTAGATGATATATATCATTGATGATACCTAGACCCTTTTTTTTTGGAGCATGTATATTACATCACTTATATTTGTTTTCCATTTAAGGTTCAAATCAGCTACGGAAAGTACGAGGTAGGAGTTGTGGTGAGAACATACTCAAAGCGATTGCCAAAAATGTAAGTTATTCGAAGAATGACATGTTAGCATTTATAAGTTATATATACAAATGCGTTTGTTGTTTAAATATGACAGGGTGGGAAAAAGTTGGATATTGATATTCCTGAATATCTAGCTCGACCAGTGATAAATGCCTCGTTGTTTGCAACGGGTGTAGGGATAATGATCAGACGACATGCTCCAGTCAAGGATATCAATAGATATGATGATATTCCTTCGAAGCGGATAAGAATTCACTTTACGGAGGCTTGATGGTTTGTCAAATATTTACCTATTGAACATACAACGATGTAACATATATAACGGTGTTTCTTCAAACTTTTTCGTGTTTCTTGTAGGCATGGTTTGATATAAAAGGTTTTGAACCGACAGTGTCAAGTACAAGATTGACAACATACTTCGAAAGTGTTACACTCATTGGAGAAATGAAATGCATATGGAATACAAGGGCTTCAAAGATGCTGGCCAAGATCCTAAGGATGCTTGCCCTTTTGATTGGTTTGAGGAAGATGGAGAATGAGCGAAGTCGTATTACAAATTGGAGACAATGTCACACCAAGAAAAATGGCCAGTTGGTGAATTATCAAGCGGAGTTACTCATAGTAAGTCGTATAAACAGCTCTGTTCTCAATATGCTCTGTTTATCAACTACTTGTACAGCTATAACTCTATCATTCAAATTATTACAGGAGGAAATGGAAAACAGAAAAACACAGCAAATAGAAGCTGGAGAACATGTTATAGAGGAGGAAATTTTATCTGAAACTCTGGGAAAAAGGACAGGCTACTCAAAGGGGATGGGTTATGGGGGGTTTTGCCTCCTCAATCAACAAATCATATCCGTGGACATAATTCTGATGCTTTGCAGACAGCCCGCGAACAACTTCAAGAACAACAATCATGGCTTGAAAGGCAACAACAACAGATTGAAGCCCAGCAACAAATAATCATAGAGCAAAATGCGAAAATTGCATGAAGATCAGAATTCCATTATTGGGGAGCAAAATTCAACAATTAGTACCATGTTGGAGAACCAAAAAAGGCTCGAGGAAAAGGTTGAAAAGATATTAATTAGCTGCATTCGGAAGAATTTAAGGTTCGTTTGCGTAATTTTTGCTGAAGGATATCAATATGTCCATTTTATTTTACACAACTTGCTGCTGCTAAAGTTTGAGTCTCAGTTCTGGCCATCTGTTACTTTGACCTCTCTCGAATCGGTGCTACCCCTTCTCTAAAGCATGTTTTATTATCTGTTAATGTTTCTTTTAGGGATTTGTGAATGGCTAGTACATTTTAAGTTCTCTATTGATGTTTCATGGTTTATGAAAGTGTTTTAAATTCTATGTTATTCATATTTTATGGATAAGCTGAAGATCTGAGTGGTGAACTGTTATATGTACTAAAAGCATTTATGACAAATCATAAATGAAATTATAAATTTTTTTAAAATTAAATTCTGGGCAAATTTTTTGGTGATCTGGGAACAAATCAGGATTTGGTGACAATTATTTGTCAGCGTACTAACTTTTAGCGAAGTAAAATTTTGTCTTTAGTGAGAAATAATTCCTCAGCTATGTTTGTCTGTGACGAATTATAAAATTCGTCAGGCAAGACACCTTTCCCGACTGTGCATAGGTGACGGCAGAGTGACGAATAAAATTCGTCAGGATAAGATTTTGTGACGAATAATACACTATTTCCTACGATTAAATTCGTCACGAAAAGATTATTTTTTTTGTAGTGTGGGGATGAGGTGCATTAATGGGTGTGAGAATGATTAGACAAAGCTGTACTTACCCTTGGTGACACGTGAATTGGCCGGAGTAATAGAAGAGATGACCGGAGAATCGAATGGATGTTTGACGGAAAACGGGGGGATGACTCAAATCGTGTGCAAGTCGCCTCCAAATCGCGCTAAATAAACAAGGCAGAGGGGATATTGAAGGTGGGTGCTACGATGAAGGAGGTTGGGGTGTTCGGAAAGAAGAGGAAGGACGTCGCTGAGACCATAACTTGGTATGAGACCAGGGTTCCAACCCCGTTGGGGTAAAAAAAAGGTCTAGGCACATAATAAATAAATTTTTTTTTTCCAGGTTGAGGCGTGGGCATTATTTGCTCCCAGCTCACGCCTTTGTGAACGAAGGAAATGCAAATTAAGTAAAGCTGGGAGGCGCAGGCTTCTTACACCAAGCCTGAGCTTGACATTTTATTGTAATAATTTTATTTACTTATTATTTTTTAAGAAATGGGACCAAGATGAGGCTAAGGCTTCAGAACGAGAAGCTTAGGCTTCGATAGAGCTTGGCCTACGCGTAGAAATGTTTCGAGTTAACCGGAAATGTTAAAACACACAGAAGAGAAGCTTGCAGTTTAAGAATGATAAATAACATATAGCAATGCAAACATAAAGTATGACGGAATTGATAAAACACATAAACAAAGAGAATAGAGTGATTTAACGTGGTTTCCGGTGTTGTGCCGACTACTACACGGACAGAAAATAAGATAATTTATTATGCACAGAATTACAAGGTTTTCACATGTGTGTGAACAACACTCTTGAAAGACACATATTGCATTGATTACAACATTGTTCTTTATAGGCACAAATCCCAAACCCTAACCGCCAAAGATCTTTGTCGGAATTGTCATAAATTACCAGATGTGGACCCTAGCTCCAACTGTTATCCACCAGATGAAACTCAGTTCAAACCGACTTTCCAGACTTGTAATCAACTAATCAGATGCGGAACTCAGCTATACTCAGCAAAACTCAGTAGACCAAAACTGACTACTGACTTTAGAAGAAACTCCGTTGCACTTCATCAAACTAACTTTCACAGAACTAGATATACTTAACCGAACCGACCTTCAATCTCGGTCTCGCTTCCCGGCATTAGTTCCACTAGATTATTTATCGCTTTAGAGATCAAGTCACCAAAACCGATAAATCTCCACATTGACTTGAACTCTCATTCATAGTCAACCGATCGTTTAATCGGACGTACTTGTACCGTATGCATTCGTCAATGCCAGGATGTACTTGTACCGGACTTCTCCACGTAATCCACTCAAGCCGATCCGTCCTTAGGCGAGTATCCGTTTCTCGTTTATAAGCTTTGAATATTCAAGAAGTCTAGACACAACTGAAACTTGCTCGCTCGAATCGGTTTAGTGAACATATCAGCAGGATTATCTTTGGTGCTGATCTTCTTCACTACAATCCTTTTCTCATTTCTCAAAAAATGATACCTCACATCCTGATCCTTAACTAGACAAATTGCACTTAAACTGTCACAATAAATCCCAGCTTGATCCTGATGTAGCCCCAAATCACTGACTAGTCCCTTCAACCAGATACCCTCCTTGCATGCTTCAGTAAGAGCCATATATTCAGCTTCAGTAGTTGATAAAGCCACTGTTGCCTAAAGAGTGGCTTTCCAAATGACAACCGAATTCCTCAATATGAAAACATAACCGAATCATTGATTTTCTTTTGTTCACATCACCCGCATAATCAACATACGATTCGTGATCGGTTTACGAATATTACCTCCATAAATAAGACCAACATCAGTTGAACCCCTAAGGTACCTGAACATTCCTTTCACAGCTTTCTAATGTTCCTTTCAGGTTGAACCATAAACCTGCTGACAACACTGACTGTCTGAGCCAGGTCAGGCCTAGTGCACACCATGGCATACATCATACTGACAACTGCACTAGCATAGGGAATTCTTGACATCTACTCATTCTCCTTTGCTGATTGTGAAGCAAAAACTGACAAATGAATATTTGATGCCATAGGAATATCTATTGGCTTAGCAGCTGACATGCCAAACTTTGACAAAATCTTCTGTATATAGCACTGCTGAGATAAAAACAGTTTTTTCTGACTTCTATCTCTCCGGATCTCCATCCCCGAAATTTTCTTGGCTGCACCCAAATCCTTCATTTCAAACTCAACACCGAGAAGGTCTTTCGATATCGAACATCGGACATCTTTCTTGTAGCTATCGGCATGTCACCCACATATAAAACAAGATAGATGTATGATCCATCTTCCAACCGACAAGGTTGTAAACACATCAATCATAAGGACTTTTGCTTTGTAACCCAACCGGATCATATAACTCGTCAAACCTATTATACCACCGCCTAGAGCTTGTTTCAGTCCATACAAGGATTTCTTCAACTTACACACAAGATCTTCTTTACCAGGAACTTTTTTTAACCCTCTGGCTAAGTTATGTATATCTCTTTGTCTACCTCACCATGTAGAAAAACTGTCTTCACATCTAACTGCTCAAGTTCTAAGTCATGCTGTGCCACCATTGCTAGTAACACTCTGATTGAAGTATGTTTGACTACTGGTGAGAATATCTCATCAAAATCCACCCCTTCTTTCTGACTGAACCCTCTTGCATCCAAACGTGTCTTATACTTAACTCTTTCTGCCTCAGTTATCTTTTTCTTCTTCTTGAAGATCCATTTGCATGTAACAACTCTCCTATCAGCTGGATGTTTAACTAGATCCCAAGTTTGACTGTTCAGTAATAACTCCATTTCATCTCTCATGCCAGCAAGCCATTAAGATGCTTCAAAACATGTCACTGCTTCCCGGTAAGTAGAAGGTTCAAAACCATCCACTTCTTCTGCAACTTGAAGTGCGTATCCAACCAAATCATCAAACCCATACCTCTTGGGAGGTACCCCAACATTGGATCTTCTAGCTCGCCGCTTGCCTATACTCAGTTTGACGCTCAACTGACATTTGCCCATCTGACTGGCTTGGATTCAGCTCTGGTTCAGCAACTAGATCATATGAAAACTAAGTTGGATCAGGTGATTGTTTCACTTCAACTGACTCCACCTGAAGCTCCACCTTACTGTCATTTTTCTCAGTTTTAGAACTGGTTTTAGTTTCAGTTATCCTCCCCACTGATGAACTGAGCATAGAATTTTCATCGAAAATCGTATCTATGATTAGAATAACTCTATTTTCTACTGATGACCAAATTCTATACCCTTTTACTCCATCACCATACCCCACAAACAGTCCATTCTTGGCCCTTGGTTCCAGCTTTCCTTCATTGACATGATAGTAAACCGTGCTTCCAAAAACCCTTAGAACCGAATAGTCCGTGCAGGCTTGCATGACCACATCTCAACTGGTGTTTTGAGAATGATCCCTGTGTGAGGACTCATATTGATTAAGTAGAAAGCTGTGCTTACAGCCTCTGCCCAAATCTCCTTGACAAACCAACATGAGAGAGCATGCATCTTGCCCTCTTCGGAGGAGTTTGATTTAGCCTCTCGCCTACCCCGTTCGCCGAGGAGTATTCCGACCGTATAAGGCCCGGCAATACCCTCATTTCTGCACAACTCATCAAACTCAGTCCAGCAGAATCCAGACCATTATCTGTACGAAGCCTCTTGATCTTCTTCCCCAACTGATTTTCAGCTAGAGCCTTCCATTGCATGAAGCTCTTGAATGCCTCACTTTTGTGTTTCATCATCACCACCCAAGTCATCCTTGAATAGTCATCAAAAAAGGACACAAAATATTTGTGACCACCCAATGACTCCACCTTTGATGGCCCCCAACAATCAGAATGCATGTAATCAAATGATGACTTTGTGTTGTGTACCCTTTTTGAGAACTTGCTCCTACGAACCTTTCCAAACACACAATGCACAAAAAAGTCCAAATGCTTGACCTTACACTCCCTAAGAAGATCTTTCTGAGAAAGAACATTTATCCCCTTTTCACCCATGTGACCCAGTCTCATGTGCCACAGCTTTGTAAGCGCGGATCGATGAATCTCAGCAGATGCCACAACAGCAGAACCAGCAACAAATGACCCTTGTAGTATATACAGAGTCCCTTTCTTGATTCTCTTGAGAACTAAAACTGAATTTTTATACACACAACACACCACTTTCCCCCCTTAAAACTGAATCCCTTGCTGTCCAAAGAACTGAGAGATACCAAGTTTTTTGTCATTTGTGGAACATGTCTAACTTCACTTAGTTTATAGAATCTTCCATCCTCTGTCCTAAACTAAACTGAGCCTATCCTAACTACCTTGCAGACCTTGCTTGTTTGCCATAGATATATGACCACCATCTATCTGTTGATAACTTGAGAACCACCATCTGTGAGGGCAAATATGAAAGGATGCCCTAGACTCCAGAATCCACACATCAGTTTGATGTGCTGACTCTCCTACCACTAGGACCATGTCCGCATCTGAATCATGCTCAGCTGCCATAGCAGCTATGCCAGAACTGTTCTTCTACTATTTCTTCCTATTTGGACAATTGGACTTCCAATGTCCCTGCTCCTTACAGTAATTGCAAACATCTATGGATTTACGGCCTTTGGACCTTGTCTTCTTGGAATTTTCTTCCTAGACCGACCATGCTCTTTTCCACTCGTCGTTAATGACTATCGGTCCGGCGGCTTTCGATTGTCGGCTCCACGTTTGCCTTATGTCTCAACTCCATGGCATGTAAAGTTGACCTTACATCATCTAAAGCAACCGTATCCTTCCCAACTATGAAGGATTGCACAAAGTTCTCATAGGAAGCCGGTAATGAAACCAAAAATCAAAGCGAAGATCTTCATCCTCAATCTTAACATCAATATTCCCGAGATCAAGTAATATTGTGTTCACCGATCAAGATGACCTCTCAACCGAGTCCCCTCATGCATCCTCGGGCTAAACGGCCTGCGCTTCAAGAAGCGGCAACTTGTTGGTCAATGACTTAGCCATATACAGGCTTTCAAGCTTCAACCATAACTTGGCAGAGGTGTCTTCCTCAGCAACTTCTGTGATAACATAAAGTATGTGCTTTATCCTCCAGACTGGCATAATTTGTAGAACTGGCATCCCCATTATTAGATAAAGAAGTCCACAATCCTTGTTGCTTCACCAAGGACCGCATCTTGATTTGCCACAAATTGAAACTATTCCACCTTGTAAATTTATCAATCTTTACGTTAATTGCTGACATCCTTCTCATTAAAGAACAGACCCTTCGATCACAAAATCCTAGCACCAGTCACCGTTCTTGGTGAAGATCAACTCTGTTCAACCTGCAACTCTCTGAATCTTGAACCCGACGCTCTGATACCAGTTTCTTAAAACACACAGAAGAGAAGCTTACAGTTTAAGAAAGATAAATAATAGATAGCAATGCAAACATAAAGTATGGCAGAATTGATAAAACACAGAAACAAAGAGAACACAGTGATTTAACGTGGTTTTCAGCGTTGTGCCGACTACTCCATGGACAGAAAAAGAGATATTTTATCATGCACAGAATTACAAGGTTTTCACAAGTGTGTGAACAACACTCTTGAAAGACACATATTTCACTGATTACAACATTGGTATTTATAAGCACAAATCTCAAACCCTAACCGCCAAAGATCTTTGTCAGAATTGTCATAAATACCCAGATGTAGACCCCATCTCCAGCTGTTATCCACCAGATGAAACTCAACTCAGACTGACTTTCCGGACTTGTAATCAACTGCTCAGATGCGAACTCGGCTATACTCAAGCAAAACTCGGCGACCAAAATTGACCGTCGGCTTTCGAAGAAACTCAGTTGCACTTCATCAAACTAACTTTCACAGAACTGAATATACTTAAATGAACTGACCATGAATCTCAGTGTCAGTTTCCCAGATTAGTTCCACTAGTTATTTATCAGTTTAGAGATCAAGTCACCAAAACTGACAGAAAATTATTCATAAATAGTGGGTTGCCTCCCATAAACGCTTTTTTTTATTGTTGTTGGTTCGACTTATTGAAATGGGACATGGTGCCGGGTTTATAGTCTTCGGCAAGACTCGTATCCCTCAAACATGACATTCGGTTCCACCCTCATTTTAGGGACAGTTTCACTAGTCATTCCCTCCTTGGGTATCTCATAACTCAAAGGGCTCTCCTCAAACACTTCCAACCTTTGAACTTCCTCACGTGTCCCCCAATCATCACCCGGGTTCTTAATGGTTTTGTAGACATTAAAGGTAACAGTTTCATCACCCGCTTGCATTGTGATATCCTTTTTCTGGGAAACTAGTAGAGTCCTACCCGTAGCTAGAAAAGGTCTACCTAATAGAATCGGGGTTTGACTATTCTCCTCTACATACAACACTACAAAATCCACATGGAAAACTAGTTTACCCACCTGAACTAGTACATCTTGCACAACTCCCATAGGTCGCCTATTCGAACTATCCGCCATCTACAAGGTGATATTGGTCCGTTTAAGCTCTCCTACCCCCAATCTCTCAAAAATCCTCCTAGGCATCAAGCTCACACTTGCACCTAAATCACACAGCACCTTGGGGAATAACATGCGCCTAATAGTGCAAGGGATGGAAAAGCTACCCGGATCATTTAACTTAAGTGGTAGCTTATTTTGAAAAATGGCGAACACTCCTCTTTTAAACAAACAACTTTCTCCATCTTACCCTTGTTAGACAAAAACCCTTTTAAAAATTTAACATATGATGGCATATTAACAAGCGCATCGACAAGTGGGATATTTATCTCAACTTTTCTTAAAATATCAAGAAACTTGTTTTGCTTTTTATAAATAGTAGGCTTAGTAGGTCCATGAGGGGGGTAAGGTAACCTAGATAAATCAAAAGGTTTTTTCATAGAATTCATACCTGAGTCATTCATACCTTCCCGTGTCGTGTCTGACTGCTTCTCTGGTTCCGCTCTCGGGTTCTGCACCTCTTTCTCTATATCCTTAACTTCTTGCTCCTCATCAATCTGTTGGATCGTATATGCACAATATATATCCTAGAGGGGGGTTGAATAAGATATTACGGCTTTTAAATTTTAATTAAGCCTTTTGGAGTTTAAATTAATTAACCTAATATTGATAATAAACTAGGCGGAAGATCTAGCTAAAATCAACGTGTATAGGTTGATGTTCTTGTGATCAAATGTTGATTAAAGATTTTAACAAGTTAAAACCTAATAAATTAGCATGCAAAGTTTTTAAGTGTGAATCTAATTTGATTTCAAATCACATACACTGAATTTAATAGTTGTTTAAACTATCATACAGTCCTATGTGTCAATATCAAACACACATCCACAGATTTCACTATATGATTTTGCGATTCTGATTACGCAGATTTTTCAATGCGAAAATAAAATACAAGATGAATAGGTCTTGTTCGACTTATTAATCTTTCAGATCATACTTTAGTATCTGAATCACAAACACAACAGTGACACAAAGTCACAATGATTCAAATACAGTTCTTTTTCTGAAAAATTAATACAACATAACGATACAACATTTGTTTCCTTTTTCTAACCAAGTTCTAAAATTCAAAGACCACATAAAGTTAGCAACTTGAAAGCAAAAAGAAAAACGAGAACTTACGATATGAACACATACTTCAGGGATGTGAGATGACTGGTGCCGAAACGAGCTTTAGTGCAATCCTAAAGCTCAAGCTAGATGCCCGAGAAGATATAACCACAACCCGATCTCAATCCAAATTACTCGGATAAATCGAATCACGACACGATCTTATAACTCGGAATAGATGTAAACGAGATGTAAGAACAATAAACAATTTCGTAGATACAAAGATATTTTTAGTAAATAAGAAAATGTTTGATCATCTTGTTGCTCGATTAGGTTAGTGTCACTGGGAATATATAGGCAAGCAAATGGTAGAGACATTTACTTAGCTATTTTTGGAAAATGCAGTGCAGTGAATGTGTATTGAAAAGTCTGCCATTGAGTTGAAAAATAGACTATAGTTGTTGTATTTGAAAAAGCTGTTGAGTTGTTCAAGAGAGAAAAACTTTTCGGATGCAAGCGATCAACATTGATACACTAAACGAGTCATTAAATGCAATGTATGGAAGGGAGGCCTGAGCAAAAAAACCGAAAAACCAATCCGAACCATAAACCAATCCAAACCGAACCGAAATAAACCAAACCAAGAAAAAACCGATCAAATCGGTTTGGATTGGAACCAAACCGAATTTAAATGGCCTGGTTCGGATAACCATAATTAGAAACCACCCAAACCGAAACCGAACCGAATTACCTACCTTATATAAAGACCTATTATTACTAACCCTAATTAAACATCCAAGGTACGAAAATTCTATGAGTTCCTTTGAATTTTAGTAAGTTTTAATGATGTTTCCTTTGAATTTTAGTAAGTTCCTTGTAATTTGATGATGTAGCAGACTAGTAGTAGTACATTAGATGTTGTACTAATTAGGCACATGAGTTGCCACTTTTGTACTTTTTTGTTGTATGCATGGGGGCCAACAATGAATTGATGATGTACATTTGATGTTGTAAAATGTAATAACAACTAACTAGTAATTAGCCATTTGCTATATGTTATTAAGTAACTTTTGAATATCTATTGTGCATTGATTTTATTAAGTAATTAGCCTTGATGTACCTTTAATATGTTTTTACTTTATATTAGTTACTTGAAAATTGTAAGTTATAATAATGTGTAGTTTAGACTTGTGAAACCGAAACCAAACCGGATCCAAACCAAAACCAACTCAAACCAAACCATTGGGTTCGACATCGTTTTGGTTTAGTTTGGTGGTAAAATATGCCAACCAAACCGAATAACTATATGTAAAATCCGAACCGAAACCACCCAAACCGAACCATGCTCAGGCCTAGAAGAGACCAAAGGTTTTCTTGACTTAATTCATTTATTTCCACTTTAGAAATACAACAACACTTATTTGACTGATATATATTAATATCTATATATATAGATACGTTTACACTAATACGAGCGGGTAGACATATATTTATATATACAAGCACATTAGATGCGTTTTTTGCAATGATTATATATATATAAATGCGGGTAATCCCCAGTGTGGCAATAGAAAGAGTAGGGGTGTGTTATGAATATAGATATACGTTCATACCACACCAAATCGAAGGCACACGCAACCCGAAACATGCTTCCACGGCTATATTCGAATTTATAGCGGATGAGCATTGAGTATATCATTTATAAGATCAATACTCGGGATTTGATTCATAAATCATAAGATTTCATCAAATCTTTAACCGAATGGGGCATGCAAGTGATGCAAGTGTTAATGAATCATCAATCAAGATTTTGACAAAAACAATCATAGAGCACATAACTTTGATTTCATCGGACTAATGATGTAGAGTAGTTAATAATAGTACAACCCGATTTGTCAATCTAAAAACTTTGAAACACAAGTAGTGACAATACTTTAATGATTTTATCAAATCTTAATCCGGACATAGATGACTCATTAATCGTAGCCGGTTAACCGTAAAAATCGATTTCGTCATAGTACTTTAATAAAATGCCTCATCTTTGATTACAAACTCAAATCGGTATAGTACTCATATTACTCATTAATCGGACTAGGATCATAAATCGAAACATGATTTCACCTAAACATTGACTCATAGAACAAGAGTAAAGTCTCAACAATATTATTATGTGACCCAGATTGTCAATCGATATGGACTTTACCTTTATATATATATATATATATATATATATATATATATATATATATATATATATATATATATATATATATATATATCGGCCGGGGAGTTTTCCGGAGCAGGAGAAAGAGAAAAAGGTCTTAGCCATTTTTCTTGAGCTTTCCCGAACGTGAATGGCAATTTTTCGAGCGGTAGAATGACCAGTGGTTCATCGGAGAAAAGAAAGACTGATTCTTTTCTTAGATTATGGCTTGATTCACCAATTTAGAACATTAGTAGCTTTGAATCATCTTCAATCGGCATAGATAGGAGCTTTGAGTGGTTTCAGGTTTTCAATGGCAAATTGATTAAGGAATTGAAACATTTAATCTTTTTGAGAGTAATAATCGAAGCATTAGACTATGGGCTAGGACAAGAAATGTTAAGAAAATATTTTGTCTGAAAGTGGAGAGATATAGGAAAGGGGCGGCCATCATTGTCTGAATGAGTTTAGGTTAGGGTTGAAGATTTTATCGTAACGGATTTTATATTTTTTTTATTTAATATACTTCTTTTGGTTTGACAAAGAGCTGGATAAAGGGTTGTTGGGCCGTGTATTTTGTTAAGGCTCAGCCCAATATTTTTTTATTGTATCATACAACATCATATCATATAAAACGGTGATGATAAAACTATATCATACACACATATAGATTTAATCATTTATGGTGTGTTTCAGGGTACCTGCAAGAAAAACAAAATGCCTTTGTAAGTCATACGTCTTCTTGGCGGGGTTAGTCACAGATAATATATATGGCACATAAAATTAGGTACCGTAAAATTAATCAAACCACACACGGATTATTGTGGGCACAACAATTTCCCAACACAATCACCACCCATTCTTTATCTTCCTCTCTTGGTTTCTCTATCTTCTTCTGTTGAACTTCAGGTGCTTCAACACCACTACCCATAGCTTTTCCGATCCTCGTAAAGATCACATTTACTTGCCTGGGGTTCCTTACGGTGTTGCTAGGTAATCCACCACTTGGAGCTGAAGTCGCATTTTCTGTAATTTGCCCCATTTGCGTCTCCAAATTTCTTACTACGGACTGCAAATTCACATGGGCATTTCTCATTTCCTTTAGTTCATTGTTCACATCCCTGTTATTCTCCTTCAAGTCTTTGCTAATCTGCTCCGGTAATATATCCGTGGAACTGTTAGGTTGCATGGGCTCTGAGGCGGTGGTGCGGACGTGGGGGTGGGGCTTATTGTAGATGTGGATTAGATTGCATATAAACCCCTTGTTGAAGTTGCATCGATTCACAAAAGTAGTTTGCGGTTGTGGTGCACATCGACTCTGCTGAGGCTATGCAAATTGCGGTTGAGTGGTTTGCCTGGCCCCTTGATTTCTACCATAAGTGAGATTGGGATTGTCCCGCCAATTCTGATAATTTTGCCTCTTGTTCTGATTGGCTAAAAAGTTCACTTCTGCTCGCTGCCTACCTTGAGTCAAACTCATATTGCAGTTTGATAGACCATGGGGCTCATGCACAATGGATTCATATCCAGGTTGCTCATGTTGTAGGGGTTCTCAATATATGGGTCGGTTAGAATTTGATTCATGATTAACTGATTCACTTGCCGGGTTTGAGGGCAGTGTGTGGCCAAATGATCACCACCACATGTAACACACGCTTTGGACTCCTTCTGCCAAGCTCTCATCTCATTCACTTGCTATTTAAGATCCGCTAACTCAACTTGCATCCATATTATTTCCTTGCTCGGCCTGACTTGGTCAACAGAGCCAATTGACTTTCTTGACATTCTTCTCCCAGTTTTCCATTGTCTGTTTTTTTCTACAACTCTTTCTATAGTCGCCAATGCCACATCCGGTTCCACACTCATCATATCACCTCCACATGAAGCATTCAAGTTTGATTGGTCAGTTTCTCGCAATCCACCGTAAAAAAGATGTACCTAATTCCATGCCTCTAACCCATGATGCGGACACTTCCTCAACATCGCTTTAAAACTATCCCATGCCTCATGCATACTTTCCATATCTAACTGCTCGAAATTGGCGATATCGGCCTTCATGTCTAAGGTTCTGGAGAGGGGACAATACTTCAGTAAAAACTTCGAAGTCACTTGATCCCAAGTGTGTAGGGAATCATGGGGAAGTGACTCGAACCATGCTCTGGCGGCCTCTTTTAATGTAAATGGGAACAACAACATTCCTACCACTTCCTCGGGGACTCCGTTCATCTTCACCGTCCGGCAAACTTGCAAGAAGTGGTTTAAAAATTGATTGGGGTCCTCGGTTTATTTACCACGAAATTGTGCTCTATCGTTCAACAAGTACCATACATACTTGTTTAATCTCAAGATTGTTTGCCGGAATAGGTGGTAGAAGGATAGGGTTAAGCCCCTCACCAATAGTCGGTGTTGCATAGTCTCTCAAAATCCTCCATTGATTAGCCAGATTCTGCACTATTGGTTGTGCATAATAGTTATGTGCTTGAATAGGGGCGGCCGGTGATGGGTTTCGCATTCTGAGCCTAATTTTGCATCATCATTTGCATCATCTGATTCTGTTCAAAATGAATTTGACCAAATAAATTTCCCTGATTATTCTGATTCTGCAAGCCCTGTTGATGTTGTGGTCGGACTTGGTGTCTCGGATTTTATGCTAAACGAAATATAACAAGTAATAAAATAAATCCGGTTTACCCCAAGTGCAGGGATCGTAGTATAATGATTAAAACCGGAGTCGAACTCACATGGAATCGTCTTTGTTTAGTTTGATTAATTTTCCTAAAGTTGTCACGATTATGAAGAAAGTAAAAATGTCCTATCCTAAACAATTTAAATACTACAACTAAAATAAAAAAACAACATGAACTAGTAATGAAAACAATAAAGTTAAACTGGACAGAAGATTAAAAATCTAAAGCCAGGAAATATGATTACGAACCAGATAACTAAACTAATTCTACTTTATAACCTAAACATGCAATAAAAATTGTAACTTTGCTAAGCAAATCAAACACAAATGATTTATCAATAATTTAAACAATGAACAAGCAATTGATCCACCAATTCTATAACATTCAATTTCTTCTCTAGATTATCTAGTGATGATTAATCAAAAGTTGTGATTCACCTATCAAAGGTATGAATTTCTAATCTCTTAGAAAACTCGTCTATCAATCTCTTATCTTTCGATCCTAAAGATTAACGCTTTTAATATCAAAGGTATGAAATTTCTCAATCTCTAATCTAGAAATTCAACCTAACAACTCTCGTTAATTAGATTAAAGATCTAATATTTATTACGGTGATCTAGGGTTTAATAACGATTTTCATCAAACATTAAACATCAAGCATGCAAGGTATCTATCGATTAAATTTCATAACAACAAGTAAAACATAATAAAGATACAACTCTTAACAAAAACTCACAAGATAATCCAATGAGAAATCAAATCGTTGATAGAATGGCTTCACAACGCTTGTTCCAACTGCTTCAGCCTCTCACCATAGCTAGTACCAGACGGAATAAAATAAATTTAAAAAAAAAAGAAAAACACTCGGTCGACCGAGTGAGGAGGTTCGGTCGACCGAACCCACCAAATGCCTAGGGTTTTGAGCCGCGTTTTGTTCTTCAGGAAAAGCTATGTCCTCTGTCACTGTCTGTCCGTCCTTTTATAGTTATTTCCGAGAATAATATAATTATTATTCTTTTCTCTTATTATTTGAAAAAGAAAAATCTAAACCCTAAACAAAATATAAAAATAAAGATAATCCCTACTTTATCCTTCTAGATAAGTCTTCAAATAAAATGATGTTCGAAATCCTTCAGCTCGTTGACTCGTTCCACGATATGCTCGTCGTACCTACAACATAATAAAAACGTGCAAAGTGTAACATCACATATATAAATAGATAATTGCTAACAAAATCACGTAAATAACCCGACTTTGCACTCTAATACTTTCCAACTTCATTCTTTCAATAAATCCATTAAACACTTAATTTTCTATAAAAATTAATAAAATACCAAGGATATTGTTACGAAATAATGTAATATAAATCGTAAAAATCACCGTAAACACTTGGCTCTGCCGACTTCCTTGGTTTTGGACCACATTGGGTCCCAGATTGATTGCCCTCTGATTAGGCAGGGGCTCTCTATTTAGGCCTTGTATTTACTGATTCTCGGGAGTAAGCGTTGGGTCTAATCGCAACCTATATTGAGTCTCATCCCCAACAGTTAGATTTGGCAATTCTCCACTTCCTGAAGAAATTTCAGCTTCTTCTAAATTGGATTCTACTTCAACAACTAATGTAGATGATTACTCAATAGACTTCTTCTTTCTCACGCTGTTCTGATGCCTTGCGATTGCTTCAATTTCCGAAATCAAAGGAAGTAAAGGTTCCTTAGAACTTCGGGTCATACACTGCAATCACCAAAACAATAAGAAAACAATAAAATAACAACGGCCTAATCCTAAATACTTGAATGACTTACTGATATTGACCGATTCCCCGGAAATGGCGCTAGAAAACTTGATGGCCAAATTATGGTAAACCAACTTTAACCGGTAGAGTACCGGGTCAGTTGTAGTACAACGGCGAGCAAGGTCGTATCCCACGAGGAATCCATCAAGTTCCACAATCACTTTTGTATCTAGTTCAGTCTCACAACTATTGGTGCAAGTAATAACCTATAGCTAAGAAAATAAAAAAATAATAACTTTGGAATATATGAATTAAAGAATAGCCAAATTATGTTCAAGAACACTACTCTCAATACATTTACCATATCACTAGGGATGAGCATTAACCTACCAACCAACCAATGGTTTCTAATGAATGTGTCGTGGGTGCAATCTCCTAAACTGGTCCCTAGGCGCTAATACCACAACCTAGTTACCCTATACTCGGTTCGACAGTCCCCTCTATGGATTTAATTGACCTAATATGATTAAGAACTATGAGATGCTCCGCATCCACCGAGTTCACAGCTTAGCTAGAAAAACCTTACCAAGGAACATGCTGCGAAAAACTCGACTAGTTCGTTCATGGAAATCCTAAAATTCTAGTTTGCACACTCCCTCGTAAAATACATTTATAAAGGTCATGTGTGTGATCATGAATCAGGTGATCAACTTAATTCAAGCATTAAGATCAAATTTTAGGACACAACAATTCAAGAGATTTAATTTCTAAGATCTACTCATCCCTAGATTATCATTTAGACATCAATTTCGTAATTCCGTCACATAATTTAGCTATTAGAAAATTTAGCTACTCATGATTATGTAAAAATTGCAAGCAACAAAAATCAATAATTCCATGGAAATCAAATAGACGAAAAAGAAATTACCAATTGCATAGAATGCAAGAAAAAATGAATCTTTAATTCGTACCGTCGAAATCTTGGTGAGAAAATCTCCAACAACGATCAAGATCGCAAGTATGTAGTTTAATCAAACGAAAAATGAAGGAAATCGAGTAGATAATCAAATTATATGCCAAAGAACTGTAAAATTCGACTATGAGGGTTTTTAGATGAAGAAAATTTGTTCTAAATAATGACCTAACGTGTTTTTTGTAATCATAAATTCATGTTTATAAAAGCTTGGGTCCGTAACCCGCAGGCGTGGGCCTGAAAAAATGAGGCATCCGCCTCTGACACTGTGTGATGGACAGCCCGACAGGTCTTCGATAAATCGGCAATATCATCGCGTGTGGAACTCCGATTCAAGTGATTCAAGTTGCATTGGAAATCTATTTCCACCCTCTATGAAGACGTTAAATCCAGAAAATGGCTCCAAGGTGGATCAAAATGCAGATAAAGTGAAGGCAGGGCGGGAACGCCAATGATTCTTTTAACCGTTTTAACTCTTTAAGCTTCGGGCGCCTTGTTTCCACCACTCAAACTCAACTTGTCATCAATAACGACTCTCCTCCTAGGGTTGTAGTCAATCTATATCCTGCAAAAGTCAACGACAATACTGTGCATAATTCCCGTAAGAAAATATAGACCATAAAATATGCTCTAATTCAGTTAAAATGATGAAGTTTCCAGACTAATTGTCATCAACCTCGTAGTGAGTTCAATGGTGAAAATGCATAATAAATCAATAGATTATTCCAAGAACATATCAAATAACTCATAAACGGGGACAAAATCATATTAAAATGATAGCAAGGTTGACTCTCATCAATGTGCACCACAGTGGAACCAACCTTCTGAACGTCAAGTTTGGAGTTAAAAACTGACTTTTAATACGTTATGGAGAAAGAACATACTTTCCCAAAGTCGATTCTCACAATGCACCTACGGGAAATCGGTTCTTGGCTCCAGAACCAACTTTCACAAGGTCGATTCTACTGTGGTAAATAGGTGGAGTGATACATAAGTAGAATGAGTATAGTGCAAATAATATCCCCTTTCGAATTCATCAAGTTGCTTTAGCACTAAATGTGTTATATGTGTTTTATTTGTTTGGGTCATTCATTGCATTGCACCACTCTTATTCTACTTGTGCGTAGCTCAATCTATGCACCACAATAGAACCAACCCGGTGAAAGTCGGTTCTGTAGTCAAAAACCGTCTTTTCATTGGTTTTTTGCACCACACTCATTCTACCGTGTATATCTCTACTTGTGCACCACAGTAGAACCAACCTTGTGAAAGTCGGTTATGGAGTCAAAAACTGACTTTTCGTAGTTTCTGGAGAAATAACCGGCTTTTTTTACGGGAAGCCGGTTTTTGGCTCCCGAACCGACTTTCACAGGGTTAGTTCTACTGCGGTGCAGATGTAGAGTGGTACACAGCAGGGACGGATCTATTGAGGATAAGGGCGTCACGTGACCCCACTGAAATCCAGGGAATTTTTTTAGCCTCCGGTGACCCACTGTAAGAAATTTTTGGATAAAAAATGTAGTTTTACGTCCGGTGAACCCACTCGAAAAAATTCATGGATCCGCCCCTGATACACCGCTAGAATAGAATATATGTGGTGCAAATAATTACCCCTTTTAATTTCATCATGTTGCATTCCTTTCCCTATTGTTTTTCAGTTGTAGCACATGATAATGAAGAGTTAATGGTAACTTCCAATAACCTAAGAAAAATGCTAGATCCTCCCCAATGCCATGGTGAGTGTTATAAAATTGATGGAGATAACTTCAGATGCAAGAAATAGAAACAGATGCAATCAAACGTAAATAATCAAAGGAGATAATAGAAAACAAGAATAACACAGATTTAACGTGGAAACCCCCTCTCAAAGTGAGAGAGATAAAAAACCATAGGAAGAAAAGAGATATTTATTATTATGCACTGAGTTTCAGATTTCACACACACAGACAATGTAACAACAACTGTATTTATAGGCACAAATCCCTAAACCCTAGCCGTCAGGAATATTTGTTTGATTTGCCATAAATACCCTTACACGTGTCCTCCTTTTAATGACAACGTATAGGCATCACATAACGAGAATTAGCGGATGTGGGACCTGCTTTGTATTCCGGTACTCGGCGGACTTCACCCTGGCGACGAAGCCTCGGTAGACTCCACCCTGCGTGCACGGGGTTGAATACACTTCTCGGTTGTCCATCACACGGTGAGTCTTCGATTGGTTCCACCAAATGTAGAGTTTAAGTCACTTTCTTGACAAATCTCCACCTTGACTTCAACTCTCACCGAATCAAACAGTTGCATAACCATATGTACTTGTACCGGATGCATTCGTCAATGCTATGTACTTGTACCGGACTATCTCCACGATCCACTCCACCGATCGCCCTCGGTAGAGTTTCCGAAACAGATTATAAGCTACGAATATTCGGTAAGTCCGGACAAAGTGAAACTTACTCTGCTGAACTGGTTTAGTGAACATGTCAGCAGGATTATCCTTGGTGCGGATCTTCTTCACTACAACCCTCTTCTCATTCCTCAAAAAATGATACCTGACATCAATATGCTTGGTTCTCTCATGATGAACACGATCCTTGGCTAAACATATTGCACTTAGACTGTCACAATATATCTCGGCTGATCTGATGCAACCCCAAATCAGCGACTAGCCCCTTCAACCGGATACCCTCCTTAGCGCGCTTCGGTAAGAGCCATATATTACGCGGTAGTTGATAAGGCTACGTAGCCTAAACGAGTAGCTTTCCGGTGACCACTTTGCATTTCCCAATGTAAACACGTACCCGGTCATTGATTTTCTACTGTCAACATCACTGCATAATCGGCATCACGGTGCTTTGTGACCGGACCGATATCACCTCCATAAATGAGACCAACATCGCCGTACCTCTTAGGTACACGAATATCCTTTTAACGACTTTCCGGTGTTCCTTTCCGGGTTGAGCCATAAACCTGCGACAACACGACTTGCACCCGAGCCGAGATCATGCCTAGTGCAAACCATGGCATACATCGGTACCCCGCCAACCGCACTAGCATAGGGAACTCTTGACATATACTCCTTCTCTTCTCCTGGCCGTGAAGCATAAACAAACAAATGAACATTTGATGCCAAAGGAGTATCTATTGGTTTTGTAGTAGACATCCCAAACTTGTCTAATATCTTCTGAACATAACCTGCTAAGACAAGAACAATTTCTTCGACTTCTATCTCTCCGGATCTCCATCCCCAAGATTTTCTTGGCTGCACCCAAATCCTTCATTTCAAATTCGACGCGAGAAGGTTCTTGATTTTGAACATCGGACTTCCTTGTAACGACAATCAACATGTCATCCACATACGAACAAGATAGATATGTGATCCATCTTTCGATGACTGTGGTATACACAACGATCATAAGGACTTCGATGTAACCTGTTTGAAGCATAAAACTGTCAAACCTTTTATACCACTTGCCTTGGAGCTTGCTTCAAACCATACAATGATTTCCTCAACTTGCAAACATAATTTTCTTTGCCGGGAACTTGAAAACCCTCGAGTTTGTGTCATGTATATCTCCTTATCCACCTCACCATGTAGAAAAGCGGTTTCACATCTAATTGCTCAAGTTCCGGATCCTACTATGCCACCATTGCTAGTAAAACCACGATTGAAGTGTGTCGACCCTTTGGTGAAAATATTTTATCAAAGTCAACCCCTTCCTTTTGGTGAAACCTCTTGCAACCAAACGTGCCTTATACGACCCCTTACCTTAGTTATTCCTTCCTTTTTCTTGAAAATCCATTTACAAGTCACAATTCCCTTGTCGGTAGGTACATTTGACCAATTCCCAAGTCGATTCTTCAACAATGACTCCATTTCATCTCCCATGGCGGCATGCCACTTGGGATGCTTCGTACATGTCACTTTGCTTCCTGTAAGTAGTAGGTTCGACAACCTCTACTTCTTCGACAACTTGGAGTGCATATCCAGCCAAATCATCATACCCATATCTCCTTGGAGGTATCCCAACATTAGATCTTCTAGAGCCTGCTCTTGGCGGCTAGACTCGCTAATCAATGTTTGTATGACGCCTGCGAGGTCTCGGTAGGGCGGCTTGGATCGGATTACGGTTCATTATCCGGATCGGTATAGTGTTGATTTGGATCCACGATTGTTGCATATCGGTAGACTCCACCGAAGCTCCACTTTGTTTCTCAACACTATCGGATTCGACCTTGTTTTCGGATTCGGTAGACCTCCCTACCGATGAGTTTAACATAGAATTTTCATCAAACACAACATCCCTGCTGAGGATTACTCTGGACTCTGCTGATGACCAAATTCTATATCCCTTCACTCCATCACCATACCCTACAAACACTCCCTTCTTAGCTCTTGGCTCCAACTTCCTTTCACTAACATGATAGTAAGTTGTACTCCCAAAAACCCTTAGAGCGAGTAGTCGGCGGGCTTGCACGACCACATCTCAAATGGTGTCTTGAGATTGATCCTGTGTGAGGACTCACTGTTGATTAAGTAGCAAGCTTGTTTTTACGACCCTACGCCCAAATCTCCTTGATAAACCGACTTGAGAAAGCATATATCTTGTCCTCTCCAGTAGAGTTTGATTCCTCCTTTTAGCTACACCATTCTGCTGAGGTGTATTACTTACGATATGATGTACGTCAATACCCTCGGTTTGCACAAAATGAATCAAAATCCGTCCGGCGGAATTCCGGACCATTATACGTACGGAGCTTCTTGATTTTCTTGCCTAGCGATTCTCCACTAGGGCCTTCCACTTTGCTTAAAGTTCTTGAATGCATCACTTTTGTTCTTCATCATCACCACCCAAGTCATCCTTGAATAGTCATCTATGAATGACACAAAATATCTGTGACCACCCAATGACTCAACTTTTGATGGACCCCAACAATCTGAATGGATATAATCAAGTGATGCCTTTGTGTTGTGCAACCTGCTTTGAGAACTTACTTATGCAATTTCCCAAACACACAATGTTCACAAAAGTCCGGATTCTTGACCTTATATCCCCCAAGAAAACCCGTGAAGAAAGAATGCGCATACCCCTTTCACCCATGTGACCTAGTCTCGTGTGCCACAGTGAGTCTGCTTGAGGCCCAGTGAAGCTGCGAGGATGCAACGGCGGCGGTGCCGGATATAGTAGATCCTTGTAATATATACAAGGTTCCTCTCTTGATGCCTTTGAGGACTACAAGCGAATCTTTGAAGACATTCGGTTGTCCACCTTCACCCTTGAAATTGAACCCTTGTCTTTGTCCGGTAGACTAAGAGATACCAAATTCTTGGTCATCGTGGAACATGTCTTACATCTTTCGGTGTACATAATTTAACATCCTATGTCCTTAACTTCACTGAGCCAATTCCCACAACTATGCAAACCTTGTTGTTGGCCATATAGATTTGACCACCATCCATCCGCACATAAGTAGAAAACCACTCCCTGTTTAGACAAATATGGTAGGATGCTCCGGAATCAAGTATCCACACATCATTGTGGTGTGTAGAATCCCTGCAACTAGAACCGGATCCTCATCGGATTGCTCGGTAGCCAAGGCTACGTGCCGAATTGCCTTCCCGATGTTTCTTCTTTCTTGGACAATTGGACTTCCAATGTCCACGTTCTTTACAATAATTACGGACATCGGTAGACTTTGGACCTTTGGACCACGACTTCTTTTTCTTCTTCTCGTCCATATCCTTTTCCACTATTACCTAGCAACTAGCCCGGCGGCCGTGTGTCTAATCTCCCTGGCATGTAAGGCGGACCTCACATCCTCCAAAGCTACGTATCCTTTCCAACTATGAAAGAGCGCACAAAGTTTTCATATGATGCCGGTAATGACACCAACGGGATTAGGGCTGCATCTTCATCTTCAATTTTAACATCAATATTCCTTAAATCAAGTAATATTGTGTTCGGTGGTCAAGATGTTCCCTCGGTGGACTCCTTCATGCATCTTCGGATTGAACAAACTCTGTTTCAATAACAACTTGTTGGTCGGTGACTTTGTCATATACGGGCTTTCAAGCTTCTTCCACAACTTGGCTGCGGTGTCTTCATCGGCAACCTCGGTGATAACATCATCGATAAGCACAACATGATGGTTGAATGTGCTTTCTCTTCCCGGTGGCATAATCTACTACACTTTTGTATTTGGTTTGTTAGATAAAGGACTCCACAAACCCCGCTTTGTTTCAACAGTGCACGCATCTTGATTTGACACAGACCAAAGCTGTTCCTTCCTGTAAATTTGTCGATTTTCACGTTTACTGCTGACATCTTTTCTTGCTAAAGATCACAACTTTATCACGGATCCTATCACCTTACGAAGGCCTTGGTGAAGATGAAGTTGATCGTACGGATTGTTTTCTCCGAACCTCGCTCCGATACCACTTGTTATAAAGCGATGGAGATAACTTCGGATGCAAGAAATAGGAACAGATGCAATCAAACGTAAATAATCAAAGGAGATAATAGAAAACAAGAACACATATTTAACATGGAAAACTCCTCTCAAAGTGAGAGAGATAAAAAACCACGGGCAGAAAAGATATATTTATTATTATGCACTGAGTTTCAGATTTCACACACACAGACAATGTAACAACAACTGTATTTATAGGCACAAATCCCTAAACCCTAGCCGTCAGGAATATTTGTCTGATCTGCGATAAATACCCTTACACGTGTCCTCCTTTTAATGACACTGTATAGGCATCACGTAACGAAATTAGCGAGATATGGGACCTGCTTGTATTCCGGTACTCGGCGGACTTCACCCTGGCGATAGAAGCCTCGGTAGACTCCACCCTGCGATGCACATAATTGAATACACTTCTCGGTTTGTCCATCACACAAACTGTGAGTCTTCGGTTGGTTCCACCAAATGTAGAGTTTAAGTCACTTTACGACGGTGAGGACCGCGAATATCTACCGAGCCCGAGGAAGAATCGGAGGACTCATGCCTGCCCGATTGTAAGTGTAAACCCGACAAGTCATGCCATGAAATCATTTTCGGCATATAAAGCCCGATTCGAGATTGCTCATGAAAGAAAACCCGAATAAATTTAGTACTTGATCTTTGATGGGAAAGAACCCAATACTGTTTTTGTTTTTCAACTTCCTGGGGACAAAAAATAAAAACCAACATACACGCATGAAGTTTTTGTTATAAGAAGTTCTGTCTTTGGCAATTTCTAATATTTAATAAATAATGTCTATGTTTTTATAAGTAGTGTCTTTTGGTAAAAGTTTAATCTTCAGTAATGAATGTATGTGTCCTCCTGATGATTTTAGCACTAAATGTAATGCCCCGCTCCCGGATACCGAGCCCTTATCCGGAAAAGAAACGTTCGGCACGTACAGCATTAAATAAATCAGATATTATACGCAAACCTCTACGTCGTCGTATCGAAATAAAGCAAACGGAAGTTAAAAGGACTCGGGTAAAAACATAAATGCAACTATGAATAGAAAGTAACCATACTAAAGATGGATAGATAAATTACAACGACGAAAAACCCAAAGACTTATACAATACGAGGTCTTAAAAGTAGAAGTACAACAAATCTAAGAAAAGAAATACAACTAGTATAGTACAACCTTTACAAAGAAATAACTAAAAGCTTCGTCAAGACTTCAATGCTTCAAAAGTCGTCAACTACTCTTGGTCAACATGTTCGTCTTCTCACCCCACAATGCATACAAAAGAAAATGCAAATGAGGTAAGTACAAAGTAATTAGTAAAAGTGAGAAGCTAATGGATAACTAAGTTATACAACGAAAGGTTATTATTATGATTATTAAGTTGTCTTTATAAGACCGACTCAATCTAGGGTTCACTTCATGCCCATCGACATGTCATGACTATACGTTTCTAACTTAGCTTATCTTGGTTACCTCATTACTCAAGGAAACTGTGCATGGCGTTCATCGGCTGAAGATATACTTGCTAACTAACGGTGATTAGCACCGATTAGCTCCGGGGTCACCCCGGTATGCATATACGTCCGATGAATTTCCTCCACTACCCTTCAGCCGTTTAAGGCCAGTAGCGTTGTTCACCTTTTATGAACGTATCACATCGCCGATATGAAAGAGTGTCTAACCGAAAATAAATGACGTTTTAGCTTTTATCTACACCTATGTAATTATTATTGTGAATTAACTAGCCACCTAAGTGTTTTCAGAATATTACTCACCTTATCAACTATACTCCCTCACTTAGACAACTAGACATCACATCCTATCAATTACACAGACATTGATGAACTCTAGTTCATCAAAGCACAAGCCCTTTCATGCCCTTCCGACGGATCCGAACTTCAACTCCCTTTAAGAGTACATTCGGTGCTTTAACTGAACGAATTAGAAGTTCAATCGAAGCTTGTTTATGTTTAATTAATGTTATTGAATAAAAAAAGTAGAAATTTAAAACTCAACACAAATATACCAAAACATATAACAACTCATTAATTACAACTTAGCATGAATTCTATCACCAAACAACACCAAAACTCACCAAAACTCAACCTATCATTATAAAACTATAATTACTCATTAGGAAGAGCCTCTTTCCTTAATTTCCAGCAAAACTGGAAGCAAAACATCAAGCAACTGCAACAACTGTTGATCCTGAACCCCCAAAACCTATTTGATCAATAAGAAACCCTAAAATCCTATTTTCTTAGCAAAAACCGAAACTGAAAAAGTCCATAAAACTGCAGATTACCTGGATTAACTTCTGCATAACTATTTTTAGAATGATCTACGCTCCAAGACGATCGTTTCGACTACTCATGGCTGAAAAACAGAGCTACAGATTGAAAGATATGAATTTTTGAAGAATCGAACTCAACAAATACAAAAAACTAGGGCTAAACTGAAAACTTACGAAATTGAGAGATGTTATTTTCCAGAGTTGCATCTCTTCGCGCTGATCACTTTTCTCTCATGCGGCATCTTGAAACGATGAACGGATTGGTCACACGGTTGAAGTTTACGTTCTCCCTTTATTTCGTTTTCTCCTGCGTCTTTTTCTTCTTGATTGCCGCCGTTGCTCTCTTTTTTTCCAGAAGTTGCGTCCAAACTAAAAATAATATTCTGGGGGATTATTTCTTTTTATAGTCATTTAATTAAATCCCTTAATTAAATAACTAAATCCTTTTAATTAAATCCTTTTTAATTAAATAAATGGGATAAATAATAATTAGGTCGTAGTAAATACACCCAATGACTATTTTACCCTTTTGAAAAGTCGGGATGTTACGTTCCTTCCTCCTTAAGAGAGTTTCTTCCTCGAAACTCGAATGTAACTGGTGTACTTGAACTGTGGACTTGCAAAGCGTTTGCTCTTCTAACTCTTACCACCTTCTTTTTCTTCCATCTTCCCAACTCTTCTGTTTGTCTTGAGCCAACTTGAGGTTTTCATTCTTCACTGTCCTTCCAAATCTTCCGCATTCGGACCCAAAGCTGAATCCAATCTTCAACGGTTGCCATCTTCATCTAAGTCGTAACGACCGGTTTGTTTGGTTCGGGCCACTAACTTGTATCCGGAATCAAGCGGGTCTTTGTCTTGTTTCTTCACGAACTCATCAACTCGCCTCGAATCTTGAAATCATCGGTTCAACACTCTTCGCTTGCTCCTGCCGCCCTATACCCGAAAGGTGAATCTTCCTAGCCGAAACCACACTTCCGGAACACTTGACTTCTTTCGGTCCCAACTTCCATCATGGCACCACAAGCTTGATGAATAACTGCAAGGATCCCAGCTGAAGGACTTCTGAGACTCCCTGTGGGTGGAGAACATGCATTGCCATACTTTCTCTCTGACGGTCTGATCCAATTCTTATTCCAGAAAGAGTTAGCTTGGAGAATAAATAAAATTGAAAAGTGACAAGTTGGGTACCAGGGTGACATGTCAACTAGGTAAGCCAAGGAATGATACAATGCACTTGAAATAAGAAAGTTTGCTTGGGTTACAAGAAAAACAAGATGATTTCGTGTTGGGGAAAAGTTGAAGGTGGTTCCAAACTGAAGTATGAGACATTGTATCATAATACAAGGGATAGCCACCGAAAGGAAAACATAAGGACAACTTGCAGATGATTTTTTTTTAGAGGGGAATTCTGCAAGATACAGTGGTCTGTAAAGACTTTAGAGGTAACTTGAAAGGATGGTAATAATCTTTCATATAAGACTTGAGAAAGTGGAGACGTTAAAGGTAACATCACATAGTAGAAATCAAGGTAAAGGTGCAAGGTCGAGCACCAGAAGGACTAAAAAGATTGAAATCAAAAGAGAGCCAGAATCTCAATATGAATGAGCCATGGAGACAAAACAAGTACACCAAAAGGTCTCAGATTAAAATAAACACTTGTCAAGAAGTGTCCAAGTTTGCAATAGTCAAAGAGAGGTTATTTTAGGATTTAATAGAAATAGAAATTCCCTCAAGGAATTGTAAGGGAATGTCAAAGTTTGAATAAGTAAGCGGTAAGCAAGATTTTTAAGTGAAGAGGAACGACAGTTAAGAATTGTTGGATAAGGTTTGATTTCCAAGAATTAATTCGAACTTTCAAAGGAAGTTTAAACGAATATTGACGATTCAAATCAAAGATTCAAGGTTGTACTACTCGAGAGGAACAGTATACTGCCAAGGAATAAATGTTCAAGGTTAAAATAAAATAGACTTTCAACCGGTGTAACAAAATTGGAATAGAAACGCCAAATAGAGGATGGAAAATCAAAAGGCATATCTGGCGGTTCATGGCTCTAAATGGCTTGAAAGTGAGTTAAAACTGAATGGTACAAGGTACATTAATCTGGACTAAAATTCAATAGAAGTTTTGGAGTTCAAATGTTGGTTGGCTAGATAGGTTCGGAAGGCATCTTGAAAAGGTCTACCTTCTGCTTGAAACTAGTTTAGCATAAATTGCTAGAAGGTTAAAGATAAGTAACTGGAAAGGAATACCATGATAGGCTTAAGGAAATGGATCAAAAAAGATATGCATACCTTAAAAGAATAGGCAGCATTAGGTGAAATAGTTACAACATCGACACTACCCTTAGGAGGGGAGCTGAGAATGAACACAAATAAGAAAAATGTTCTGACATCAGAAGACTTAGTCAAATTTGAATTTGAAATGAATGGAGTGCAACAATGTAGAATTATGAAGAGAACTTGTTTCTTGATTTGAAAAGTAGGAAAGTATGAACTTGTTAAGAAGAAAAGGCTTATAGAGATATATTTCGGAGGTAATTCATGACACCAAACATAGAGGACCTGTTGAGTTTAAAGATCTCAAGTGAGGGATTACACGAGAAACAAATTACCAGAAAAAGTATAATTACAAAAGGGCACGAAAAGGGTCTGAACAACAAACATGGGATGCTTGAGGATAGCATATTGGTTCTTGTTTAAAACTGCAAAATAAATTATAACGTTAGCTTTACAAACTCTTACTAAAAGGTTTAACTCAAAAGGAGATCAAACTTCGGGGAAATCCTAAACATAACAGTCGTAACTTACTATCCTCTTAGCCCAAACCCCAAGTCAAAGAGGTGAAAATCCCTTTTAGGTTGCTGCGTATGATATTTACTCCGGATCTGACATTATCAATTTTTACAAAACAAACGAAGAGGAATTTGAGCACAATCCAAAGAGAAACTATTTAGATACTGGAGTTTTCCAGGTGATATAAAATTATTGGAATTTTTTAATGAGAATAATTTGGTGAAAAACAGTTATTTCTGACGATTGCACAAGCTGTCAAAATTTCCAGATTCATAAACACTGAGTTGATTTGCAAATCGAGATCAAACGAAAAATAATCTGAACTTAATTTCAAAAGGAAAATTGTAGTTAAAAGTTTTGTCTGGAACATATAAAAAATTCAAGTCATTTAAAGGTGTTTAACCTGTTCAAAACGGAAGAAGTGAAAGTGCAGCTGCAGATTTTCTGGACAAAGTGTCCGGCATAAACATGAATTTTCTGAACAAACCATAACCATTATCGAGTTGATGTAAAAAGAGAAATTGTAGATAAGACAGTAATCTACTTTGCTGAAAATTTTCAGAATTTTTGGAACAAGGTAAGTTGTTTAACCTGAAGGGAAAACACGGAAATTAACAAAAGTATTCACTCATGTTGGGTAAAGCCAAACACGAGAATGATGAAAAGTATGTGCCAAAGTAAGAGACCTTTAACACTATTAGTTGAAAAGACTGAGGAGTACTTGGAAAGAATAGAATTACACATGGAGTTCGTGTAGAACCATCTCAAGCAAAGCAAAGGTCAAATAATTTTGGTACACATAAACCAAGCGATAGCAAAAAGAGAAAACGGAGGATTTGTAGAGTCGAGTCTTTAAACAAAAATGTGTATGTACTAAAATATCTTGTAGGGGATGCATTAAGGGTAATCACTAGGATGCAAAAGTGTGTTGCCCCAAAATAGCTAAACATGATATAGTTGGAAGGATATGCAATTGTCAGTTCAAATAGTTCGAAGAATGAGAAACTTATTTTTCTTAAATCAAGCATTTGACACGATGAAAACATCTTTAAAAAAATAAGGCACATCAAATGAATGTCCACACTTGGAAAACAAAACTTCGTAATAAGAGACTTTTACCGAGTTTCAGAAGTTTCAAATGGAGGATTTAACCAGAGCATGAGTTACAATTAGTATGTATGGGGAAACATTGAAATCGGGATAACCAAGTAGGAAACTAGATGATTATAAAAGAGAATCTTATTAATGAGGACATAAGATTGGAAAATCACCACGCAATCGTTTCTTGCCATCGAGGAGCATTATAACGACAACACCTAGTCTGTACCTACCAAACTTCTTATCATGGGTAACAACTAGCTTAAGAATCAGATAAATCAAAGTATTCTCATCTCCTATAACCTAATACACTACAACTTACAAGGTGAAAGAAAGACATCTATCCTTTCCCGACCGAGAGGACTTAAATGGTTTTGAGAAATTCGGGTGCATACATAAGCCATTAAATAATTGATTTACACAAAACAAGGCGAGCTGATTTTGAACATGAGGCAAAGAGATAATCTGTAAGTATATAAGTTTCACATATGATGCTCAAAAATCAAAATTTTTGGGAAGCAATAGGTCGGTCAAAATAATTCTTTTCATCTACTGCTATAAGCTGTCAAAAATTTTCAGGACTTCATCAACTGTCGTGTGTTGCAGATCGTGCACGACCAAAACAAATTTGCACTTGGTTCCAAAACAAAAATTATAGTTCAGGATGTTTTCTACAACATATCAAGAATCCAAGTCATTTGGTGGTGTTTATCTTATTCAAAACAGAATGATAAGTAGGAGTACCGCTGCAGAATTTTCTGAACAGAGTACCCCTCCTTGTTAAACAATTTGTGAACAATACATATAGAAAACTAAATTGATGTAAAGAGAGAAATTTTGGATAAGAAAACTTTCTAAGTGGATGAAAATTACAGAATTCTTGGAACAAAAAAAATATGATATAACATGACATGCAGAAACGTGAACAAAATTGTTTACTCGTTTTGCATAACACCAAGTTACAAGGAAGTGATTTGAACCAAATTTAGCATTACGAAAGCATTAAAACCTCAAAAAGAAAGAAAAAAAAAACTTGAGAGGATCATATAAAAGACGTGAGCTTAAAACTCAACCTATGCCTAAGGAGACACTTGGTCCTAGTGCAACTTAACCACGTTCTAAGAATTCCTAATCCTACGAGAATTTACCACCAAGATCAAGAGAGATCAGAAGGGTTCAGAAAGATCTAAAGAAGTCTTATCTTAGATGGAAGAAGCCTAGGAAATAAAGGACGCTTCTCTCGATACCAACCGTAACGCCCCGCTCACGGATACCGAGCCCTTATCCGGAAGACAAACGTTCGGCACGTATAGCATTAAATAAATCTAATATTATACGCAAGCATCTACGTCGTCGTATCGAAATAAAGCAAATGAAAGCTAAAAGGACCCGGGTAAAAACATAAATGCTACTATGAATAGAAAGTAACCATACTAAAGAGAAATAGATAAATTACAACGACGAAAAACCCAAAGACTTATACAATACGAGGTCTTAAAAGTAGAAGTACAACAAATCTAAGAAAAGAAATACAACTAGTATAGTACAACCTTTACAAAGAAATAACTAAAAGCTTCATCAAGACTTCAATGTCTTCAAAAGTCGTCAACTACTCTTGGTCAACCTGTTCGTCTTCTCACCCAACAATGCATACAAAAGAAAATGCAAAGGAGGTAAGTACAAAGTACTTAGTAAAAGTGAGAAGCTAATGGATAACTAAGTTATACAACAAAAGGTTATTATTATGATTATTAAGTTATCTTTATACGACCGACTCAATCTAGGGTTCACTTCATGCCCATCGACATGTCACGACTATACGTTTCTAACTTAGCTTATCTTGGTTACATCATTACTCAAGGACATTGTGCATGGCGTTCATCGGCCTAAATATATACTTGCTAACTAACGGTGATTAGCACGATTAGCTCCGGGGTCTCCTCGGTATGCATATACGTCCGATGAATTTCCTCCGCTACCCTTCAGCCGTTTAAGGCCAGTAGACTTGTTCATCTTTTATGAACGTATCACATCGCCGATATGAAAGAGTGCCTAACCGAGAATAAATGACGTTTTAGCTTTTATCTACACATATGTAATTATTATTGTGAATTAACTAGCCACCTAAGTGTTTTCAGAATATTAATCACCTTATCAACTCTACTCCCTCACTTAGCAACTAGACATCACATCCTATCAATTACACAGACATTGATGAACTCTAGTTCATCAAAGCACAAGCCCTTTCATGCCATTCTGACGGATCCGAACTTCAACTCCCTTTAAGAGTACATTCGGTGTTTTAACTGAACGAATCAGAAGTTCAATCGAAGCTTGTTTATGTTTAATTAATGTTATTGAATAAAAAAAGGTAGAAATTTAAAACTCAACACAAATATACCAAAACATATCACAACTCATTAATTACAACTTAGCATGAATTCAATCACCAAAACTCACCAAAACTCAACCTATCATTATAAAACTATAATTACTCATTAGGAAGAGCCTCTTACCTTAATTTCCAGAAAAAACTGGAAGCAAAACGTCAAGAAACTGCAACAACTGTTGATCCTGAACCCCCAAAACCTATTTGATCAATAAGAAACCCTAAAATCCTATTTTCTTGGCAAAAACCGAAACTTAAAAAGTCCATAAAACTGCAGATTACCTGGATTAACTACTACATAACTATTTTTAGAATGATCTACGCTCCAAGACAATCGTTTCGACTACTCATGGCTGAAAAACAGAGCTACGGATTGAAAGATACGAATTTTTGAAGAATCGACCTAAACGAATACAAAAAACTAGGGCTAAACTGAAAACTTACGAAATTGAGAGATGTTATTTTCCAAAGTTGCATCTCTTCGCGCTAATCACTTTTCTCTCATGCGGCATCTTGAAACGATGAACGGATTGGTCACACGGTTGAAGTTTACGTTCTCCCTTTATTTCATTTTCTCCTGCGTCTTTTTCTTCTTGATTGCCGCCGTTGCTCTCTTTTTTTCCAGAAGTTGCGTCCAAACTAAAAATAATATTCTGGGGGATTATTTCTTTTTATAATCATTTAATTAAATCCCATAATTAAATAACTAAATCCTTTTAATTAAATCTTTTTTAATTAAATAAATGGGATAAATAATAATTAGGTCGTAGTAAATACACCCAATGACTATTTTACCTTTTTGAAAAGTCGAGATGTTACACTAAATGTGCACTAATTTTGATGTTGTAACTTGTAAGCTTGACTATGGTTTCTTTACACTCTTCAATACTACATGGATCTTTTTTTCTTTTTTTTTTCATGAATATTTTATTGAGATATATACAATGTTAATTATCTATCTCATCATCACTTTAAATTTTTGGGAGATATGGTAGTTTAATATAGTATCAGAGTAGGATGTCCATGGTTCAAATCCCGTTCCAAGCACGAGTTTAAAAAAAACAACAAATGTTGGGTTTCTCTCCTTTATTATAAACTCACACGGTCTTCTTTCCTTTCTTATAGGTTCACACGAGCCTCTTTCCTTCATATAGACCCACACTTGAGGGGGAAATATTGAGATATATATTGTTAATTAATAACCTTTTTTATAGGCTCACCCGGTCCTCTTTCTCTTCTTATAGGGGCATTGCTCTCCTTTCCCACACTTGAGGGGGCGATATTGAGATATATACAATATTAATTATTTACTGATATTGTCGGAAATATCACGGGTGCGGTAACAAAGTATTTAGTTGGATATCAGGCTAATTTAGAGTGATTTCTCCGGTGTGGAGTGGTGGTTGATTATGAAAAGTATGAAGATTTCGGCGGCGGACACAATAGTCGACAAATTGGCGAGAGATTGGTGTGCTTATATTAATTCCCTCCTTTCATGATTTACATGGTGCGCCTATATATAGGCGGATTACTAATGACGATTAAGCTAATTGCGACAAGACTGGAATAATTAAGTACAGTTAAAGGGCTAAGTTAGCAGGGATCGGACACGTATGCTCGCTGGTCGCAGTCCCGTCCTTCTGATTGTATATGAGTCTTGTCCTTGTTAAAGTCATGTATGAATCTCGGTCGCCTAAGGCAGCGGGAACGGTCCGGCTGATCGGACATCGGGCTGGAGGGTAGCGTACTCGGCCCTCAACCTTGACTGTGCAGGGAACATGTTAGCTGATTGACCTCCTGTTCGGCTTACGGCCAGGAAAGCTGGCGGCGATGAAGGCCATGTGTTGAGATGTGACCGCAACATCGGGTTTGTTTGCGGGTCCGATGGACCATATTCGGGTTTGGTATATCATTTATCAATTGGGAAATATTACGATATATATAATGTTATAAATTATCTACCTTTCCTATAGAGTCACACAGTGTTCTTTCCCTTCTTATAGGGGTCTCTCTCCTTTCTTATAGGCTCACACGGGCCTCTTCACTTCTTATAGGCCCACACTTGAGGAGCGATATATATATAATGTTAATTATCTATAAATTGAGCGATATTAAGTTATATATATATATATATATATATATATATATATATATATATACAATGTTAATTATCTATCTTCACACCAACTTAAGCTTTTAGAAGAAATGATAATTTAACATATTTGTCATTTTAAAAATTCAACATAACATTTATTATCTTTCTTCCTTATCTTTCCTCAAATATATATTACGCACCATCCAAGAACTTATTTGAGAGAGATAACATATTTGTTGGATTCAAAAAAAAAAAAAAAAAAAAAAAAAAAACATATTTGTCAATTATTATCTGTCATCTTAAAAATTCAGCATAACATTTAATACATTTTTTTTCCCTTTATCTCTCCTCAAATATATACTACGTGCCCATCCTAACACTTACAAATTTTACGGCCATTGCTTTAAGGTAATCAGATGACATTTTAGACTATTTTAGTTATTATAAATTAAAATTTAAGATATTTGTACTTTATATTCATGTTTGAGAAAATCGGAAAACACGCTTATATTAAGGGATGAAGGTAGTACCATTTACCGGATCAGTTAAATCCCTTGTTATGTTATAATGTTGGATCATTAATCAAACATTAAGCTTACTAGTGGACGGCAATGCCGTGCAAGGCACGGCGTGCCCAACGACAAAAAAAATGCAAACTTAATTTAGGCATAGGCTGAAAATTGTTCCATACCAAACAGTAGGCACAAAAGATGTCTAATTGTATAATCTAATAATTGTCAAGCTAATTTTGTAAATTGAAAGTGTAATAAAAAAGTGTATATAAAAATAAAGAGGAATGAGGGAGAATGACAGAAATATTTCATCAATTGAGTAGAAGGACAGTATTTTGAAACTTTTGCATAAAGGACAAAACTATTTATTCACTGTCGAAATTCACTTTTGTTCGAAATTCACTGTTTAAATTCACTGCCGAAATTCACTGTCGAAATTCACTAATTTTCAAAATTCATTGTCGAAATTCAATGATTTTCGAGATTCACTGATTTCGGGATTCACTGATTTCGGGATTCACTGATTTTCGGGATTCACTGTTTGTCCCTCTTGCTATAAAAATTATGCAGTTGTCCTTCTCCCTATAAAAAATATGTAATTTGTCTTACTTAAAAATATTCCGTATTGTGTCCTTATCCCTAATTTCCCTTAAAAATAATAGAATTACACAAGTATGCTTTCAAATAGAAGACCTTGACATCGATAAAGCTTGAAACTTGTTACATGCTCCAGATCAAACACAAAAGTCTATTTCTTTTAGGCAGGAACATTGAACAAAGAGGCAAAATACAATGCCTGCATAAATTACAGCACATCTTGTAGACGTAACCACATACAAAACAGATGATGGGTCGAGTCGAATGTTATAGGCACTAAATCTTCAACTTGAAAAATGTAAAATGTAATTACATCACACATAATCTTCAACTTGAATCCATATAGGCACTAAAACGATCAACGATCTAGGTCGAGTCGAATGTTATAGGCTTATCGAGTTAAGCATACTTCAAACTTAACAAAACTTGAGTTTGATCACGAGGTTGACATGAGTAGCCAACACAAGCTCGATCACAAACACATTCAAATCTAAGATGAACGAGCTTGTTTCGACTTATAGCGAACCAATGGCCGCAATTGCCTTTACAAGGCACATATTAGTCCTCCAAGCAAACCGGAGAGACATCGTTGTGAACTGGCAAATACACCAAACTAATTCATTTGAACAAGAAGATGTTGGGATAGTGTATCGTGTGTGGAGTGATTTATGGAACAGACCCGTAATTTACGGATTAAATTACGGAATATTAATCTAGAAAATAAATCATGCAAATAGAATAATTCATATTATTTAGCAGATCTAACAAAATATATATATCATCATGCATATCTGATTCAAACAATCGACAATAAAAGTAGTGTGCACAAAATAAAGGACTAAGACAAACCGAGGTGAGTAGTTACTCTTTCCTTAAGACAAATTGCTCCGGTATGGTGCCCACGGTAGTAGCAAATGTCTCCCAAGATACAACGGCTTTACGTCTCGGATTTAGAGGCACTTCAAAAATCCGAGCTCCGGCGAACTTACATAGTGCTCCAACTTCTCTTCGACTCAATATCTAGATCTATATGACTGACTCTTTGTGGTGGAAAGACACAAGAGAAAATTCGATGATTAAACTCTCATCCATGGGGTTCTTTATATAGTGGAGAGGAGGAACCAATGCTCTAATATGATTGGCTGAGACACATCATCAAACTTTTCCCCTTGGAAAAGTAATGGCCGACTTCTCCCTCAAGGAAAGAAGCTAGGCGCCCCTTTTATTCCTCACGCCATGTGGGATTAAATCCCGCAATCTGATTGGTCGGATGACGCATCTTTGAATTCTAATTGGTCGAATGACTCAATGAATTTTTATTGGTCGAATGACACAATCACATCCCAAAAATAAATTATGGTAAATTTCATAAAGAAATTTTTTCCAAATATTGAAGCGAACCGAACCGAACCGAGCTCGAGCACGAGCCGAGCCGGCCGGACGGCGGCGGCGGTGCGCGTGTGTGGAATAATCTAAGTCCTCCCTCCTGCACAAAAGTGCCTTGCCCCTTGGGGCACATCTATAAGAGTATACACTAGCTCTTATTACTTGAGCTCACAAGCCTCAAGTTACCTATGTGGGAGAATGGGATGAGGTCCTCCCTTCAACACCCATCTCCTACATATTTTCTACCAACTCTAGCCATTAATTTCTCATTCACCCAACATCCGAATAGAGTGATTCAAAAGCCCATCATCAACTACTCCGTATGGAGTATTTAATGATATCATTAACTCTCGATGACATACATTGGAGTCTATCTGTAAATCGTGTTAAAGTTGACTATTCAACCCATCAAAAAGGGCTTTTTCTCCAGCAATCCCCCACATGAATGAAAATTAATGCAAATGCAAATGCAGACTTTGAAAAGAAGTCAAACGGAAAAAAATTGCATCAGGAGAGGTAGCTTATGGCCTTGAACCTGCCTTAGTGAAGTACTATCGGATTTACTCGGCTAATCAGTGAACTAGGTCTTGAACTGTTCAGCCTTTAGTGTAAACCAAGACAATAACACTCACACAATATTTCCCCTCGCACCTTTCGGTTCTCATGGTTGTGTCCATCTCGGCCCCGGACAACACTTGGTTTCGAAAGTGCTTTAGAGAATTCAAGCCTCAAAATTCTCACGAAAGCGGCCCCACTTCACGAGCTTACATAGGTGACCTCCTATCAAGGGTATTCTCGCCCTACCCCACTTGAATATCAAGATATAGGAATCATTAAAAGCTTCGCTTAACCTCATACCCTCTCGCAGACAACACTTTTATTCTCTCGGAATGGGTAAGTGCTAGGCTCGTTCCATATAGCTTAGTTGTCCCTTTTGAACCATGATCTTGGGATCTCCAAATAACATGGTTAGGTTTCCACTACAAGGAAACATGAGCAATAGGCTTCAGTCCCATTCCGGTTGTCAAAATTGACATCTGATCTCTAGCTAAACATTTTGTAAGCGGATCCGCAAGATTCTCTTTCGATCTTATATAATCGATAGGAATCACACCATTAGAGATCAACTGTTTAATGGTATTGTGTTCATGGCATATGTGTCGAGACTTACCATTATACATGCTACTCTGTGCCCTTCCTATCGCCGACTGACTATCGCATTGTAAGCTAATAGCAGCCACGAGCTCGTGCCAACACGGAATATCCTCTAGGAAATTCCTAAGCCATTCAGCTTCTTCTCTAGCCTCATCCAGTGCTATGAACTCATCTTTCATTGTGGAACGAGATATGCACGTTTGTCTTGTATACTCATGACACAACAGCACCACCAATCGTGGATTTTTGTATCACAGTATCCTTCTAATACTTGTTGGATATCGTAATCCCAGACTCATAGTGTACTTCATGTACCTCAAACAACCTATTTAAGGCTTTCCAATAGTTATGGTCTAGATTACTCGTGAACCTACTTAGTTTGTTTACCACACATGCTAAGTCTGGTCATGTACAGGTTTTTATGTACATCGGACTTTCAATCACTTGAGAATATCTCAATTGATCCACGGGTTCACCTCTCGTTCTTGACTAAGTGCATACTTAGGTCAAGTGGAGTGCTCACCGGACTTCATCAAAGACATTAAATCTTTTCAAAACAGACTCAAGATAATGAGTTTGTGACAACACAAGTCCACCAGATACACTAGAGATCTTAATCCCTAGTATCACATCGGCAACTCCCAGGAGCTTCACATCGAAGTTCCTTGCCAGCATTCTTTCCGTATTCATGATACTCTCATGAGTACTTCCCATTATTAGCACGCCATAGACATACTATCACAAAGGTGTGTTCTCAATGTAGACATATATATGTCCTACCCACTTGACAACATGACACCGTCAAACTTGATATGCCGTTGCTCTTGCTATTATTCGAGCCACGAGAGAGACTTAACAAGTCTACACACCTTACTCTCTTAGCCGGAACTATGAACCCATCGGGTTGTTCCAAGTACATCTCTTCCTTCAACTCACCATAACTATCCATTTGATGGATTTCCAAGTTATGACTTCAAATATATCAATGAGAACCCTTATATAAGTAATTCTCGTAACTAGTGAGTAAGAAGTCAAGGCCTTCTTTTCGTCGATACCCTCGGGCTACCAACAATGCCTTACAATAAATCCATCAACCTTTAACTTCTTCTTGAAGATCCACTTGCACCATAAGTGGTTTATTTCCTGGTGGAAAATCAACCAACTCCCAAGTGTGGTTTTGCATGATGGATTTCTCTATTTATAGATCTTTCCAGAAACGAGCTTCTGGAATTTACATTGCCTCGGATATGTCCCGGGTTCATTTTCTACCATATAGGTCGAAAATCAGGACCAAAAGACTTGGAAGTCTTAGCCCGTAGTTCCTCAATTTGTTGAGGATCACACTTTTCTTCGACTCATATGTCCGCTTACTCATGCTTGTTTTATCTGTTTCCTTATATGGAAAGAGATCTTCAAAGAACACAACATTCATACACTCTATGATGACATCATCATTTCGGTTTTATGCACCGAAACCAATAGGCACTACTCTTGAGAATATATCCAATGGGTATACAATCAATAGTTATAGGTCCTATATCCACTCGCTTTGGTCTAGGTACCTCTACCTTAGCCAAACACCCCCACATTTCCAAGAATTTGTAGCTAGACCTCGGTCTTTCCACAACTTATACGGGGTGTCATCCTTCTTCTTTGAAGGGATCTTGTTCCGACCGAATTGTCTTTGAGAGGGCAGCTCCCCCCACAAGTTCGAGGTAAACTCGAACTTATCAACATAGCGTTCCTCATCTCTTAAAGAGTTCGTCCATGCATTTAGCAATACTTGTTTGACCGAGGTGTGTATGGTGTAGTTGTTTGATGAATGATGCCGGGCCCTTAGCAAGACTCATGAAACAATACATCATATCCACCATCACAATCCCTACGGATACATCTCATCCGTTTGCTATGTTTATCAACTTCATTCTGACAACCCTCAAGGCATCACGAGGCTTATCATAATATTTCGGTGTTATACTCAATAAAAGTAACATTATACTTTTATCACCTCTAGTTTGCATGAATCTAGAGGTTCTGTGTTCCTTTATACCGATCTACGGTGAGTTATGACTTCAACACATACTAGACACTTGTGATTAAGATCAAATTTCAAATTTGGTAACAACACCATGTTCATCAATGGACGAACGAATTTGAAATTTGCAAGTCTTAGTCATAGTGTCACAAGCACGATTACTAGAGTATGTAAGCATATCTTAAAGCCAATCTCAATGGCTATATACGGAGCATTACTTTGTGCTCAACAGACAGTTTCACTGTCATTATACTGATCAATCCGGTTTGATCATTCAAAGTATTGTTCGTTGCACCACCGAACATCTCCATCCAAGGATGAGATTAACCGGTCACTGTTGCTACGTCTAGTGCTACTGCAGACACGTACACTCGTGTCACAGCAGACACAATTTAGTTTGGATCCACCTCAGTGTATCTTTCCATTTCTGTCCGACAACAGAAGATCGACACAGCCCACAAACGGCTCATTGTCAAATGAATGTCACATTAAAAGGATATGAATAGATGTAGATTACTAAAATCTTTACATCGGTCACCAAACAATTTCCAGAAATTAACAAGTTTTACACTTGACTATCAAAACGAAGCACCGCTAAAGCCAAGACACGTTAATAAACCAGTGTTAACTCCAGGAGCTCGTTGATATAGCAACATGCCAACAAAAATAATACTAATAATAACTTTGTAATTTCCTTTCTTTGTAACTTTGTATATATAGGCGTTGTCCTGCCATTGAACACTGTTATGGTAAAACAAAGGGAAGCAACAAATAACGTTTTATTGTTTTCGCTCCCTTTTTATGTATATATAAATATTTTTTCCCTCCATTCTTAAACGATGTAGCAACAACTTTGGATTAACTTATTTTCCAAGGATTATCAACAAGTGAGCAGGAGAAGAAAATCACACCTAAATCCCATTATAAAGGAATTTATAAATGTGCCGTCCAGTACGCTTACACGCCAAAAACCTACTATCAATAGGACAATTAATGATTCCCTCAAAATAAATTTATTATTATTATTTTTAATTTCTTTTTCAGCATGGGTTGTGATTTTCCAATCACCAATACACGTCCATAAGCACATATCATATATTTTATTTTTATTTTAATCAGGGTTGGAAACGTTAGGGCAATAATATATTGAGGCACTGGATCAGCTCTTTAAAATTCTGTGAGCACTGAGCACAGAAAATCACTAATGCTATCTGCCTATTATCCAAAATTAACATGTCCAAACGCACAGCCTATTATCATAGAGAAACTCATACAAAACTTTACCTTTAGCTGAGCTCTTAACCCGAACAATTCAAACCATAACAGTTTTTTCTTTCCTTTTTTTTAATTTTTTTTTTTTTCGACAAGAAGACAATTAGCAGCCCAGTAATAAATGTAACAACAATTCTACTCGATCTGTAAAATAATAGATTCAAACAGCCCTCTAACACATGAATTCAATTTTGTCTTAAGCTTGTTGGGATAGTGTATCGTGTGTGGAGTGATTTACGGAACACATCCGTAATTTAAGGATTAAATTGCGGAATATTAATCTAGAAAATAAATCATGCAAATAGAATAATTCATATTATATATCACTACTAAAAAAATACCTTTTTGCTACACTTTTGTTTGCCACGCTCCAGCGAAAAAGCGCCTCAAAAAGTTAATTTTTGCGCACTGTTTACGAGCGACGCAAAAGGTACCTTTACTGTAATTTTTTTGATAAAACAGTGACGCGAAAACAACTTTTTTGCGACGCTCATAAAAGGTGACGCTAGAGGTTCATTTTTTGCGGCGCTTATTTTGTGGCGTGGCAAGCCATAGTGTAGCAAAAAGGTATTTTTTTTGTAGTATATTTAGGAGATCTAACAAAATATATATCATCAAGCATATCGATTCAAACAATCGACAATAAAAGTAGTGTGCACAAAATAAAGGACTAAGACAAACCGAGCCGAGTAGTTACTCTTTCCTTAAGACAAATTGCTCCGGTATGGTGCCCACGGTAGTAGCAAATGTCTCCAAGATACAACGGCTTTGTGTCTCGGATTTAGAGGCACTTCAAAAATCCGAGCTCCGGCGAACTTACATAGTGCTCCAACTTCTCTTCGACTCAATATCTACATCCACATGACTGACTCTTTGTGGTGGAAAGACACAAGATAAAATTATAACGAGTAGAAATTTGTGTTTTTTCTTTGGTAACGAGTTCGAATTCATTTTTCTTCTTATTAACGAGTTCAAATTCGTGTTTTTCTCTGGTAACGAGTTGTCCTTGTAGAATAATAGTTTTTTTCCCTGATAACGAGTTCACATCGCCGGAAATTTGTGTTTTCCCATTATAACGAGTAGAAATTTGTGTTTTTTCTTTGGTAACGAGTTCGAATTCATGTTTTCTTCTTATTAACGAGTTCAAATTTGTGTGTTTCTCTGGTAACGAGTTGTCCTTGTAGAAAAAATGTTTTTTTTCCCTGATAACGAGTTCACATCGCCGGAAATTTGTGTTTTCTCATTATAACGAGTAGAAATTTGTGTTTTTTCTTTGGTAACGAGTTCGAATTCATTTTTCTTCTTATTAACGAGTTCAAATTTGTGTTTTTCTCTGGTAACGAGTTGTCCTTGTAGAAGAAAAAATTTCCCTGATAACGAGTTCACATCGCCGGAAATTTGTGTTTTCCCATTATAACGAGTAGAAATTTGTGTTTTTTCTTTGGTAACGAGTTCGAATTCATGTTTTCTTCTTATTAACGAGTTCAAATTTGTGTTTTTCTCTGGAAACGAGTTATCCTTGTAGAAAAAATGTTTTTTTCACTGATAACGATTTCACATCACGGAAATTTGTGTTTTCCCATTATAACGAGTAGAAATTAGTGTTTTTTCTTTGGTAACGAGTTCGAATTCATGTTTTCTTCTTATTAACGAGTTCAAATTTGTGTTTTTCTCTGGTAACGAGTTGTCCTTCTAGAAAAAATGTTTTTTTCCTTGATAACGAGTTCACATCGCCGGAAATTTGTGTTTTCCCATTATAACGAGTAGAAATTTGTGTTTTTTCTTTGGTAACGAGTTAGAATTCATGTTTTCTTCTTATTAACGAGTTCAAATTTATGTTTTTCTCTGGTAACGAGTTATCCTTGTAGAAAAAATGTTTTTTTCCCTGATAACGAGTTCACTTCCCCGGAAATTTGTGTTTTCCCATTATAACGAGTAGAAATTTGTGTTTTTTCTTTGGTAACGAGTTCGAATTCATGTTTTCTTCTTATTAACGAGTTCAAATTTGTGTTTTTCTCTCGGTAACGAGTTATCCTTGTAGAAAAAATGTTTATTTCCCGATAACGAGTTCACATCCCCGGAAATTTGTGTTTTCCCATTATAACGAGTAGAAATTTGTGTTTTTTCTTTGGTAACGAGTTCGAATTCACGTTTTCTTCGTATTAACGAGTTCAAATTTGTGTGTTTCTCTGGTAACGAGTTGTCCTTGTAGAAAAAATGTTTTTTTTCCCTGATAACGAGTTCACATCGCCGGAAATTTGTGTTTTCTCATTATAACGAGTAGAAATTTGTGTTTTTTCTTTGGTAACGAGTTCAAATTCATGTTTTCTTCTTATTAACGAGTTCAAATTTGTGTTTTTCTCTGGAAACGAGTTATCCTTGTAGAAAAAATGTTTTTTTCCCTGATAACGATTTCACATCACGGAAATTTGTGTTTTCCCATTATAACGAGTAGAAATTTGTGTTTTTTCTTTGGTAACGAGTACGAATTCATGTTTTCTTCTTATTAACGAGTTCAAATTTGTGTTTTTCTCTGGTAACGAGTTGTCCTTGTAGAAAAAATGTTTTTTTCCTTGATAACGAGTTCACATCGCCGGAAATTTGTGTTTTCCCATTATAACGAGTAGAAATTTGTGTTTTTTCTTTGGTAAAGAGTTCGAATTCATGTTTTCTTCTTATTAACGAGTTCAAATTTGTTTTTTTCTCTGGTAACGAGTGATCCTTGTAGAAAAAATGTTTTTTCCCCTGATAACGAGTTCACATCACCGGAAATTTGTGTTTTCCCATTATAACGAGTAGAAATTTGTGTTTTTTCTTTGGTAACGAGTTCGAAATCATGTTTTCTTCACATTAACGAGTTCAAATTTGCGTTTTTCTCTGGTATCGAGTTGTCCTTGTAGAAAAAATGTTTTTTTCCCTGATAACGAGTTCACATCGCCGGAAATTTGTTTTCCCATTATAACGAGTAGAAATTTGTGTTTTTTCTTTGGTAACGAGTTCGAATTCATGTTTTCTTCTTATTAACGAGTTCAAATTTGTGTTTTTCTCTGGAAACGAGTTATCCTTGTAGAAAAAATGTTTTTTTCCCTGATAACGATTTCACATCACGGAAATTTGTGTTTTCCCATTATAACGAGTAGAAATTTGTGTTTTTTCTTTGGTAACGAGTTCGAATTCATGTTTTCTTCTTATTAACGAGTTCAAATTTGTGTTTTTCTCTGGTAACGAGTTGTCCTTGTAGAAAAAATGTTTTTTTCCTTGATAACGAGTTCACATCGCCGGAAATTTGTGTTTTCCCATTATAACGAGTAGAAATTTGTGTTTTTTCTTTGGTAACGAGTTCGAATTCATGTTTTCTTCTTATTAACGAGTTCAAATTTGTTTTTTTCTCTGGTAACGAGTGATCCTTGTAGAAAAAATGTTTTTTCCCCGATAACGAGTTCACATCACCGGAAATTTGTGTTTTCCCATTATAACGAGTAGAAATTTGTGTTTTTTCTTTGGTAACGAGTTCGAATTCATGTTTTCTTCATATTAACGAGTTCAAATTTGCGTTTTTCTCTGGTATCGAGTTGTCCTTGTAGAAAAAAATGTTTTTTTCCCTGATAACGAGTTCACATCGCCGGAAATTTCGTTTTCCCATTATAACGAGTAGAAATTTGTGTTTTTTCTTTGGTAACGAGTTCGAATTCATGTTTTCTTCTTATTAACGAGTTCAAATTTGAGTTTTTCTCTGGTAACGAGTTGTCCTTGTAGAAAAAATGTTTTTTTCCCTGATAACGAGTTCACATCGCCGGAAATTTGTGTTTTCCATTATAACGAGTAGAAATTTGTGTTTTTTCTTTGGTAACGAGTTCGAATTCATGTTTTCTTCTTATTAACGAGTTCAAATTTGTGTTTTTCTCTGGTAACGAGTTGTCCTTGTAGAAAAAATGTTTTTTCCCTGATAACGAGTTCACATCGCCGGAAATTTCTGTTTTCCCATTATAACGAGTTGAAATTTGTGTTTTTTCTTTGGTAACGAGTTCGAATTCATGTTTTCTTCTTATTAACGAGTTCAAATTTGTGTTTTTCTCTGGAAACGAGTTATCCTTGTAGAAAAAATGTTTTTTTCCCTGATAACGATTTCACATCACGGAAATTTGTGTTTTCCCATTATTACGAGTAGAAATTTGTGTTTTTTCTTTGGTAACGAGTTCGAATTCATGTTTTCTTCTTATTAATTTTTATGATTTGTGTTTTTCTCTGGTAACGAGTTGTCCTTGTAGAAAAAATGTTTTTTTCCCGATAACGAGTTCACATCACCGGAAATTTGTGTTTTCCCATTATAACGAGTAGAAATTTGTGTTTTTTCTTTGGTAACGAGTTCGAATTCATGTTTTCTTCTTATTAACGAGTTCAAATTTGTGTTTTTCTCTAGTAACGAGTTGTCCTTGTAGGAAAAATGTTTTTTTCCCTGATAACGAGTTCACATCACCGGAAATTTGTGTTTTCCCATTATAACGTGTAGAAATTTTTGTTTTTTCTTTGGGAACGAGTTCGAATTCATGTTTTCTTCTTATTAACGAGTTCAAATTTGTGTTTTTCTCTGGTAACGAGTTGTCCTTGTAGAAAAAATGTTTTTTTCCCGGATAACGAGTTCACATCGCCGGAAATTTGTGTTTTCCCATTATAACGAGTAGAAATTTGTGTTTTTTCTTTGGTAACGAGTTCGAATTCATGTTTTCTTCTTATTAACGAGTTCAAATTTGTGTTTTTCTCTAGTAACGAATTGTCCTTGTAGAAAAAAATGTTTTTTTCCGTGATAACATGTTCACATAACCGGAAATTTGTGTTTTCCCATTATAACGAGTAGAAATTTGTGTTTTTTCTTTGGTAACGAGTTCAAATTCATGTTTTCTTCTTATTAACGAGTTCAAATTTGTGTTTTTCTCTGGTAACGAGTTGTCCTTGTAGAAAAAATGTTTTTTTTTCCCGATAACGAGTTCACATCGCCGGAAATTTGTGTTTTCCCATTATAACGAGTAGAAATTTGTGTTTTTTCTTTGGTAACGAGTTCGAATTCATGTTTTCTTCTTATTAACGAGTTCAAATTTGTGTTTTTCTCTCGGTAACGAGTTATCCTTTTAGAAAATGTTTTTTTCCCGATAACGAGTTCACATCGCCGGAAATTTGTGTTTTCCCATTATAACGAGTAGAAAATTGTGTTTTTTCTTTGGAAACGACTTCGAATTCATGTTTTCTTCTTAGTAACGAGTTCAAATTTGTGTTTTTCTCTGGTAATGAGTTGTCCTTGTAGAAAAAATGTTTTTTTCCCTGATAACGAGTTCACATCGCCGGAAATTTGTGTTTTCCCATTATAACGAGTAGAAATTTGTGTTTTTTCTTTGGTAACGAGTTCGAATTCATGTTTTCTTCTTATTAACGAGTTCAAATTTGTGTTTTTCTCTGGTAACGAGTTGTCCTTGTAGAAAAAATGTTTTTTCCCTAATAACGAGTTCACATCGCCGGAAATTTGTGTTTTCCCATTATAACGAGTAGAAATTTGTGTTTTTTCTTTGGTAACGAGTTCGAATTCATGTTTTCTTCTTATTAACGAGTTCAAATTTGTGTTTTTGTCTGGTTACGAGTTATCCTTGTAGAAAAAATGTTTTTTTCCCTGATAACGAGTTCACATCACCGGAAATTTTTGTTTTCCCATTATAACGAGTAGAAATTTGTGTTTTTTCTTTGGTAACGAGTTCGAATTCGTGTTTTCTTCTTATTAACGAGTTCAAACTTTTTTTTTTCTCTGGTAACGAGTTGCCCTTGTAGAAAAAATGTTTTTTCCCTGATAACGAGTTCACATCGCCGGAAATTTCTGTTTTCCCATTATAACGAGTAGAAATTTGTGTTTTTTCTTTGGTAACGAGTTCGAATTTATGTTTTCTTCTTATTAACGAGTTCAAATTTGTGTTTTTCTCTGGTAACGAGTTGTCCTTGTAGAAAAAATGTTTTTTTTCCCTGATAACGAGTTCACATCGCCGGAAATTTGTGTTTTCCCATTATAACGAGTAGAAATTTGTGTTTTTTCTTTGGTAACGAGTTCGAATTCATGTTTTCTTCTTATTAACGAGTTCAAATTTGTGTTTTTCTCTCGGCAACGAGTTATCCATGTAGAAAAAATGTTTTTTTCCCTGATAACGAGTTCACATCACCGAAAATTTGTGTTTTCCCATTATAACGAGTAGAAATTTGTGTTTTTTGTTTGGTAACGAGTTCGAATTCATGTTTTCTTCTTATTAACGAGTTCAAATTGGTGTTTTTCTCTGGTAACGAGTTGTCCTTGTAGAAAAAATGTTTTATTCCCTGATAACGAGTTCACATCGCCGGAAATTTGTGTTTTCCCATTATAACGAGTAGAAATTTGTGTTTTTTCTTTGGTAACGAGTTCGAATTCATTTTTCTTCTTATTAACGAGTTCAAATTTGTGTTTTTCTCTGGTAACGAGTTATCCTTGTAGAAAAAATGTTTTTTTCCCTGATAACGAGTTCACATCACCGGAAATTTGTGTTTTCCCATTATAACGTGTAGAAATTTTTGTTTTTTCTTTGGTAACGAGTTCGAATTCATGTTTTCTTCTTATTAACGAGTTCAAATTTGTGTTTTTCTCTGGTAACGAGTTGTCCTTGTAGAAAAAATGTTTTTTTCCCGGATAACGAGTTCACATCGCCGGAAATTTGTGTTTTCCCATTATAACGAGTAGAAATTTGTGTTTTTTCTTTGGTAACGAGTTCGAATTCATGTTTTCTTCTTATTAACGAGTTCAAATTTGTGTTTTTCTCTAGTAACGAATTGTCCTTGTAGAAAAAAATGTTTTTTTCCGTGATAACATGTTCACATAACCGGAAATTTGTGTTTTCCCATTATAACGAGTAGAAATTTGTGTTTTTTCTTTGGTAACGAGTTCAAATTCATGTTTTCTTCTTATTAACGAGTTCAAATTTGTGTTTTTCTCTGGTAACGAGTTGTCCTTGTAGAAAAAATGTTTTTTTTTCCCTGATAACGAGTTCACATCGCCGGAAATTTGTGTTTTCCCATTATAACGAGTAGAAATTTGTGTTTTTTCTTTGGTAACGAGTTCGAATTCATGTTTTCTTCTTATTAACGAGTTCAAATTTGTGTTTTTCTCTGGTAACGAGTTATCCTTTTAGAAAATGTTTTTTTCCCTGATAACGAGTTCACATCGCCGGAAATTTGTGTTTTCCCATTATAACGAGTAGAAAATTGTGTTTTTTCTTTGGAAACGACTTCGAATTCATGTTTTCTTCTTAGTAACGAGTTCAAATTTGTGTTTTTCTCTGGTAATGAGTTGTCCTTGTAGAAAAAATGTTTTTTTCCCTGATAACGAGTTCACATCGCCGGAAATTTGTGTTTTCCCATTATAACGAGTAGAAATTTGTGTTTTTTCTTTGGTAACGAGTTCGAATTCATGTTTTCTTCTTATTAACGAGTTCAAATTTGTGTTTTTCTCGGTAACGAGTTGTCCTTGTAGAAAAAATGTTTTTTCCCTAATAACGAGTTCACATCGCCGGAAATTTGTGTTTTCCCATTATAACGAGAAGAAATTTGTGTTTTTTCTTTGGTAACGAGTTCGAATTCATGTTTTCTTCTTATTAACGAGTTCAAATTTGTGTTTTTGTCGGTTACGAGTTATCCTTGTAGAAAAAATGTTTTTTTCCCTGATAACGAGTTCACATCACCGGAAATTTTTGTTTTCCCATTATAACGAGTAGAAATTTGTGTTTTTTCTTTGGTAACGAGTTCGAATTCGTGTTTTCTTCTTATTAACGAGTTCAAACTTTTTTTTTCTCTGGTAACGAGTTGCCCTTGTAGAAAAAATGTTTTTCCACGATAACGAGTTCACATCGCCGGAAATTTGTGTTTTCCCATTATAACGAGTAGAAATTTGTGTTTTTTCTTTGGTAACGAGTTCGAATTTATGTTTTCTTCTTATTAACGAGTTCAAATTTGTGTTTTTCTCTGGGTAACGAGTTGTCCTTGTAGAAAAAATGTTTTTTTCCCTGATAACGAGTTCACATCGCCGGAAATTTGTGTTTTCCCATTATAACGAGTAGAAATTTGTGTTTTTTCTTTGGTAACGAGTTCGAATTCATGTTTTCTTCTTATTAACGAGTTCAAATTTGTGTTTTTCTCTGGCAACGAGTTATCCATGTAGAAAAAATGTTTTTTTCCCTGATAACGAGTTCACATCACCGAAAATTTGTGTTTTCCCATTATAACGAGTAGAAATTTGTGTTTTTTGTTTGGTAACGAGTTCGAATTCATGTTTTCTTCTTATTAACGAGTTCAAATTGGTGTTTTTCTCTCGGTAACGAGTTGTCCTTGTAGAAAAAATGTTTTATTCCCGATAACGAGTTCACATCGCCGGAAATTTGTGTTTTCCCATTATAACGAGTAGAAATTTGTGTTTTTTTCTTTGGTAACGAGTTCGAATTCATTTTTCTTCTTATTAACGAGTTCAAATTTGTGTTTTTCTCTCGGTAACGAGTTATCCTTGTAGAAAAAATGTTTTTTCCCGATAACGAGTTCACATCTCCGGAAATTTGTGTTTTCCCATTATAACGAGTTGAAATTTTTGTTTTTTCATTGGTAACGAGTTCGAATTCATGTTTTCTTCTTATTAACGAGTTCAAATTTGTTTTTTTCTCTGGTAATGAGTTGTCCTTGTAGAAAAAATGTTTTTTTCCCCGATAACGAGTTCACATCGCCGGAAATTTTGTTTTCCCATTATAACGATTAGAAATTTGTGTTTTTTCTTTGGTAACGAGTTCGAATTCATGTTTTCTTCTTATTAACGAGTTCAAATTTGTGTTTTTCTCTGGGTAACGAGTTGTCCTTGTAGAAAAAATGTTTTTTTCCCGATAACGAGTTCACATCGCCGGAAATTTGTGTTTTCCCATTATAACGAGTAGAAATTTGTGTTTTTTCTTTGGTAACGAGTTCGAATTCATGTTTTCTTCTTATTAACGAGTTCAAATTTGTGTTTTTCTCGGGTAACGAGTTATCCTTGTAGAGAAAATGTTTTTTTTCCCTGATAACGAGTTCACATCACCGGAAATTTGTGTTTTCCCATTATAACGAGTAGAAATTTGTGTTTTTTCTTTGGTAACGTGTTCGAATTCATGTTTTCTTCTTATAAACGAGTTCAAATTTGTGTTTTTCTCTGGTAACGAGTTGTCTTTGTAGAAAAAATGTTTTTTTCCCTGATAACGAGTTGACATCGCCGGAAATTTGTTTTTTCCCATTATAACGAGTAGAAATTTGTGTTTTTTCATTGGTAACGAGTTCAAATTCATGTTTTCTTCTTATTAACGTATTCAAATTTGTGTTTTTCTATGGTAATGAGTTGTCCTTGTAGAAAAAATGTTTTTTCCCTGATAACGAGTTCACATCGCCGGAAATTTGTGTTTTCCCATTATAAAGAATAGAAATTTGTGTTTTTTCTTTGGTAACGAGTTCGAATTCATGTTTTCTTCTTATTAACGAGTTCAAATTTGTGTTTTTCTCTCGGTAACGAGTTTTCCTTGTAGAAAAAATGTTTTTTCCCTGATAACGAGTTCACATCACCGGAAATTTGTGTTTTCCCATTATAACGAGTAGAAATTTGTGTTTTTTCTTTGGTAACGTGTTCGAATTCATGTTTTCTTCTTATTAACGAGTTCAAATTTGTGTTTTTCTCTGGTAACGAGTTGTCCTTGTAGAAAAAATGTTTTTTTCCCTGATAACGAGTTCACATCGCCGGAAATTTGTGTTTTCCATTATAACGAGTAGAAATTTGTGTTTTTTCTTTGGTAACGAGTTCGAATTCATGTTTTCTTCTTATTAACGAGTTCAAATTTGTGTTTTTCTCGGTAACGAGTTATCCTTGTAGAAAAAATGTTTTTTTCCCTGATAACGAGTTCACATCACCGGAAATTTGTGTTTTCCCATTATAACGAGTAGAAATTTGTGTTTTTTCTTTGGTAACGAGTTCGAATTCATGTTTTCTTCTTATTAACGAGTTCAAATTTGTGTTTTTCTATGTAACGAGTTGTCCTTGTAGAAAAAATGTTTTTTTCCCTGATAACGAGTTCACATCGCCGGAAATTTGTGTTTTCCCATTATAACGAGTAGAAATTTGTGTTTTTTCTATGGTAACGAGTTCGAATTCATGTTTTCTTCTTATTAACGAGTTCAAATTTGTGTTTTTCTCTGGTAACGAGTTATCCTTGTAGAAAAAATGTTTTTTTTTCCCCTGATAACGAGTTCACATCACCGGAAATTTGTGTTTTCCCATTATAACGAGTAGAAATTTGTGTTTTTTCTTTGGTAACGAGTTCGAATTCATGTTTTCTTCTTATTAACGAGTTCAAATTTTTGTTTTTCTCTGGTAACGAGTTGTCCTTGTAGAAAAAATGTTTTTTTCCCTGATAACGAGTTCACATCGCCGGAAATTTGTGTTTTCCCATTATAACGAGTAGAAATTTGTGTTTTTTCTTTGGTAACGAGTTCGAATTCATGTTTTCTTCTTATTAACGAGTTCAAATTTGTGTTTTTCTCTGGTAACGAGTTATCCTTGTAGAAAAAATGTTTTTTTCCATGATAACGAGTTCACATCACCGGAAATTTGTGTTTTCCCATTATAACGAGTAGAAATTTGTGTTTTTTCTTTGGTAACGAGTTCGAATTCATGTTTTCTTCTTATTAACGAGTTTCCCTGATAACGAGTTCACATCGCCGGAAATTTGTGTTTTCCCATTATAACGAGTAGAAATTTGTGTTTTTTCTTTGGTAACGAGTTCGAATTCATGTTTTCTTCTTATTAACGAGTTCAAATTTGTGTTTTTCTCTCGGTAACGAGTTATCCTTGTAGAAAAAATGTTTTTTTCCCTGATAACGAGTTCACATCACTGGAAATTTGTGTTTTCCCATTATAACGAGTAGAAATTTGTTTTTTTTTCTTTGGTAACGAGTTTGAATTCATGTTTTCTTCTTATTAACGAGTTCAAATTTGTGTTTTTCTCTGATAACGAGTTGTCCTTGCAGAAAAAATGGTTTTTTCCCTGATAACGAGTTCACATCGCCGGAAATTTCGTTTTCCCATTATAACGAGTAGAAATTTGTGTTTTTTCTTTGGTAACGAGTTCGAATTCATGTTTTCTTCTTATTAACGAGTTCAAATTTGTGTTTTTCTATGGTAACGAGTTATCCTTGTAGAAAAAATGTTTTTTTCCCTGATAACGAGTTCACATCACCGGAAATTTGTGTTTTCCCATTATAACGAGTAGAAATTTGTGTTTTTTCTTTGGTAACGAGTTTGAATTCATGTTTTCTTCTTATTAACGAGTTCAAATTTGTGTTTTTCTCTGGTAACGAGTTGTCCTTGTAGAAAAAATGGTTTTTTCCCTGATAACGAGTTCACATCGCCGGAAATTTGTGTTTTCCCATTATAACGAGTAGAAATTTGTGTTTTTTCTTTGGTAACGAGTTCGAATTCATGTTTTCTTCTTATTAACGAGTTCAAATTTCTGTTTTTCTCTGGTAACGAGTTGCCCTTGTAGGAAAAAAGTTTTTTCCCCTGATAACGAGTTCACATCGCCGGAAATTTGTGTTTGCCCATTATAACGAGTAGAAATTTGTGTTTTTTCATTGGTAACGAGTTCGAATTCATGTTTTCTTCTTATTAACGAGTTCAAATTTGTGTTTTTCTCTGGTAACGAGTTATCCTTGTAGAAAAAATGTTTTTTTCCCTGATAACGAGTTCACATCACCGGAAATTTGTGTTTTCCCATTATAACGAGTAGAAATTTTTGTTTTTTCTTTGGTAACGAGTTCGAATTCATGTTTTCTTCTTATTAACGAGTTCAAATTAATGTTTTTTTCCCTGATAACGAGTTCACATCGCCGGAAATTTGTGTTTTCCCATTATAACGAGTAGAAATTTGTGTTTTTTCTTTGGTAACGAGTTCGAATTCATGTTTTCTTCTTATTAACGAGTTCAAATTTGTGTTTTTCTCTCGTAACGAGTTATCCTTGTAGAAAAAATGTTTTTTTCCCTGATAACGAGTTCACATCACCGGAAATTTGTGTTTTCCCATTATAACGAGTAGAAATTTGTTTTTTTTTCTTTGGTAACGAGTTTGAATTCATGTTTTCTTCTTATTAACGAGTTCAAATTTGTGTTTTTCTCTCGATAACGAGTTGTCCTTGCGAAAAAATGGTTTTTTCCCTGATAACGAGTTCACATCGCCGGAAATTTGTGTTTTCCCATTATAACGAGTAGAAATTTGTGTTTTTTCTTTGGTAACGAGTTCGAATTCATGTTTTCTTCTTATTAACGAGTTCAAATTTGTGTTTTTCTATGGTAACGAGTTATCCTTGTAGAAAAAATGTTTTTTTCCCTGATAACGAGTTCACATCACCGGAAATTTGTGTTTTCCCATTATAACGAGTAGAAATTTGTGTTTTTTCTTTGGTAACGAGTTTGAATTCATGTTTTCTTCTTATTAACGAGTTCAAATTTGTGTTTTTCTCTGGTAACGAGTTGTCCTTGTAGAAAAAATGGTTTTTTCCCTGATAACGAGTTCACATCGCCGGAAATTTGTGTTTTCCCATTATAACGAGTAGAAATTTGTGTTTTTTCTTTGGTAACGAGTTCGAATTCATGTTTTCTTCTTATTAACGAGTTCAAATTTGTGTTTTTCTCTGGTAACGAGTTGTCCTTGTAGAAAAAAAGTTTTTTTTTCCCTGATAACGAGTTCACATCGCCGGAAATTTGTGTTTTCCCATTATAACGAGTAGAAATTTGTGTTTTTTCATTGGTAACGAGTTCGAATTCATGTTTTCTTCTTATTAACGAGTTCAAATTTGTGTTTTTCTCTCGGTAACGAGTTATCCTTGTAGAAAAAATGTTTTTTTCCTGATAACGAGTTCACATCACCGGAAATTTGTGTTTTCCCATTATAACGAGTAGAAATTTTTGTTTTTTCTTTGGTAACGAGTTCGAATTCATGTTTTCTTCTTATTAACGAGTTCAAATTTGTGTTTGTCCTTGTAGAAAAAATGTTTTTTCCCTGATAACGAGTTCACATCGCCGGAAATTTGTGTTTTCCCATTATAACGAGTAGAAATTTGTGTTTTTTCTTTGGTAACGAGTTCGAATTCATGTTTTCTTCTTATTAACGAGTTCAAATTTGTGTTTTTCTCTGGTAACGAGTTATCCTTGTAGAAAAAATGTTTTTTTCCCTGATAACGAGTTCACATCACCGGAAATTTGTGTTTTCCCATTATAACGAGTAGAAATTTGTGTTTTTTTCTTTGGTAACGAGTTTGAATTCATGTTTTCTTCTTATTAACGAGTTCAAATTTGTGTTTTTCTCTCGATAACGAGTTGTCCTTGCGTAAAAAAATGTTTTTTCCCCGATAACGAGTTCACATCGCCGGAAATTTGTGTTTTCCCATTATAACGAGTAGAAATTTGTGTTTTTTCTTTGGTAACGAGTTCGAATTCATGTTTTCTTCTTATTAACGAGTTCAAATTTGTGTTTTTCTATGGTAACGAGTTATCCTTGTAGAAAAAATGTTTTTTTCCCTGATAACGAGTTCACATCACCGGAAATTTGTGTTTTCCCATTATAACGAGTAGAAATTTTTGTTTTTTCTTTGGTAACGAGTTTGAATTCATGTTTTCTTCTTATTAACGAGTTCAAATTTGTGTTTTTCTCTGGTAACGAGTTGTCCTTGTAGAAAAAATGGTTTTTTTCCCTGATAACGAGTTCACATCGCCGGAAATTTGTGTTTTCCCATTATAACGAGTAGAAATTTGTGTTTTTTCTTTGGTAACGAGTTCGAATTCATGTTTTCTTCTTATTAACGAGTTCAAATTTGTGTTTTTCTATGGTAACGAGTTATCCTTGTAGAAAAAATGTTTTTTTCCCTGATAACGAGTTCACATCACCGGAAATTTGTGTTTTCCCATTATAACGAGTAGAAATTTGTGTTTTTTCTTTGGTAACGTGTTCGAATTCATGTTTTCTTCTTATTAACGAGTTCAAATTTGTGTTTTTCTCTGGTAACGAGTTGTCCTTGTAGAAAAAAATGTTTTTTTCCCTGATAACGAGTTCACATCGCCGGAAATTTGTGTTTTCCCATTATAACGAGTAGAAATTTGTGTTTTTTTCTTTGGTAACGAGTTCGAATTCATGTTTTCTTCTTATTAACGAGTTCAAATTTGTGTTTTTCTCTGGTAACGAGTTGTCCTTGTAGAAAAAATGTTTTTTTCCCGATAACGAGTTCACATCGCCGGAAATTTGTGTTTTCCCATTATAACGAATAGAAATTTGTGTTTTTTCTTTGGTAACGAGTTCGAATTCATGTTTTCTTCTTATTAACGAGTTCAAATTTGTGTTTTTCTCTGGTAACGAGTTATCCTTGTAGAAAAAATGTTTTTTTCCCTGATAACGAGTTCACATCACCGGAAATTTGTGTTTTCCCATTATAACGAGTAGAAATTTGTGTTTTTCTTTGGTAACGAGTTCGAATTCATGTTTTCTTCTTATTAACGAGTTCAAATTTGTGTTTTTCTCTGGTAACGAGTTGTCCTTGTAGAAAAAATGTTTTTTTCCCTGATAACGAGTTCACATCGCCGGAAATTTGTGTTTTCCCATTATAACGAGTAGAAATTTGTGTTTTTTCTTGGTAACGAGTTCGAATTCATGTTTTCTTCTTATTAACGAGTTCAAATTTGTGTTTTTCTCTGGTAACGAGTTGTCCTTGTAGAAAAAATGTTTTTTTTCCCTGATAACGAGTTCACATCGCCGGAAATTTGTGTTTTCCCATTATAACGAATAGAAATTTGTGTTTTTTCTTTGGTAACGAGTTCGAATTCATGTTTTCTTCTTATTAACGAGTTCAAATTTGTGTTTTTCTCTGGTAACGAGTTGTCCTTGTAGAAAAAATGTTTTTTTCCCTGATAACGAGTTCACATCACCGGAAATTTGTGTTTTCCCATTATAACGAGTAGAAATTTGTGTTTTTTCTTTGGTAACGAGTTCGAATTCATGTTTTCTTCTTATTAACGAGTTCAAATTTGTGTTTTTCTCTGGTAACGAGTTGTCCTTGTAGAAAAAATGTTTTTTTCCCTGATAACGAGTTCACATCGCCGGAAATTTGTGTTTTCCCATTATAACGAGTAGAAATTTGTGTTTTTTCTTTGGTAACGAGTTCGAATTCATGTTTTCTTCTTATTAACGAGTTCAAATTTGTGTTTTTCTCTGGTAACGAGTTGTCCTTGTAGAAAAAATGTTTTTTTCCCGATAACGAGTTCACATCACCGGAAATTTGTGTTTTCCCATTATAACGAGTAGAAATTTGTGTTTTTTCTTTGGTAACGAGTTCGAATTCATGTTTTCTTCTTATTAACGAGTTCAAATTTGTGTTTTTCTCTCGGTAACGAGTTGTCCTTGTAGAAAAATGTTTTTTTCCCTGATAACGAGTTCACATCGCCGGAAATTTGTGTTTTCCCATTATAACGAGTAGAAATTTGTGTTTTTTCTTTGGTAACGAGTTTGAATTCATGTTTTCTTCTTATTAACGAGTTCAAATTTGTGTTTTTCTCTGGTAACGAGTTGTCCTTGTAGAAAAAATGGTTTTTTCCCTGATAACGAGTTCACATCACCGGAAATTTGTGTTTTCCCATTATAACGAGTAGAAATTTGTGTTTTTTCTTTGTTAACGAGTTCGAATTCATTTTTTCTTCTTATTAACGAGTTCAAATTTGTGTTTTTCTATGCTAATGAGTTGTCCTTGTCGAAAAAATGTTTTTTCCCTGATAACGAGTTCACATCGCTGGAAATTTGTGTTTTCCCATTATAACGAATAGAAATTTGTGTTTTTTCTATGGTAACGAGTTCGAATTCATGTTTTCTTCTTATTAACGAGTTCAAATTTTTGTTTTTCTCTGGTAACGAGTTATCCTTGTAGAAAAAATGTTTTTTTTCCCTGATAACGAGTTCACATCACCGGAAATTTGTGTTTTCCCATTATAACGAGTTGAAATTTGTGTTTTTTCTTTGGTAACATGTTCGAATTCATGTTTTCTTCTTATTAACGAGTTCAAATTTGTTTTTCTCTCGTAACGAGTTGTCCTTGTAGGAAAAAGTTTTTTTCCCCGATAACGAGTTCACATCGCCGGAAATTTGTGTTTGCCCATTATAACGAGTAGAAATTTGTGTTTTTTCATTGGTAACGAGTTCGAATTCATGTTTTCTTCTTATTAACGAGTTCAAATTTGTGTTTTTCTCTGGTAACGAGTTATCCTTGTAGAAAAAATGTTTTTTTCCCTGATAACGAGTTCACATCACCGGAAATTTGTGTTTTCCCATTATAACGAGTAGAAATTTTTGTTTTTTCTTTGGTAACGAGTTCGAATTCATGTTTTCTTCTTATTAACGAGTTCAAATTTGTGTTTGTCCTTGTAGAAAAAATGTTTTTTCCCTGATAACGAGTTCACATCGCCGGAAATTTGTGTTTTCCCATTATAACGAGTAGAAATTTGTGTTTTTTCTTTGGTAACGAGTTCGAATTCATGTTTTCTTCTTATTAACGAGTTCAAATTTGTGTTTTTCTCTCGGTAACGAGTTATCCTTGTAGAAAAAATGTTTTTTTCCCTGATAACGAGTTCACATCACTGGAAATTTGTGTTTTCCCATTATAACGAGTAGAAATTTGTTTTTTTTTCTTTGGTAACGAGTTTGAATTCATGTTTTCTTCTTATTAACGAGTTCAAATTTGTGTTTTTCTCTGATAACGAGTTGTCCTTGCAGAAAAAATGGTTTTTTCCCTGATAACGAGTTCACATCGCCAGAAATTTCTGTTTTCCCATTATAACGAGTAGAAATTTGTGTTTTTTCTCTGGTAACGAGTTCGAATTCATGTTTTCTTCTTATTAACGAGTTCAAATTTGTGTTTTTCTATGGTAACGAGTTATCCTTGTAGAAAAAATGTTTTTTTCCCTGATAACGAGTTCACATCACCGGAAATTTGTGTTTTCCCATTATAACGAGTAGAAATTTGTGTTTTTTCTTTGGCAACGTGTTCGAATTCATGTTTTCTTCTTATTAACGAGTTCAAATTTGTGTTTTTCTCTGGTAACGAGTTGTCCTTGTAGAAAAAATGTTTTTTTCCCTGATAACGAGTTCACATCGCCGGAAATTTGTTTTTTCCCATTATAACGAGTAGAAATTTGTGTTTTTTCATTGGTAACGAGTTCAAATTCATGTTTTCTTCTTATTAACGAGTTCAAATTTGTGTTTTTCTATGGTAATGAGTTGTCCTTGTCGAAAAAATGTTTTTTCCCTGATAACGAGTTCACATCGCTGGAAATTTGTGTTTTCCCATTATAACGAATAGAAATTTGTGTTTTTTCTATGGTAACGAGTTTGAATTCATGTTTTCTTCTTATTAATGAGTTCAAATTTGTGTTTTTCTCTGGTAATGAGTTGTCCTTGTAGAAAAAATGTTTTTTCCCTGATAACGTGTTCACATCGCCGGAAATTTGTGTTTTCCCATTATAACGAATAGAAATTTGTGTTTTTTCTTTGGTAACGAGTTCGAATTCATGTTTTCTTTGGTAACGAGTTCGAATTCATGTTTTCTTCTTATTAACGAGTTCAAATTTGTGTTTTTCTCTGGTAACGAGTTATCCTTGTAGAAAAAATGTTTTTTTCCCTGATAACGAGTTCACATCACCGGAAATTTGTGTTTTCCCATTATAACGAGTAGAAATTTGTGTTTTTTCTTTGGTAACGTGTTCGAATTCATGTTTTCTTCTTATTAACGAGTTCAAATTTGTGTTTTTCTCTGGTAACGAGTTGTCCTTGTAGAAAAAATGTTTTTTTTTCCCTGATAACGAGTTCACATCGCCGGAAATTCGTTTTTTCCCATTATAACGAGTAGAAATTTGTGTTTTTTTCATTGGTAACGAGTTCGAATTCATGTTTTCTTCTTATTAATGAGTTCAAATTTGTGTTTTTCTCTCGGTAATGAGTTGTCCTTGTAGAAAAAATGTTTTTTCCCGATAACGTGTTCCCATCGCCGGAAATTTGTGTTTTCCCATTATAACGAATAGAAATTTGTGTTTTTTCTTTGGTAACGAGTTCGAATTCATGTTTTCTTCTTATTAACGAGTTCAAATTTGTGTTTTTCTCTGGTAACGAGTTATCCTTGTAGAAAAAATGTTTTTTTCCCTGATAACGAGTTCACATCACCGGAAATTTGTGTTTTCCCATTATAACGAGTAGAAATTTGTGTTTTTACTTTGGTAACGTGTTCGAATTCATGTTTTCTTCTTATTAACGATTTCAAATTTGTGTTTTTCTCTGGTAACGAGTTGTCCTTGTAGAAAATGTTTTTTTCCCTGATAACGAGTTCACATCGCCGGAAATTTGTATTTTCCCATTATAACGAGTAGAAATTCGTGTATTTTCATTGGTAACGAGCTCGAATTCATGTTTTCTTCTTATTAACGTGTTCAAATTTGTGTTTTTCTCTGGTAATGAGTTGTCCTTGTAGAAAAAATGTTTTGTTTTCCCTGATAACGAGTTCACATCGCTGGAAATTTGTGTTTTCCCATTATAACGAATAGAAATTTGTGTTTTTTCTTTGGTAATGAGTTCGAATTCATGTTTTCTTCTTATTAACGAGTTCAAATTTATGTTTTTCTCTGGTAACGAGTTATCCTTGTAGAAAAAATGTTTTTTTCCCTGATAACGAGTTCACATCACCGGAAATTTGTGTTTTCCCATTATAACGAGTAGAAATTTTGGTTTTTTCTTTGGTAACGAGTTCGAATTCATGTTTTCTTCTTATTAACGAGTTCAAATTTGTGTTTGTCCTTGTAGAAAAAATGTTTTTTCCCTGATAACGAGTTCACATCGCCGGAAATTTGTGTTTTCCCATTATAACGAGTAGAAATTTGTGTTTTTTCTTTGGTAACGAGTTCGAATTCATGTTTTCTTCTTATTAACGAGTTCAAATTTGTGTTTTTCTCTGGTAACGAGTTTTCCTTGTAGAAAAAATGTTTTTTTCCCTGATAACGAGTTCACATCACGAAATTTGAGTTTTCCCATTATAACGAGTAGAAATTTGTGTTTTTTCTTTGGTAACGAGATCGAATTCATGTTTTCTTCTTATTAACGAGTTCAAATTTGTGTTTTTCTCTGGTAACGAGTTGTCCTAGTAGAAAAAACGTTTTTTTCCCTGATAACGAGTTCACATCGCCGGAAATTTGTGTTTTCCCATTATAACGAGTAGAAATTTGTGTTTTTTCTTTGGTAACGAGTTTGAATTCATGTTTTCTTCTTATTAACGAGTTCAAATTTGTGTTTTTCTCTGGTAACGAGTTGTCCTTGTAGAAAAAATGGTTTTTTCCCGATAACGAGTTCACATCGCCGAGAAATTTCGTTTTCCCATTATAACGAGTAGAAATTTGTGTTTTTTCTCTCGGTAACGAGTTCGAATTCATGTTTTCTTCTTATTAACGAGTTCAAATTTGTGTTTTTCTATGGTAATGAGTTGTCCTTGTCGAAAAAATGTTTTTTCCCTGATAACGAGTTCACATCGCTGGAAATTTGTGTTTTCCCATTATAACGAATAGAAATTTGTGTTTTTTCTATGGTAACGAGTTCGAATTCATGTTTTCTTCTTATTAACGAGTTCAAATTTTTGTTTTTCTCTGGTAACGAGTTATCCTTGTAGAAAAAATGTTTTTTTTCCCTGATAACGAGTTCACATCACCGGAAATTTGTGTTTTCCCATTATAACGAATAGAAATTTGTGTTTTTTCTTTGGTAACGAGTTCGAATTCATGTTTTCTTCTTATTAACGAGTTCAAATTTGTGTTTTTCTATGGTAACGAGTTATCCTTGTAGAAAATTTTTTTTTTCCCTGATAACGAGTTCACATCACTGGAAATTTGTGTTTTCCCATTATAACGAGTAGAAATTTGTTTTTTTCTTTGGTAACGAGCTTGAATTCATGTTTTCTTCTTATTAACGAGTTCAAATTTGTGTTTTTCTCGATAACGAGTTGTCCTTACGTAAAAAATGGTTTTTTCCCGATAACGAGTTCACATCGCCGAAATTTCGTTTTCCCATTATAACGAGTAGAAATTTGTGTTTTTTCTCTGGTAACGAGTTCGAATTCATGTTTTCTTCTTATTAACGAGTTCAAATTTGTGTTTTTCTATGGTAACGAGTTATCCTTGTAGAAAAAATGTTTTTTTCCCTGATAACGAATTCACATCACCGGAAATTTGTGTTTTCCCATTATAACGAGTAGAAATTTGTGTTTTTTCTTTGGTAACGAGTTTGAATTCATGTTTTCTTCTTATTAACGAGTTCAAATTTGTGTTTTTCTCTCGGTAACGAGTTGTCCTTGTAGAAAAAATGGTTTTTTCCCGATAACGAGTTCACATCGCCGAAATTTCGTTTTCCCATTATAACGAGTAGAAATTTGTGTTTTTTCTCTCTGGTAACGAGTTCGAATTCATGTTTTCTTCTTATTAACGAGTTCAAATTTGTGTTTTTCTATGGTAACGAGTTATCCTTGTAGAAAAAATGTTTTTTTCCCTGATAACGAGTTCACATCACCGGAAATTTGTGTTTTCCCATTATAACGAGTAGAAATTTGTGTTTTTTCTTTGGTAACGTGTTCGAATTCATGTTTTCTTCTTATTAACGAGTTCAAATTTGTGTTTTTCTCTGGTAACGAGTTGTCCTTGTAGAAAAAATGTTTTTTTCCCTGATAACGAGTTCACATCGCCGGAAATTTGTTTTTTCCCATTATAACGAGTAGAAATTTGTGTTTTTTTCATTGGTAACGAGTTCGAATTCATGTTTTCTTCTTATTAATGAGTTCAAATTTGTGTTTTTCTCTGGTAATGAGTTGTCCTTGTAGAAAAAATGTTTTTTCCCTGATAACGTGTTCACATCGCTGGAAATTTGTGTTTTCCCATTATAACGAATAGAAATTTGTGTTTTTTCTTTGGTAACGAGTTCGAATTCATGTTTTCTTCTTATTAACGAGTTCAAATTTGTGTTTTTCTCTGGTAACGAGTTATCCTTGTAGAAAAAATGTTTTTTTTCCCTGATAACGAGTTCACATCACCGGAAATTTGTGTTTTCCCATTATAACGAGTTGAAATTTGTGTTTTTTCTTTGGTAACGTGTTCGAATTCATGTTTTCTTCTTATTAACGAGTTCAAATTTCTGTTTTTCTCTGGTAACGAGTTGTCCTTGTAGGAAAAAAGTTTTTTCCCCTGATAACGAGTTCACATCGCCGGAAATTTGTTTTTTCCCATTATAACGAGTAGAAATTTGTGTTTTTTCATTGGTAACGAGTTCGAATTCATGTTTTCTTCTTATTAACGAGTTCAAATTTGTGTTTTTCTCTGGTAAACGGTTTTTCTTTGTAGAAAAAAGTTTTTTTCCCTGATAACGAGTTCACATCACCGGAAATTTGTGTTTTCCCATTATAACGAGTAGAAATTTTTGTTTTTTCTTTGGTAACGAGTTTGAATTCATGTTTTCTTCTTATTAACGAGTTCAAATTTGTGTTTTTCTCTCGATAACGAGTTGTCCTTGCGTAAAAAAATGGTTTTTCCCCGATAACGAGTTCACATCGCCGTAAATTTGTGTTTTCCCATTATAACGAGTAGAAATTTGTGTTTTTTCTCTGGTAACGAGTTCGAATTCATGTTTTCTTCTTATTAACGAGTTCAAATTTGTGTTTTTCTATGGTAACGAGTTATCCTTGTAGAAAAAATGTTTTTTTCCCTGATAACGAGTTCACATCACCGGAAATTTGTGTTTTCCCATTATAACGAGTAGAAATTTGTGTTTTTTCTTTGGTAACGAGTTTGAATTCATGTTTTCTTCTTATTAACGAGTTCAAATTTGTGTTTTTCTCTGGTAACGAGTTGTCCTTGTAGAAAAAATGGTTTTTTCCCTGATAACGAGTTCACATCGCCAGAAATTTCTGTTTTCCCATTATAACGAGTAGAAATTTGTGTTTTTTCTCTGGTAACGAGTTCGAATTCATGTTTTCTTCTTATTAACGAGTTCAAATTTGTGTTTTTCTATGGTAACGAGTTATCCTTGTAGAAAAAATGTTTTTTTCCCTGATAACGAGTTCACATCACCGGAAATTTGTGTTTTCCCATTATAACGAGTAGAAATTTGTGTTTTTTCTTTGGTAACGTGTTCGAATTCATGTTTTCTTCTTATTAACGAGTTCAAATTTGTGTTTTTCTCTGGTAACGAGTTGTCCTTGTAGAAAAAATGTTTTTTTTCCTTGGTAACGAGTTCACATCGCCGGAAATTTGTTTTTTCCCATTATAACGAGTAGAAATTTGTGTTTTTTTCATTGGTAACGAGTTCGAATTCATGTTTTCTTCTTATTAATGAGTTCAAATTTGTGTTTTTCTCTGGTAATGAGTTGTCCTTGTAGAAAAAATGTTTTTTCCCTGATAACGAGTTCACATCGCCGGAAATTTGTATTTTCCCATTATAACGAGTAGAAATTCGTGTTTTTTCATTGGTAACGAGCTCGAATTCATGTTTTCTTCTTATTAACGTGTTCAAATTTGTGTTTTTCTCTGGTAATGAGTTGTCCTTGTAGAAAAAATGTTTTGTTTTCCCTGATAACGAGTTCACATCGCTGGAAATTTGTGTTTTCCCATTATAACGAATAGAAATTTGTGTTTTTTCTTTGGTAATGAGTTCGAATTCATGTTTTCTTCTTATTAACGAGTTCAAATTTATGTTTTTCTCTCGGTAACGAGTTATCATTGTAGAAAAAATGTATTTTTCCCGATAACGAGTTCACATCACCGGAAATTTGTGTTTTCCCATTATAACGAGTAGAAATTTTGGTTTTTTCTTTGGTAACGAGTTCGAATTCATGTTTTCTTCTTATTAACGAGTTCAAATTTGTGTTTGTCCTTGTAGAAAAAATGTTTTTTCCCTGATAACGAGTTCACATCGCCGGAAATTTGTGTTTTCCCATTATAACGAGTAGAAATTTGTGTTTTTTCTTTGGTAACGAGTTCGAATTCATGTTTTCTTCTTATTAACGAGTTCAAATTTGTGTTTTTCTCTGGTAACGAGTTTTCCTTGTAGAAAAAATGTTTTTTCCCTGATAACGAGTTCACATCACGAAATTTGTGTTTTCCCATTATAACGAGTAGAAATTTGTGTTTTTTCTTTGGTAACGAGATCGAATTCATGTTTTCTTCTTATTAACGAGTTCAAATTTGTGTTTTTCTCTGGTAACGAGTTGTCCTAGTAGAAAAAACGTTTTTTTCCCGATAACGAGTTCACATCGCCGGAAATTTGTGTTTTCCCATTATAACGAGTAGAAATTTGTGTTTTTTCTTTGGTAACGAGTTTGAATTCATGTTTTCTTCTTATTAACGAGTTCAAATTTGTGTTTTTCTCTGGTAACGAGTTGTCCTTGTAGAAAAAAAGGTTTTTTCCCAGATAACGAGTTCACATCGCCAGAAATTTCTGTTTTCCCATTATAACGAGTAGAAATTTGTGTTTTTTCTCTGGTAACGAGTTCGAATTCATGTTTTCTTCTTATTAACGAGTTCAAATTTGTGTTTTTCTATGGTAACGAGTTATCCTCGTAGAAAAAATGTTTTTCTGCCTGATAACGAGTTCACATCAGCGGAAATTTGTGTTTTCCCATTATAACTAGTAGAAATTTGTGTTTTTTCTTTGGTAACGAGTTCGAATTCATGTTTTCTTCTTATTAACGAGTTCAAATTTGTGTTTTTCTCTGGTAACGAGTTGTCCTTGTAGAAAAAATGGTTTTTTCCCGATAACGAGTTCACATCGCCAGAAATTTCTGTTTTCCCATTATAACGAGTAGAAATTTGTGTTTTTTCTTTGGTAACGAGTTCGAATTCATGTTTTCTTCTTATTAACGAGTTCAAATTTGTGTTTTTCTATGGTAACGAGTTATCCTTGTAGAAAAAATGTTTTTTTTCCATGATAACGAGTTCACATCACCGGAAATTTGTGTTTTCCCATTATAACGAGTAGAAATTTGTGTTTTTTCTTTGGTAACGAGTTCGAATTCATGTTTTCTTCTTATTAACGAGTTCAAATTTGTGTTTTTCTCTGGTAACGAGTTGTCCTTGTAGAAAAAATGTTTTTTTCCCTAATAACGAGTTCACATCACCGGAAATTTGTGTTTTCCCATTATAACGAGTAGAAATTTGTGTTTTTTCTTTGGTAACGAGTTCGAATTCATGTTTTCTTCTTATTAACGAGTTCAAATTTGTGTTTTTCTCTGGTAACGAGTTTTCCTTGTAGAAAAAATGGTTTTTGTTGGTCCCTAGAAAAGGCTTTGGTTAAGTTTAGAGGGGGGGGGGGGGGGGGGTGAATAAACTTAACACTTAAAACTTTGGAGTTAACAAATTCGCAACTTCGACATTCGCGATGCTTCAGAGTCTGCGAGACTTCGCAGCTCCGCCGATAAATAGTAGTCTACTACGATAATTGAGTTTGCTTTGAATTTGTGCAAAATGGAATTAAATCAAAATTAAGCCTTAATACTTGTTGTTAAATATGATACTAAGTATTACATACTCGGTAGTGCAAGTGTGTGATTTCGGTTGCTAGATTCGGTAGGTTGATATGTAGGATAAACTAAGTGCGAAATTAAATGCGAAAGTAAGTAGGCGGGTTTTATAGTGGTTCCGGGTGGCGTAATCTGTCAGTCCACTCTTCTCCCGTGATGTTGGAGGAAATTCACTAGAGATCTTTGATGTAGGCTTGTTACAAAGATTCCTAAGTTGTTTGTCCTTAACCAATAACTATGGCTTCACAAACCGAAAACGGGAACGGTAGGATTGCTTTGCTCCCGAGTATTCCACTGGTCCTTGAAGGGTAGGATTGCCTCTTCACCACTCCACCACAAACAACGAGTCTTTCACACCCACGGATGCTTCATTTGTCTTCAAAGACGGAGTTCTTTATAAAATAAAGATTGAATCAAGTAAATGATTCGATTGCGGCGGCTGCGGTCTTCAAGTGTGTTATCTTAATGTAACTTGAATACATAATGCACTTGAAGAAATTCTCTAGATCGAGACTTTATGCTCCGTAAGTTTAGCGGGGTGTTTTTCACTCGAGTTATTTCTTAAAGTTTATCCAAAATTCATCATCCATTTTCTGAGTTGAAAGTCCTCTATTTATAGGTAGGAATGCATGTGACTTGTATTTGAAATTCAAATGTGACCGTTCCTTGTTTTTGTCCCATCTGATTTGCAGTCTGTCACTATTCATAGGACTGACACTGTCAAAATTCCTTTTTGACAGTGCAGTCTGTCCACCCCTTTGACTTGTATCCAATGGATAAAAATATAAATCATCCCAACGTCTTTTTAATCTCAGTCTTTGATTTCCTTGATAAGTCAGAGGTAGTTGGCTGTCCTTATCCATGTAATCTTCCAATAATCTTGAATTAATCGAGGTATTATATCAGCAGGTTCATCAGTCTGCTGAAGTACCTATCAGTCTGCTGAACAGCAATTTGCTGTGTATAAAATGTAATGCAGCTGATTTCTTTTATCTAACTTTTATTTGTGAAGTTAGATTACACCATTTTAATTATAACCAAGTTCCAAACATCATCCAACTTATGGAACTTAGACCTTCTACACAAGGTATATGTAATCGCTTTAGGTCATCACGACTTGCCTAAATTCGATTCCATATCCTTGACTTTAAATACTAAGTTTGATCCCTTAGCCTTCATTTACCGAGTTTGAACCCTCACCTTCGGTCTTAAGTCTTCACGGGTTCAAGACGATCTACCGACCTATCTACCCTACTGACGACTAGACCGATCTGGCGATATCAACCAAAGAGGCCCTTTCAATGCTTGATTGATCAAACCTATTTATGAATCAAACTCTAATAAACCTATACATTTGATCTAGACATCTTTTTGCCTTTGCACTATAACGACTAGTATGGCACTCATCATCAAAACATAGAAATAAGTCCAACAATTTCCCCCTTTTGGTGATGAGGCCACTACCCTCACCTAATCGAAAGCAAAAAGATTAAGACAAAATAGAACAAGTACTCATTTTTCATTAAAATCATTTGTTCAAAGCTATTACAAACTAGATACAACAAAGATAAAGTAATGTAAGTATGCTGATCTATTGTCTCTTTTCTCTTTCTTGTCTAGCCTTCTCAGCTTGCTCTTGATAGGCTCTGATCTGTTCTATCATATCCCTCATCCATTCATTTTCAATCAGTGTAAAATCAATGTAGGGATTAACTTGTTTCCACCAGGTTCCAAGCTTCAGCAGGGATATGGTTTATCGATTCACTCGAAACCAAACTTCATATACGCTTCTTTAAACTCTTCAAGTGAATCCTTTGCTTTTGTGATAGGCAAGTTCCTATCACCTCTCGCCACTTCTTCCACTTCTTCCACCTCTCGTTGCTTGCCCTTAAGGCTCTAACCCTTGCTTCCCAAAATTTCAATCCCAAGAAAGAGTCCATCCTTCATGAAACCCTTTGTTTTGATAAGGTTTCCTCCCTGTTGTAATACTCTTTCTTGTATTGTCTAAGAAGATCATCGCAAGTTGAACTCGCCAGTGCGGGTTGCCTAAAAGCATTAGTATCATCTTGCCATCTCTTTTGTGCAAAAAGTCTTGCAGCCACCTTTGCTGCATCTGATTGGCCCTCTTCCCCCTTAGTGACATCATCAACAAAACGGGATATGAGGCCATGAATACCATCCTGTGAGATTACCACTCTGTTCAATTGATTTTCTATAGTTCCAGCTTCTTGCATCAATTGAAGTAATCCTTGATTGCAAGGTCTCCTCCAAATCGGTTGATCCTTTCAGTAAGTTTGGGATCAGGCACAACAGGTTGTTGTGCAGCAGCAGGCTCAATAGGTTCAGGTGTTGCAGCAAGGTTGTCAAGTTTCTGATGGATGGAAGAAAGTTGGTCTTTCAGAAACTGATCTTTGGCAGTATTTCCAACCTTGATTCCCCTCACATCTAGTATCAGATTATTCACAACATTTTGAGTAGATGTGAAGTTTGAAGCAACTGTGGCGGTAGATTGTCTATTTTCATTTACCATCTTTATCAGTTCTTCAAATCTCTCTTCCTGTCTATCCAGTTGTGTCCTTAACTGTTGCATATCATGCCTTACAGTTCTTAACTCGTTTAGTACTTCAACTGGCACTTCACTGGTCATCCTTCCACCGGTGGCTTTATCGACAGAGCTCCTCCACATTGTACCGTGGCCTCTCGAATGCTTACTACCATTGCCCAACTCCTATCCAAATCCGGCGGGGTTAGGTCCTTCATATTCCTCCAGGATAGGATCAATGGCAGGTTCCTCAAAAACAGGTACAAATGCCTGAGGGGGATTAACATCAATATTTTCTTCTTCAGGCATCTGAAACTCCTCATCACTGAAGTCAAAGTCCAGCAGCTGCTCATCTTCATTAACGACGGTAGCCTCCGCCGACCATCTTTTCCTTCGGTGGTCTTGCCTCCAAGAGGGCTCCACTACACGACCTTATCAACAACAGGGGGTTTCCTCCAAACCCAAATCGAGTTCCAACCTTTGTCCAGTCTGTGTTTGAGACTCACGGCCACTGTACTTCATATTCCAACCTTTGTCCAGTGTTTTTTGTAACCTAGCAACCCGTACCTCCTCTTCAATTCTCTCGTGGATTGAATATAGCCTCATTATCCACTTGAAATCTTTCTGCATGACCAATCTTGTGCAGGATGATGGCAGTTTTAGTAAGAATGCCCTCAAAGTCAAAACCATCTTGATATTCAATGGATTCTTCTGAGCTGTCACTAGGTTCATTGAAATCAGTAACCTTTTCTCCATCTGAATCCTCACTCAGTTCAGGTTCAGTTTGTGCAGTAGGCTCTACAACATGGAATGTACTTGGTTCATCGGCTAGCCTACCAAAGCACTCGGATTGATTCCTTCATTGATCAATGCTTCCGGATCATCCATGGTGAGATCCTTTAGATCCTCATCCATCTCTCCAATCGATGGCCCTCGAGCGGACTTACCGATATTAGTGGATCACAGTTGTGCGGTGGTTCAATGATTAATGCGGTCCCACCGGTTGTTCCTTGTCCGGAGGGAAATCTCCTCTAGAATCGATGATGAGGAAGAATCATCATCACCATCTCTTGGATCTCTAAACTTGATACCTTCCTCTTTCTCGTTGTTCATCAAACAAATCCATCGACCTTGATTGCGGCGGGGTGGTATCAACTAGATCCAAGCAGGTTCTCTACTCCCAATTTTTCAAAAGCCCATTCTTCAAAATCTGTCATAGGTTCAAGAAATGGCTTTTGTCTCTTGTAGAAACCAAACTTCCATTGGAAATAGTCGCAATTTTCTCGAAGTTTGGGATCTACATACTCTTCTTTTCTTGCTTTCTTTCACATGCCTTTCAAAGGGCATGAAAGATCTCCCGGGAGCAGACTCCGGTGCCTTGTTGACCTCCAAAGGTTCCAACAAGTAAATTCATGGTTTCTTCAACGGATGTTTGAAAGTCAGTAGGTTGCTGAGGTTGTACATTTGTGCCTACTACTTCCATCGTACCACACTTGGTTCCCCCTGACTTACATGCTCATCAGCAGGGTTAGCAGCAGACTGCTCTTCCCCCTGAGTTCTTGCCACACTTGCGGGGTCTTCAACCAAGTCTTCAATTGCCTCTTCAACTACCACGAGCGGGTTCGGGTTCGGTGGTTTGTTTGTGGTTCCTCGGTAGATACTACGGCGGGCTCGGGGTCGGTGGGCGCGTATATCTTCAACAGATTGCTCAACAACAACCTGTCCATCATCAGTAGACTTGACTACCTCTTCAGGTGAGGAGTCAGTAACCTCCACAGGCCTGATTATGGTCAAGGGCTCCGCCTCAACAGCCTCTTCTTCCTCTTCTACTGATGCTTCCTCTTGGATTCTTTGAGCCTCCAAGTTTTTGAGTTCTTTCCCTTTTCCATGTTTATGTTTATGGACAATCTCTTTTCTCCTCTTGGAAATGGGATCTTCATTCTTTTCAGTCACAGTAGACTTCCTCTTTCTACTGGCTTCTTTCTGTTGTTTCCTTAGAATTTCAACAACAGTTTTTCTTGCAGCAACAGCAGGGTCAGTAACCTCCACTGGACCCTCAGCAGACTCAGCAGTCTGTGCTGTTTGCTTCCTTGTTTTCTTTGAAGGTTTTGATACCTCAGTAATTTTCTTTGAATCTCCACCCTTTCTTTTCTCAGCAGCTTTCTTGGGTGCAGCAGGTTTAATAGTTATCCTTTTTGATTGTTTGACCCGCTCACCACCAAAGCATCACCATCATCTCCATCATTATCATCATCGGCAACCTCTCCAAAGAACATCTTCATCATCATCTAGACCGGGGATAGCATCATCAATTTCCTTCTTGTATCTAGATTGATTGATCTTTTCGGAGTGCTACATCGGGGATTTGCGGATGATTCACGAGGTCGAACCATCAAACCTAAGGGCGGGGCCTTGGACTTCCTCTTTCCCTCTTTGTCTTCCTTGAAGACCTTCTTCATATAATGGATGAAGTATCTAGCCCAATCAAACTTCATGCTCCTGCATGATAATCATCAACTCTATCTTGGGTCCTAATAGAGTGTCCATACTTCCAACTAGTCCCAGTATGTTTTTAGCAATCAGTTTGCTCAGCAGACTGTATTCACTTCCAATATGTTTGCAGTTGATGCCTGGAACGGATTTGGTGGCTGCATTTGTTTTAATCTGATCAACAAACACCATTTTGTCCAATCCTATTGCTTCAGGATTGACTGAGCCATCCACCACTTCAACAAATCCAAAAACTTCTCTCAGCAACCTGGGGGAAACTTCAATTTCTTGCCCATTCATAGCAGTTTTAAATGATTCAGTTCCTTCCTGTATCTGAATATTTCTCCAGAAACTGACAACATTTGTATAAGAAATTGTTTCCGAGTCTTATATTCAACACATTCTACGGACCGAAAGATACCTTCTTATTCTTCGACCAATGTTAATGGCTAGTTCGATTCTGTTTGCATCTTCAACAAAACCTCTAACACTTTGGCTTGATTCTATTTGGACATCAACCTTTTCCGCCATTTGTAAGAGAAGAATTAGATGAAGAAGATTGAATCTCAAATCTGTGTTCACACAGTGTAGAAATCGCAGTGATAAAGCAGATTTGCAAGTAGAGATTCTGCTGTATGATAGCCTGAATATATAGACAGTGGGTGGTTGAAACTGTCAGTGCATGTACATCCATGTCAACCACGATTAATCTGAATAAATGCTGGTTTGACACGTGTTCCATAACGTCTGATAACCGTTAGATCGTGTTAACTGCGGTTATAAAGATAAAATAAATATCCCGCCAATATGCTTTTTGACTTTAATAACTTTGATCGAGTAACGTTCCATCCAAATAGCGGGGTGATCCTCGGCGGGGTGGGCTCGGCGATCTGGCGATAAATAGGCTTCGACGGCCTATTGACATAAGTACTCTGCGATCCTTGTTTTCTTCTTGTTTTGTTCAATTGATAATACAAGATGAAGTTTAATACCAATGACTGATCTGTCAAGTGAGCTCACCCAAAATGACAAAGACCAATCCCCTTGGCAACCTCATTTGCTCAATTGTCCAAACATAAGTACATGGAATTGTTGAAACCAATGACTAATCTGCTAAGTGAGCTCACCCAACATAGCAAAGACTAATCCCCTTGGTGAATTCCGGTACTTTGCTGAATGTCAGTCAACTTTTATAATTCCAAGTTCAGTCCTTAATTTGGCAAATCTTTCACTATCAAGTGGTTTAGTGAAAATATCAGCAAGTTGATCTTCAGTAGGGATGTATAGAACCACCACATCTTTCTTTTCAACATGATCTCTTATAAAATGATGTCTCACATCAATGTGCTTGGTTCTTGAGTGCAAAACAGGATTTTCTGTGATTGCAATTGCACTTGTGTTATCACACATAATTGGAATTTCCTTTTCTTCAATTCCATAATCCCTTAATTGTTGTCTTAGCCAAAGTACTTGTGCACAGCAACTTCCAGCAGCAATGTATTCAGCTTCAGCAGTGGAAGTTGATATAGAATTCTGTTTCTTGCTAAACCAGAAACCGATCTATTTCCCATTAACGACGGTTTCCCGAGGTGCTTTTTCTATCAATCTTGCATCCAAGCATAATCGAATCCGAGTAGGATATAACTTTGAAGCTTCCTTCCTTGGAATACCATATCCCTACTCCTAAAGTCTCTTTTAAGTACTTGAGAACTCTTTTGACGCACCTAAATGACTTTCTTTAGGTTTAGATTGAAATCTAGCACAAACACCTACAAAGAACGGATATATCGTCTGGTCGGCGATTAGGTATAGCGGATCGCCTATCATCCTTCTGTATAAGGTCTGATCAACATCTTTGCCTTCTTTATCTTCATCCAATCTGATATTTGTACTCATAGGAGTTGAATTCTTAGTGTTGTTTTCCATACCAAACTTCTTCAGCAACTCCTTGGTGTACTTGGTTTGATGAATGAAGATTCCATCTTTCATCTGTTTAACTTGCAATCCCAAAAAGTAATTCATTTCTCCCATCATACTCATTTGGAATTTGCTCTTCATTAGATTTGCAAACTTTTCACAAAGTAAATCATTTTCAGAACCAAAAATTATGTCATCCACATAAATGCATGTACCCGACGGGTGTCTTTGTCCTTTTCACCGATTCGAAAAAGGTCTTGTCAATGGTGCCTTTTGTGAATCCATTGTCCACCAAGAATTGAGATAGAGTCTCATACCAAGCTCTTGGTGCTTGTTTTAATCCATAAAGTGATTTGTTGAGTCTATACACTTTATCTTCTTGATCTTTGACTTCAAATCCAGGAGGTTGCTTTGTACATACACTTCCTCCTCTAGAATGCCATTCAAAAATGCACTTTTGACATCCATTTGATATACTATGAAGTTCTTATATGCAGCATGTGCCAAGAATAATCGATGGCTTCCAATCTTGCAACAGTGCATAAGTTTCATCAAAATCTATTCCTTCGCTTGAGAATAGCCTTTTGCAACTAGTCCGGCCTTGTTCCTTACAATGGTACCGATTCATCAAGTTTATTTACGTATACCCACTTAGTACCAATGATATTTGCATGACTTGGCCTTTCAACTAGTGTCCAAACTTGATTTCTTTCAAATTCATTTAATTCTTCTTGCATAGAAATTATCCAATCTGGATCCGAAATTGCTTCTTCAACAACTTTAGGCTCCATTTGAGATAGAAAACAAGTAAACATAGCTTCCGGTTGTCTTCTAGTCCTAACACCTTGCCGTACATTGCCAATAACTTGTTCAAATAGGTGATTCCTTAACCATTGTGGATTTTGGTTATTTTGATTTTCGGGAACATCATCTTCGGTAGGGTCTGCTTGTAGCTTCTTCTACAGGGGTTCACGGATCCTTGAACTGCTTCGCTTGTTGCATCAGTAACATTATCAGCAGGGTGTTCAGCAGGGACAGTTTCAGAAACTTTCAAGTCATTGAATCTTTCCAAGACTTCAACACAATCTGGATCAGTGACTTGTTGATTCTCAGCAGGTCCACAATCTTCATCTTCCATACCAGTAAACTTAGGTTCATCAAACACAACATGGATTGTTTCTTCATGTTTCAGTGACCTCTTGTTCAGTACCCTGAATGCTCTGCTGACTGAAGAATATCCCAAGAATATGCCTTCATCTGATTTTGGTTGGAATGTTTTCAAATGAACCTTATGATTTAGAATAAAACATTTTCTTCCAAATGGATGGAAATAAGATATGTTAGGTTTCCTTCCATTCCAAACCTCATAAGGTGTCTTCAGCAGCTTCTTGTTTACTAGATGTTCTGTTTTGTGTATAGCATGCTGTATTTATTGCTTCACCCAATATCTTTCAGGTAGCAATGCTTCACAAATCATTGTTCTTCCTGCTTCCTTTAAAGTTCTGTTTCTTCTTTCAAAGAACCCCATTTTGCCGAGGTGTACCAAGATGTGACAAGTTGATGTAGTACACCATTCGTTCACAATATTCTCTTATAACTTTGTTGAGAAATTCGGTACTTTGATCGATCTTATCTTTATTACCTTGTTAAACTTTTCTCATTTTGTAATCTTTTCAAAAGATTAGGCATGCTTTGAAGTGTTTCACTTTTCTTGTTCATAAATATCACCCAAGTATACCTTGAATAATCATCCACAACCACTAAAGTGTACTTCTTTCCCGTTACACTTGTTGGAGTTATTGGTCCAAAAAGATCCATGTGCATCGGCTCCAACACTCTATTAGTTGATTGTTTGGTCTTTGATTTGAAACTTGACTTTATCTCGTTTACCCCGCCGACATGCATCACTTATAGCATCCTTTTTGAATGTGATCTCGGGTAAACCAATCACCAGCTTCTTCTTCACCATCCGATTGATGTCATCAAAGTTTAAGTGATTTAACTTCTTGTGCCATAACCAATCGAGTTCGATTTGGTATGCACAATCAAAGTGAGTTTTCGGAACTGCAAGAGACCAATCCACAACATACATGTTCTCGTTGTCTTCTACCAAAGCAAGTACAACTTGATCACCTCTTTCACTAATGACAATACGATTGTTTTTGTCAAAAGTGACTTTGTATCCCATATCACGAAATTGTCCAAAGTGCTCGGCAAGTTGTAGTCCAGTCCTTCAACATATGCAACATTCTTGATTGTAAGTCCATTTCTGATAAGTGTGCCATATCCTCTTGTATATCCAGGTGTATTCTTGTTGCCAAAATTCACCCTTGGACCATCTTTTTCCACAAAGTTTGACAGACAGTGCTTATTCTTTGTCATGTGTCTGGAACATCCACTGTCAAAGTACCAGACACCCTACAAAACAAAGTTAATGCATTTTAGGTACCCAAACCTGTTTGGGTCCATAGTGGTCAGTAGCAAGCATGACCCTTGGTATGTTTCCATAAGGTCTTCTCATGAATGTGTCATACTTTGGTTCATACTTTGGTTCATACATGTATTCCACACATCCATAAGTTCTAACAGTAGGTTGTGTAGGAATCACATATGTTTTCTGGCCTTTTGGTTTATAATGTTGTTTAAAGTGATTCTTGGTGTTAGAAGCATTAGTATAACCATTTGTTTGTTTGTCGGTTAGGAACATGCCTGTAATATGGAGTCCGTTTGAGGTCTTGTGTAAGTCCTCTCGTTGTTCCCATTGCCTAGGTTTTACCCTAGCTGCATGGTTATACTTGTTGTTTCTAACAGTAGATGCAGGAATGTTCCAATCATCATCAGTGGGAAACAGTCTACCTTTCCCCCTGAGATAAGTATCCCTTGAATGATTAACATTTTTGGGTTTAGGATTCTTATCCTTGGAATATTTCTGTTTCTTACCTTTCTGTGGTTCAGCAGACTTAGTAGTAGGTCTGCTATCAGCAGACTTAGAAGGCACATCAGTCCTATTTTTAGATTTATTCTTTTTATTAGGAGCTGTTGACTTCTTTGACCTCTGATTTTGCTTCCTTGAAGCATTCTCATTGGGTTTTACTGCTTCAGCAACCTTACTGGGAGTTGGATCTAGTGCAGGTACAAACTTAGGACCAATTACGGTACTAGGTTCAGTAACCTTCTTGGATTCATTCTTGTTAGATTGCGAGTTCCAAATCCAAGCCCTGTTCTATCCCCATAAGGCTTTCCTGATTTGTATGCAGTATTGGAACAAGATGGTTCAGCAGATTCAGAGGCTGCTGGATGATCAGCAGGCTTACACTGATTCTGTCCAACATCTTTCCCTTACCTTTGAGAACCCTTAATTCGCTTTCAATCTTCCAACTTCTAACTCAAGAGCTTCTTTTTCGGCCTTCACAATCTCATAACCAGATTGTATTATCCTCGATTGATTAAGGATGGCATCCAAAGTCTCATTGTTGTCGAATTTCTAGGATTTGAACCACGGGTTGATTCACAATCACTTCCGGCGGGAGTGTTGATAGATACAGTGTTGTATACCTCCTCGGTTTCATCCATATTGGCCATCAAGGCATAATCCTCCATATCAGCAACCAGTGCAGTGTCATCTGATTCATTTCCCTTTTCAGATTCCACTTCATACCCTGATTCATCTTCAGCAACCATAGCCTTCTTGCCATGTCTTCTTTGTTGACTCTTGGTCTTCGATAAGTCGGACAATCGGTCTAAAATGTCCGGGCTTCTTGCGGTTGAAGCAAAGATAATCGGGTTCCTTGCCTTGTTTTAACTCGGGACGATCGGGTTTGAAGTGTCCTGGTTTCTTGCAATGAAAGCACAGATAGTCATTATCTTTATTTGGTTCTTCTTTCCTTCTTTCAGTAGGCCTCTTTGTAAAATTTCTTGTAATTGCCTTTCCAGTCTTCATCATCCTGATTTTCTTGCTCAGTAGGGCAATCTGTTCTTGCATCTCATCCAGCATATCATCCTGTCCTCCTGAAGTTTCTTCATGATGTGAAGCAGCCAATGCAGTGGTCTTTGGCTCTTCCTTTTCAGTCTCAGGTACAAGCTTTTTGCTAAATTCATAAGCCTTGAAATCTGAAAATAACTTGAAGGTGTCTTCTTCATGCAACTTTCTCATTTCTTCAATTGCAGTCACCTTCATTTTCCAAACATCTTTTGCAGGTAGAGCTTCCAAGATTTTGGTGTTTATTTCCTCTTTTGAATAACTTACACTCAGCATGGTAAGTTCATCCAGGATTGCATTGAATCTTGACTCCATTTGCTCAATGGTTTCATTTGGCAGCATCTTGAACTTTTGAAACCTCTTTCTGGCCACACTGATTTTGTTCTTCTTTATTGCATCAGTGCCTTCACAGATCAGATGTATTTTGTCCCAAAGTTCCATAGCAGTTTTGCAATCTTTAACCTTCATGTACATATTGATGTCCAAAGTTCTATAAATGATATCAATAGCAATGTTGTTGAGGTTTGCTCTTTTTCTGTCTTCTGCATTCCATTCTCTTTTTGGTTTAGGAATGTACTCAGTTGTATCACCCACTGTTACTGCCTTAGTAATCTCCAGTGGTCCATCAGTTAGTACATCCATCATCTCATCATGAGTTGCAGCAAGGTAAGCACGCATTCGACGTCTATACTCATCAAATCTATCTAGAGAACACATCAACATAGTTCTAGCATACTTGTGTGTTATCCATGATGCAAGTCTTTGAAAATCGGTAACTTGAAAGAAAGTTTTAAAGAATTTTCACAAGCACAACAAGTAGGATTCCTTCGAACGAAGAAACCTTTGCTCCGATACCAATTGTTGGTCCTTTGAAAAGTCTTTGGTTAAGTTTAGAGGGGGGTGAATAAACTTAACACTTAAAACTTTGGAGTTAACAAATTCGCAACTTCGAGCGATCTGATATACTTCGAGTCTGTTGAGACTTCGATAGCTCGCGATAAACGATAGTCTACCGATAGTTGAGTTTGCTGAATTTGTGCAGCGGAATTAAATCGAAATTAAGCCTTAATACTTGTTGTTAAATATGATACTAAGTATTAGATACTCAGTAGTGCAAGTGTGTGATTTCAGTTTCTAGATTCAGTAGGTTGATATGTAGGATAAACTAAGTGCAGAAATTAAATGCTGAAAGTAAGTAGGCAGGTTTTATAGTGGTTCCAGGTGGCGTAATCCTGTCAGTCCACTCTTCTCCTGTGATGTTGGAGGAAATTCACTAGAGATCTTTGATGTAGCTGTTACAAAGATTCCTAAGTTGTTTGTCCTTCACCAATAACTATGGCTTCACAAACTGAAAACTGGGAACAGGTAGGATTGCTTTGCTCTCCCGAGTCTTCCACTTTGGTCCTTGAAGGGTAGGATTGCCTCTTCACCACTCCACCACAAACAACGGTCTTTCACACCCACGGATGCTTCACTTGTCTTCGGCGGGTTCTTTATAAAATAAAGAGTGAATCAAGTAAATGATTCAGTTACAGCAGCTTGCAGTCTTCAAGTGTGTTATCTTAATGTAACTTGAATACATAATGCACTTGAAGAAATTCTCTAGATCAGCAGCTTTATGCTCCGTAAGTTCAGCAGGGTGTTTTTCAGCTCAGAGTTATTTCTTAAAGTTTATCCAAAATTCATCATCCATTTTCTGAGTTGAAAGTCCTCTATTTATAGGTAGGAATGCATGTGACTTGTATTTGAAATTCAAATGTGACCGTTCCTTGTTTTTGTCCCATCGATTTGCGTCCGTCACTATTCATAGGATCGACAACTTTGTCAAAATTCCTTTTGACGGTGCGGTCTGTCCACCCTTTGACTTGTATCCAATGGATAAAAATATAAATCATCCCAACGTCTTTTTAATCTCGGCCTTTGATTTCCTTGTTAAGTCGAGAGGTAGTTGGCTGTCCTTATCCATGTAATCTTCCAATAATCTTGAATTAATCGAGGTATTATATCGGCGGGTTCATCGATCTGTCAAGTACCTATCGATCTGTTTGAACGACAATTTCTTGTGTATAAAATGTAATGCGGTGATTTCTTTTATCTAACTTTTATTTGAGAAGTTAGATTACACCATTTTAATTATAACCAAGTTCCAAACATCATCCAACTTATGGAACTTAGACCTTCTACACAAGGTATATGTAATCGGTTTAGGTCATCACGGACTTGCCTAAATTCGATTCCATATCCTTGACTTTAAATACTAAGTTTGATCCCTTAGCCTTCATTTACGAGTTTGAACCCTCGGCCTTCGATCTTAAGTCTTCGGCGGGTTCAAGACTAGTCTACCGACCTATCTACCCTATCGACCTAGACCGATCTGTCGATATCAACCAAAGACCCTTTACGGTGCTTGTTTGATCAAACATATTTATGAATCAAACTCTAATAAACCTATACATTTGATCTAGACATCTTTTTGCCTTTGCACTATAACAGACTAGTATGGCACTCATCATCAAAACATAGAAATAAGTCCAACAAGTTTTTTCCCGATAACGAGTTCACATCGCCAGAAATTTCTGTTTTCCCATTATAACGAGTAGAAATTTGTGTTTTTTCTCTGGTAACGAGTTCGAATTCATGTTTTCTTCTTATTAACGAATTCAAATTTTTGTTTTTCTATGGTAACGAGTTATCCTTGTAGAAAAAATGTTTTTTTCCCTGATAACGAGTTCACATCACCGGAAATTTGTGTTTTCCCATTATAACGAGTAGAAATTTGTGTTTTTTCTTTGGTAACGAGTTTGAATTCATGTTTTCTTCTTATTAACGAGTTCAAATTTGTGTTTTTCTCTGGTAACGAGTTTTCCGTGTAGAAAAAATGTTTTTTTCCCTAATAACGAGTTCACATCGCCGGAAATTTCTGTTTTCCTATTATAACGAGTAGAACTTTGTGTTTTTTTCTTTGGTAACGAGTTCGAATTCATGTTTTCTTCTTATTAACGAGTTCAAATTTGTGTTTTTCTCCGGTAACGAGTTGTCCTTGTAGAAAAAATGTTTTTTTTTCCCTGATAACGAGTTCACATCGCCCGAAATTTGTGTTTTCCCATTATAACGAGTAGAAATTTGTGTTTTTTCTTTGGTAACGAGTTCGAATTCATGTTTTATTCTTATTAACGAGTTCAAATTTGTGTTTTTCTCTGGTAACGAGTTGTCCTTGTAGAAAAAATGGTTTTTTTCCCTGATAACGAGTTCACATCGCCGGAAATTTGTGTTTTCCCATTATAACGAGTAGAAATTTGTGTTTTTTCTTTGGTAACGAGTTCGAATTCATTTTTCTTCTTATTAACGAGTTCAAATTTGTGTTTTTCTCTGGTAACGAGTTATCCTATTAACGAGTTGAAATTTGTGTTTTTCTCTGGTAACGAGTTATCCTTGTAGAAAAAATGTTTTTTCCCTGATAACGAGTTCATATCACCGGAAATTTGTGTTTTCCCATTATAACGAGTAGAAATTTGTGTTTTTTCTTTGGCAACGAGTTCGAATTCATGTTTTCTTCTTATTAACGAGTTCAAATTTGTGTTTTTCTCTGGTAATGAGTTGTCCTTGTAGAAAAAATGTTTTTTTCCCTGATAACGAGTTCACATCGCCGGAAATTTGTGTTTTCCCATTATAACGAGTAGAAATTTGTGTTTTTTCTTTGGTAACGAGTTCGAATTCATGTTTTCTTCTTATTAACGCGTTCAAATTTATGTTTTTCTCTGGTAACGAGTTGTCCTAGTAGAAAAAATGTTTTTTTCCCTGATAACGAGTTCACATCGCCGGAAATTTGTGTTTTCCCATTATAACGATTAGAAATTTGTGTTTTGTCTTTGGTAACGAGTTCGAATTCATGTTTTCTTCTTATTAACGAGTTAAAATTTGTGTTTTTCTCTGGTAACGAGTTGTCCTTGTAGAAAAAATATTTTTTTCCCTGATAACGAGTTCACATCACCGGAAATTTGTGTTTTCCCATTATAACGAGTAGAAATTTGTGTTTTTTCATTGGTAACGAGTTCGAATTCATGTTTTCTTCTTATTAACGAGTTCAAATTTGTGTTTTTCCCTGATAACGAGTTCACATCGCCGGAAATTTGTGTTTTCCCATTATAACGAGTAGAAATTTGTGTTTTTTCTTTGGTAACGAGTTCGAATTCATGTTTTCTTCTTATTAACGAGTTCAAATTTGTGTTTTGCTCGGTAACGAGTTGTCCTTGTAGAAAAAATGTTTTTTTCCCGATAACGAGTTCACATCGCCGGAAATTTGTGTTTTCCCATTATAACGAGTAGAAATTTGTGTTTTTTCTTTGGTAACGAGTTCGAATTCATGTTTTCTTCTTATTAACGAGTTCAAATTTGTGTTTTTCTCTGGTAACGAGTTATCATTGTAGAAAAAATGTTTTTTCCCTGATAACGAGTTCACATCACCGGAAATTTGTGTTTTCCCATTATAACGAGTAGAAATTTGTGTTTTTTCTTTGGTAACGAGTTCGAATTCATGTTTTCTTCTTATTAACGAGTTCAAATTTGTGTTTTTCTCTGGTAACGAGTTGTCCTTGTAGAAAAAATGTTTTTTTCCCGATAACGAGTTCACATCGCCGGAAATTTGTGTTTTCCCATTAAAACGAGTAGAAATTTGTGTTTTTTCTTTGGTAACGAGTTCGAATTCATGTTTTCTTCTTATTAACGAGTTCAAATTTGTGTTTTTATCTGGTAACGAGTTATCCTTGTAGAAAACATGTTTTTTTCCCTGATAACGAGTTCAAATCGCCGGAAATTTGTGTTTTCCCATTATAACGAGTAGAAATTTGTGTTTTTTCTTTGGTAATGAGTTCAAATTCATGTTTTCTTCTTATTAACGAGTTCAAATTTGTGTTTTTCTCTGGTAACGAGTTGTCCTTGTAGAAAAAATGTTTTTTTCCCTGATAACGAGTTCACATCGCTGGAAATTTGTGTTTTCCCATTAACGAGTAGAAATTTGTGATTTTTCTTTGGTAACGAGTTCGAATTCATGTTTTCTTCTTATTAACGAGTTCAAATTTGTGTTTTTCTCTGGTAACGAGTTATTCTTGTAGAAAAAATGTTTTTTTCCCTAATAACGAGTTCACATCACCGGAAATTTGTGTTTTCCCATTATAACGAGTAGAAATTTGTGTTTTTTCTTTGGTAACGAGTTCGAATTCATGTTTTCTTCTTATTAACAAGTTCAAATTTGTGTTTTTCTCTGGTAACGAGTTATCCATGTAGAAAAAATGTTTTTTCCCTGATAACGAGTTCACATCACCGGAAATTTGTGTTTTTCCCATTATAACGAGTAGAAATTTGTGTTTTTTCATTGGTAACGAGTTCGAATTCATGTTTTCTTCTTATTAACGAGTTCAAATTTGTGTTTTTCTCTGGTAACGAGTTGTCCGTATAGAAAAAATGTTTTTTTCCCTGATAACGAGTTCACATCGCCGGAAATTTGTGTTTTCCCATTATAACGATTAGAAATTTGTGTTTTTTCTTTGGTAACGAGTTCGAATTCATGTTTTCTTCTTATTAACGAGTTCAAATTTGTGTTTTTCTCTGGTAACGAGTTGTCCTTGTAGAAAAAATGTTTTTTTCCCCTGATAACGAGTTCACATCGCCGGAAATTTGTGTTTTCCCATTATAACGATTAGAAATTTGTGTTTTTTCTTTGGTAACGAATTCGAATTCATGTTTTCTTCTTATTAACGAGTTAAAATTTGTGTTTTTCTCTGGTAACGAGCTGTCCTTGTAGAAAAAATGTTTTTTTCCCTGATAACGAGTTCACATCACCGGAAATTTGTGTTTTCCCATTATAACGAGTAGAAATTTGTGTTTTTTCATTGGTAACGAGTTCGAATTCATGTTTTCTTCTTATTAACGAGTTCAAATTTGTGTTTTTCTCTGGTAACGAGTTATCCTTGTAGAAAAAATGTTTTTTTCCTTGATAACGAGTTCACATCGCCGGAAATTTGTGTTTTCCCATTATAACGAGTAGAAATTTGTGTTTTTTCTTTGGTAACGAGTTCGAATTCATGTTTTCTTCTTATTAACGAGTTCAAATTTGTGTTTTTCTCTGGTAACGAGTTGTCCTTGTAGAAAAAATGTTTTTTTCCCGATAACGAGTTCACATCGCCGGAAATTTGTGTTTTCCCATTATAACGAGTAGAAATTTGTGTTTTTCTTTGGTAACGAGTTCGAATTCATGTTTTCTTCTTATTAACGAGTTCAAATTTGTGTTTTTCTCTGGTAATGAGTTATCTTTGTAGAAAAAAATGTTTTTTTCCCTGATAACGAGTTCACATCACCGGAAATTTGTGTTTTCCCATTATAACGAGTAGAAATTTGTGTTTTTTCATTGGTAACGAGTTCGAATTCATGTTTTCTTCTTATTAACGTGTTCAAATTTGTGTTTTTCTCTGGTAAAGAGTTGTCCTTGTAGAAAAAATGTTTTTTTCCCTGATAATGAGTTCACATCGCCGGAAATTTGTGATTTCCCATTATAACGAGTAGAAATTTGTGTTATTTCTTTGGTAACGAATTCGAATTCATGTTTTCTTCTTATTAACGAGTTCAAATTTGTGTTTTTCTCTGGTAACGTGTTGTCCTTGTAGAAAAAATGTTTTTTCCCTGATAACGAGTTCACATCGCCGGAAATTTGTGTTTTCCCATTATAACGAGTAGAAATTTGTGATTTTTCTTTGGTAACGAGTTCAAATTTGTGTTTTTCTCTGGTAACGAGTTATTCTTGTAGAAAAAATGTTTTTTTCCCTAATAACGAGTTCACATCACCGTAAATTTGTGTTTTCCCATTATAAGGAGTAGAAATTTGTGTTTTTTCTTTGGTAACGAGTTCGAATTCATGTTTTCTTCTTATTAACGAGTTCAAATTTGTGTTTTTCTCTGGTAACGAGTTATCCTTGTAGAAAAAATGTTTTTTCCCTGATAACGATTTCACATCACCGGAAATTTGTGTTTTCCCATTATAACGAGTATAAATTTGTGTTTTTTCTTTTGTAACGAGTTCGAATTCATGTTTTCTTCTTATTAACGAGTTCAAATTTGTGTTTTTCTCTGGTAACGAGTTGTCCTTGTAGAAAAAATGTTTTTTTCCCTGATAACGAGTTCACATCGCCGGAAATTTGTGTTTTCCCATCATAACGATTAGAAATTTGTGTTTTTTCTTTGGTAACGAGTTCGAATTCATGTTTTCTTCTTATTAACGAGTTAAAATTTGTGTTTTTCTCTGGTAACGAGTTGTTCTTGTAGAAAAAATGTTTTTTTCCCTGATAACGAGTTCACATCACCGGAAATTTGTGTTTTCACATTATAACGAGTAGAAATTTGTGTTTTTTCATTGGTAACGAGTTCGAATTCATGTTTTCTTCTTATTAACAAGTTCAAATTTGTGTTTTCCTCTGGTAACGAGTTATACTTGTAGAAAAAATGTTTTTTTCCCTGATAACAAGTTCACATCGCCGGAAATTTGTGTTTTCTCATTATAACAAGTAGAAATTTGTGTTTTTTCTTTGGTAACGAGTTCGAATTCATGTTTTCTTCTTATTAACGAGTTCAAATTTGTGTTTTTCTCTGGTAACGAGTTATCCTTGTAGAAAAAATGTTTTTTTCCCTGATAACGAGTTCACATCACCGGAAATTTGTGTTTTCCCATTATAACGAGTACAAATTTGTGTTTTTTCATTGGTAACGAGTTCGAATTCATGTTTTCTTCTTATTAACAAGTTCAAATTTGTGTTTTTCTCTGGTAACGAGTTATCCTTGTAGAAAAAATGTTTTTTTCCCTTATAACGAGTTCACATCACCGGAAATTTGTGTTTTTCCCATTATAACGAGTAGAAATTTGTGTTTTTTCATTGGTAACGAGTTCGAATTCATGTTTTCTTCTTATTAACGAGTTCAAATTTGTGTTTTTCTCTGGTAAAGAGTTGTCCTTGTAGAAAAAATGTTTTTTTCCCTGATAACGAGTTCACATCGCCGGAAATTTGTGTTTTCCCATTAAAACGAGTAGAAATTTGTGTTTTTTCTTTGGTAACGAGTTCGAATTCATGTTTTCTTCTTATTAACGAGTTCAAATTTGTGTTTTTATCTGGTAACGAGTTATCCTTGTAGAAAACATGTTTTTTTCCCTGATAACGAGTTCACATCACCGGAAATTTGTGTTTTCCCATTATAACGAGTAGAAATTTGTGTTTTTTCATTGGTAACGAGTTCGAATTCATGTTTTCTTCTTATTAACGAATTCAAATTTGTGTTTTTCTCTGGTAACGAGTTGTCCTTGTAGAAAAAATGTTTTTTCCCTGATAACGAGTTCACATCGCCGGAAATTTGTGTTTTCCCATTATAAAGAGTAGAAATTTGTGTTTTTTCTTTGGTAACGAGTTCGAATTCATGTTTTCTTCTTATTAACGAGTTGAAATTTGTGTTTTTCTCTGGTAACGAGTTGTCCTTGTAGAAAAAATGTTTTTTTCCCTGATAACGAGTTCACATCGCCGGAAATTTGTGTTTTCCCATTATAACGAGTAGAAATTTGTGTTTTTTCTTTGGTAACGAGTTCGAATTCATGTTTTCTTCTTATTAACGAGTTCAAATTTGTGTTTTTCTCTCGGTAACGAGTTATCCTTGTAGAAAAAATGTTTTTTTCCCCCGAATAACGAGTTCACATCACCGGAAATTTGTGTTTTCCCATTATAACGAGTAGAAATTTGTGTTTTTTCTTTGGTAACGAGTTCGAATTCATGTTTTCTTCTTATTAACGAGTTCAAATTTGTGTTTTTCTCTGGTAACGAGTTATCCTTGTAGAAAAAATATTTTTTTCCCTGATAACGAGTTCACATCACCGGAAATTTGTGTTTTCCCATTATAACGAGTAGAAATTTGTGTTTTTTCTTTTGTAACGAGTTCGAATTCATGTTTTCTTCTTATTAACGAGTTCAAATTTGTGTTTTTCTCTGGTAACGAGTTATCCTTGTAGAAAAAATATTTTTTCCCTGATAACGAGTTCACATCACCGGAAATTTGTGTTTTCCCATTATAACGAGTAGAAATTTGTGTTTTTTCTTTTGTAACGAGTTCGAATTCATGTTTTCTTCTTATTAACGAGTTCAAATTTGTGTTTTTCTCTGGTAACGAGTTGTCCTTGTAGAAAAAATGTTTTTTTCCCTGATAACGAGTTCACATCGCCGGAAATTTGTGTTTTCCCGGTAAAAACGAGTAGAAATTTGTGTTTTTTCTTTGGTAACGAGTTCGAATTCATGTTTTCTTCTTATTAACGAGTTCAAATTTGTGTTTTTCTCTCGGTAACGAGTTATCCTTGTAGAAAAAATGTTTTTTTCCCTGATAACGATTTCACATCACCGGAAATTTGTGTTTTCCCATTATAACGAGTATAAATTTGTGTTTTTTCTTTTGTAACGAGTTCGAATTCATGTTTTCTTCTTATTAACGAGTTCAAATTTGTGTTTTTCTCTGGTAACGAGTTGTCCTTGTAGAAAAAATGTTTTTTTCCCTGATAACGAGTTCACATCGCCGGAAATTTGTGTTTTCCCATCATAACGATTAGAAATTTGTGTTTTTTCTTTGGTAACGAGTTCGAATTCATGTTTTCTTCTTATTAACGAGTTCAAATTTGTGTTTTCTCTACGGTAACGAGTTATACTTGTAGAAAAAATGTTTTTTTCCCTGATAACAAGTTCACATCGCCGGAAATTTGTGTTTTCTCATTATAACAAGTAGAAATTTGTGTTTTTTCTTTGGTAACGAGTTCGAATTCATGTTTTCTTCTTATTAACGAGTTCAAATTTGTGTTTTTCTCTGGTAACGAGTTATCCTTGTAGAAAAAATGTTTTTTTCCCTGATAACGAGTTCACATCACCGGAAATTTGTGTTTTCCCATTATAACGAGTACAAATTTGTGTTTTTTCATTGGTAACGAGTTCGAATTCATGTTTTCTTCTTATTAACAAGTTCAAATTTGTGTTTTTCTCTGGTAACGAGTTATCCTTGTAGAAAAAATGTTTTTTTCCCTTATAACGAGTTCACATCACCGGAAATTTGTGTTTTCCCATTATAACGAGTAGAAATTTGTGTTTTTTCATTGGTAACGAGTTCGAATTCATGTTTTCTTCTTATTAACGAGTTCAAATTTGTGTTTTTCTCTGGTAAAGAGTTGTCCTTGTAGAAAAAATGTTTTTTTCCCTGATAACGAGTTCACATCGCCGGAAATTTGTGTTTTCCCATTATAACGAGTAGAAATTTGTGTTTTTTCTTTGGTAACGAGTTCGAATTCATGTTTTCTTCTTATTAACGAGTTCAAATTTGTGTTTTTATCTCGGTAACGAGTTATCCTTGTAGAAAACATGTTTTTTTCCCGATAACGAGTTCACATCACCGGAAATTTGTGTTTTCCCATTATAACGAGTAGAAATTTGTGTTTTTTCATTGGTAACGAGTTCGAATTCATGTTTTCTTCTTATTAACGAATTCAAATTTGTGTTTTTCTCTCGGTAACGAGTTGTCCTTGTAGAAAAAATGTTTTTTCCCGATAACGAGTTCACATCGCCGGAAATTTGTGTTTTCCCATTATAAAGAGTAGAAATTTGTGTTTTTTCTTTGGTAACGAGTTCGAATTCATGTTTTCTTCTTATTAACGAGTTGAAATTTGTGTTTTTCTCTCGGTAACGAGTTGTCCTTGTAGAAAAAATGTTTTTTTCCCGATAACGAGTTCACATCGCCGGAAATTTGTGTTTTCCCATTATAACGAGTAGAAATTTGTGTTTTTTCTTTGGTAACGAGTTCGAATTCATGTTTTCTTCTTATTAACGAGTTCAAATTTGTGTTTTTCTCTCGGTAACGAGTTATCCTTGTAGAAAAAATGTTTTTTTCCCCGAATAACGAGTTCACATCACCGGAAATTTGTGTTTTCCCATTATAACGAGTAGAAATTTGTGTTTTTTCTTTGGTAACGAGTTCGAATTCATGTTTTCTTCTTATTAACGAGTTCAAATTTGTGTTTTTCTCTGGTAACGAGTTATCCTTGTAGAAAAAATATTTTTTTCCCTGATAACGAGTTCACATCACCGGAAATTTGTGTTTTCCCATTATAACGAGTAGAAATTTGTGTTTTTTCTTTTGTAACGAGTTCGAATTCATGTTTTCTTCTTATTAACGAGTTCAAATTTGTGTTTTTCTCTGGTAACGAGTTATCCTTGTAGAAAAAATGTTTTTTTCCCTGATAACGAGTTCACATCACCGGAAATTTGTGTTTTCCCATTATAACGAGTAGAAATTTGTGTTTTTTCTTTTGTAACGAGTTCGAATTCATGTTTTCTTCTTATTAACGAGTTCAAATTTGTGTTTTTCTCTGGTAACGAGTTGTCCTTGTAGAAAAAATGTTTTTTTCCTGATAACGAGTTCACATCGCCGGAAATTTGTGTTTTCCCATTATAACGAGTAGAAATTTGTGTTTTTTCTTTGGTAACGAGTTCGAATTCATGTTTTCTTCTTATTAACGAGTTCAAATTTGTGTTTTTCTCTCGGTAACGAGTTATCCTTGTAGAAAAAATGTTTTTTTCCCTGATAACGAGTTCACATCACCGGAAATTTGTGTTTTCCCATTATAACGAGTAGAAATTTGTGTTTTTTCTTTGGTAACGAGTTCGAATTCATGTTTTCTTCTTATTAACGAGTTCAAATTTGTGTTTTTCTCTGGTAACGAGTTGTCCTTGTAGAAAAAATATTTTTTTCCCTGATAACGAGTTCACATCGCCGGAAATTTGTGTTTTCCCATTATAACGAGTAGAAATTTGTGTTTTTTCTTTTGTAACGAGTTCGAATTCATGTTTTCTTCTTATTAACGAGTTCAAATTTGTGTTTTTCTCTGGTAACGAGTTATCCTTGTAGAAAAAATGTTTTTTTCCCTGATAACGAGTTCACATCACCGGAAATTTGTGTTTTCCCATTATAACGAGTAGAAATTTGTGTTTTTTCTTTTGGTAACGAGTTCGAATTCATGTTTTCTTCTTATTAACGAGTTCAAATTTGTGTTTTTCTCTCGGTAACGAGTTATCCTTGTAGAAAAAATGTTTTTTTCCCCGATAACGAGTTCACATCACCGGAAATTTGTGTTTTCCCATTATAACGAGTAGAAATTTGTGTTTTTTCTTTGGTAACGAGTTCGAATTCATGTTTTCTTCTTATTAACGAGTTCAAATTTGTGTTTTTCTCTCGGTAACGAGTTGTCCTTGTAGAAAAAATGTTTTTTTCCCCGATAACGAGTTCACATCGCCGGAAATTTGTGTTTTCCCATTATAACGAGTAGAAATTTGTGTTTTTTCTTTGGTAACGAGTTCGAATTCATGTTTTCTTCTTATTAACGAGTTCAAATTTGTGTTTTTCTCTCGGTAACGAGTTATCCTTGTAGAAAAAATGTTTTTTTCCCCGATAACGAGTTCACATCGCCGGAAATTTGTGTTTTCCCATTATAACGAGTAGAAATTTGTGTTTTTTCTTTGGTAACGAGTTCGAATTCATGTTTTCTTCTTATTAACGAGTTCAAATTTGTGTTTTTCTCTCGGTAACGAGTTGTCCTTGTAGAAAAAATGTTTTTTTCCCCGATAACGAGTTCACATCGCCGGAAATTTGTGTTTTCCCATTATAACGAGTAGAAATTTGTGTTTTTTCTTTGGTAACGAGTTCGAATTCATGTTTTCTTCTTATTAACGAGTTCAAATTTGTGTTTTTCTCTCGGTAACGAGTTATCCTTGTAGAAAAAATGTTTTTTTCCCTGATAACGAGTTCACATCACCGGAAATTTGTGTTTTCCCATTATAACGAGTAGAAATTTGTGTTTTTTCTTTGGTAACGAGTTCGAATTCATGTTTTCTTCTTATTAACGAGTTCAAATTTGTGTTTTTCTCTGGTAACGAGTTATCCTTGTAGAAAAAATGTTTTTTTTCCCTGATAACGAGTTCACATCACCGGAAATTTGTGTTTTCCCATTATAACGAGTAGAAATTTGTGTTTTTTCTTTGGTAACGAGTTCGAATTCATGTTTTCTTCTTATTAACGAGTTCAAATTTGTGTTTTTCTCTGGTAACGAGTTATCCTTGTAGAAAAAATATTTTTTTCCCTGATAACGAGTTCACATCACCGGAAATTTGTGTTTTCCCATTATAACGAGTAGAAATTTGTGTTTTTTCTTTTGTAACGAGTTCGAATTCATGTTTTCTTCTTATTAACGAGTTCAAATTTGTGTTTTTCTCTGGTAACGAGTTATCCTTGTAGAAAAAATGTTTTTTCCCTGATAACGAGTTCACATCACCGGAAATTTGTGTTTTCCCATTATAACGAGTAGAAATTTGTGTTTTTTCTTTTGTAACGAGTTCGAATTCATGTTTTCTTCTTATTAACGAGTTCAAATTTGTGTTTTTCTCTGGTAACGAGTTATCCTTGTAGAAAAAATGTTTTTTTCCCTGATAACGAGTTCACATCACCGGAAATTTGTGTTTTCCCATTATAACGAGTAGAAATTTGTGTTTTTTCTTTGGTAACGAGTTCGAATTCATGTTTTCTTCTTATTAACGAGTTCAAATTTGTGTTTTTCTCTGGTAACGAGTTATCCTTGTAGAAAAAATGTTTTTTTCCCTGATAACGAGTTCACATCTCCGGAAATTTGTGTTTTCCCATTATAACGAGTAGAAATTTGTGTTTTTTCTTTGGTAACGAGTTCGAATTCATGTTTTCTTCTTATTAACGAGTTCAAATTTGTGTTTTTCTCTGGTAACGAGTTGTCCTTGTAGAAAAAATGTTTTTTTCCCTGATAACGAGTTCACATCGCCGGAAATTTGTGTTTTCCCATTATAACGAGTAGAAATTTGTGTTTTTTTCTTTGGTAACGAGTTCGAATTCATGTTTTCTTCTTATTAACGAGTTCAAATTTGTGTTTTTATCTGGTAACGAGTTATCCTTGTAGAAAAATGTTTTTTTCCCTGATAACGAGTTCACATCACCGGAAATTTGTGTTTTCCCATTATAACGAGTAGAAATTTGTGTTTTTTCTTGGTAACGAGTTCGAATTCATGTTTTCTTCTTATTAACGAGTTCAAATTTGTGTTTTTCTCTCGGTAACGAGTTGTCCTTGTAGAAAAAATGTTTTTTTCCTGATAACGAGTTCACATCGCCGGAAATTTGTGTTTTCCCATTATAACGAGTAGAAATTTGTGTTTTTTCTTTGGTAACGAGTTCGAATTCATGTTTTCTTCTTATTAACGAGTTCAAATTTGTGTTTTTCTCTGGTAACGAGTTATCCTTGTAGAAAAAATGTTTTTTTCCCTGATAACGAGTTCACATCTCCGGAAATTTGTGTTTTCCCATTATAACGAGTAGAAATTTGTGTTTTTTCTTTGGTAACGAGTTCGAATTCATGTTTTCTTCTTATTAACGAGTTCAAATTTGTGTTTTTCTCTGGTAACGAGTTGTCCTTGTAGAAAAAATGTTTTTTTCCCTGATAACGAGTTCACATCGCCGGAAATTTGTGTTTTCCCATTATAACGAGTAGAAATTTGTGTTTTTTCTTTGGTAACGAGTTCGAATTCATGTTTTCTTCTTATTAACGAGTTCAAATTTGTGTTTTTCTCTGGTAACGAGTTATCCTTGTAGAAAAAATGTTTTTTTTCCCTGATAACGAGTTCACATCACCGGAAATTTGTGTTTTCCCATTATAACGAGTAGAAATTTGTGTTTTTTCTTTGGTAACGAGTTCGAATTCATGTTTTCTTCTTATTAACGAGTTCAAATTTGTGTTTTTCTCTGGTAACGAGTTATCCTTGTAGAAAAAATGTTTTTTTCCCTGATAACGAGTTCACATCACCGGAAATTTGTGTTTTCCCATTATAACGAGTAGAAATTTGTGTTTTTTCTTTGGTAACGAGTTCGAATTCATGTTTTCTTCTTATTAACGAGTTCAAATTTGTGTTTTTCTCTGGTAACGAGTTATCCTTGTAGAAAAAATATTTTTTTTCCCTGATAACGAGTTCACATCACCGGAAATTTGTGTTTTCCCATTATAACGAGTAGAAATTTGTGTTTTTTCTTTGGTAACGAGTTCGAATTCATGTTTTCTTCTTATTAACGAGTTCAAATTTGTGTTTTTCTCTCGGTAACGAGTTATCCTTGTAGAAAAAATGTTTTTTTCCCTGATAACGAGTTCACATCACCGGAAATTTGTGTTTTCCCATTATAACGAGTAGAAATTTGTGTTTTTTCTTTGGTAACGAGTTCGAATTCATGTTTTCTTCTTATTAACGAGTTCAAATTTGTGTTTTTCTCTGGTAACGAGTTGTCCTTGTAGAAAAAATGTTTTTTTCCCTGATAACGAGTTCACATCTCCGGAAATTTGTGTTTTCCCATTATAACGAGTAGAAATTTGTGTTTTTTCTTTGGTAACGAGTTCGAATTCATGTTTTCTTCTTATTAACGAGTTCAAATTTGTGTTTTTCTCTGGTAACGAGTTGTCCTTGTAGAAAAAATGTTTTTTCCCTGATAACGAGTTCACATCACCGGAAATTTGTGTTTTCCCATTATAACGAGTAGAAATTTGTGTTTTTTCTTTGGTAACGAGTTCGAATTCATGTTTTCTTCTTATTAACGAGTTCAAATTTGTGTTTTTCTCTGGTAACGAGTTATCCTTGTAGAAAAATGTTTTTTTCCCCGATAACGAGTTCACATCACCGGAAATTTGTGTTTTCCCATTGTAACGAGTAGAAATTTGTATTTTTTCTTTTGGTAACGAGTTCGAATTCATGTTTTCTTCTTATTAACGAGTTCAAATTTGTGTTTTTCTCTCGGTAACGAGTTGTCCTTGTAGAAAAAATGTTTTTTTCCCGATAACGAGTTCACATCACCGGAAATTTGTGTTTTCCCATTATAACGAGTAGAAATTTGTGTTTTTTCTTTGGTAACGAGTTCGAATTCATGTTTTCTTCTTATTAACGAGTTCAAATTTGTGTTTTTCTCTCGGTAACGAGTTGTCCTTGTAGAAAAAATGTTTTTTTCCCGATAACGAGTTCACATCGCCGGAAATTTGTGTTTTCCCATTATAACGAGTAGAAATTTGTGTTTTTTCTTTGGTAACGAGTTCGAATTCATGTTTTCTTCTTATTAACGAGTTCAAATTTGTGTTTTTCTCTCGGTAACGAGTTGTCCTTGTAGAAAAAATGTTTTTTTCCCTGATAACGAGTTCACATCGCCGGAAATTTGTGTTTTCCCATTATAACGAGTAGAAATTTGTGTTTTTTCTTTGGTAACGAGTTCGAATTCATGTTTTCTTCTTATTAACGAGTTCAAATTTGTGTTTTTCTCTGGTAACGAGTTATCCTTGTAGAAAAAATGTTTTTTTCCCTGATAACGAGTTCACATCACCGGAAATTTGTGTTTTCCCATTATAACGAGTAGAAATTTGTGTTTTTTCTTTGGTAACGAGTTCGAATTCATGTTTTCTTCTTATTAACGAATTCAAATTTGTGTTTTTCTCTGGTAACGAGTTGTCCTTGTAGAAAAAATGTTTTTTTCCCTGATAACGAGTTCACATCACCGGAAATTTGTGTTTTCCCATTATAACGAGTAGAAATTTGTGTTTTTTCTTTGGTAACGAGTTCGAATTCATGTTTTCTTCTTATTAACGAGTTCAAATTTGTGTTTTTCTCTCGGTAACGAGTTGTCCTTGTAGAAAAAATGTTTTTTTCCCGATAACGAGTTCACATCGCCGGAAATTTGTGTTTTCCCATTATAACGAGTAGAAATTTGTGTTTTTTCTTTGGTAACGAGTTCGAATTCATGTTTTCTTCTTATTAACGAGTTCAAATTTGTGTTTTTCTCTCGGTAACGAGTTATCCTTGTAGAAAAAATGTTTTTTTCCCCGATAACGAGTTCACATCACCGGAAATTTGTGTTTTCCCATTATAACGAGTAGAAATTTGTGTTTTTTCTTTGGTAACGAGTTCGAATTCATGTTTTCTTCTTATTAACGAGTTCAAATTTGTGTTTTTCTCTCGGTAACGAGTTATCCTTGTAGAAAAAATGTTTTTTTCCGATAACGAGTTCACATCACCGGAAATTTGTGTTTTCCCATTATAACGAGTAGAAATTTGTGTTTTTTCTTTTGTAACGAGTTCGAATTCATGTTTTCTTCTTATTAACGAGTTCAAATTTGTGTTTTTCTCTGGTAACGAGTTATCCTTGTAGAAAAAATATTTTTTTCCCTGATAACGAGTTCACATCACCGGAAATTTGTGTTTTCCCATTATAACGAGTAGAAATTTGTGTTTTTTCTTTTGTAACGAGTTCGAATTCATGTTTTCTTCTTATTAACGAGTTCAAATTTGTGTTTTTCTCTGGTAACGAGTTATCCTTGTAGAAAAAATGTTTTTTTCCCTGATAACGAGTTCACATCACCGGAAATTTGTGTTTTCCCATTATAACGAGTAGAAATTTGTGTTTTTTCTTTTGGTAACGAGTTCGAATTCATGTTTTCTTCTTATTAACGAGTTCAAATTTGTGTTTTTCTCTCGGTAACGAGTTATCCTTGTAGAAAAAATGTTTTTTCCCTGATAACGAGTTCACATCACCGGAAATTTGTGTTTTCCCATTATAACGAGTAGAAATTTGTGTTTTTTCTTTGGTAACGAGTTCGAATTCATGTTTTCTTCTTATTAACGAGTTCAAATTTGTGTTTTTCTCTCGGTAACGAGTTATCCTTGTAGAAAAAATGTTTTTTTCCCGATAACGAGTTCACATCGCCGGAAATTTGTGTTTTCCCATTATAACGAGTAGAAATTTGTGTTTTTTCTTTGGTAACGAGTTCGAATTCATGTTTTCTTCTTATTAACGAGTTCAAATTTGTGTTTTTCTCTGGTAACGAGTTGTCCTTGTAGAAAAAATGTTTTTTTCCCTGATAACGAGTTCACATCACCGGAAATTTGTGTTTTCCCATTATAACGAGTAGAAATTTGTGTTTTTTCTTTGGTAACGAGTTCGAATTCATGTTTTCTTCTTATTAACGAGTTCAAATTTGTGTTTTTCTCTCGGTAACGAGTTGTCCTTGTAGAAAAAATGTTTTTTTCCCGATAACGAGTTCACATCACCGGAAATTTGTGTTTTCCCATTATAACGAGTAGAAATTTGTGTTTTTTCTTTGGTAACGAGTTCGAATTCATGTTTTCTTCTTATTAACGAGTTCAAATTTGTGTTTTTCTCTCGGTAACGAGTTGTCCTTGTAGAAAAAATGTTTTTTTCCCGATAACGAGTTCACATCACCGGAAATTTGTGTTTTCCCATTATAACGAGTAGAAATTTGTGTTTTTTCTTTGGTAACGAGTTCGAATTCATGTTTTCTTCTTATTAACGAGTTCAAATTTGTGTTTTTCTCTGGTAACGAGTTGTCCTTGTAGAAAAAATGTTTTTTTCCCTGATAACGAGTTCACATTGCCGGAAATTTGTGTTTTCCCATTATAACGAGTAGAAATTTGTGTTTTTTCTTTGGTAACGAGTTCGAATTCATGTTTTCTTCTTATTAACGAGTTCAAATTTGTGTTTTTCTCTGGTAACGAGTTGTCCTTGTAGAAAAAATGTTTTTTTCCCGATAACGAGTTCACATCGCCGGAAATTTGTGTTTTCCCATTATAACGAGTAGAAATTTGTGTTTTTTCTTTGGTAACGAGTTCGAATTCATGTTTTCTTCTTATTAACGAGTTCAAATTTGTGTTTTTCTCTGGTAACGAGTTATCCTTGTAGAAAAAATATTTTTTTCCCTGATAACGAGTTCACATCACCGGAAATTTGTGTTTTCCCATTATAACGAGTAGAAATTTGTGTTTTTTCTTTGGTAACGAGTTCGAATTCATGTTTTCTTCTTATTAACGAGTTCAAATTTGTGTTTTTCTCTGGTAACGAGTTATCCTTGTAGAAAAAATGTTTTTTTCCCTGATAACGAGTTCACATCACCGGAAATTTGTGTTTTCCCATTATAACGAGTAGAAATTTGTGTTTTTTCTTTGGTAACGAGTTCGAATTCATGTTTTCTTCTTATTAACGAGTTCAAATTTGTGTTTTTCTCTCGGTAACGAGTTATCCTTGTAGAAAAAATGTTTTTTTCCCTGATAACGAGTTCACATCACCGGAAATTTGTGTTTTCCCATTATAACGAGTAGAAATTTGTGTTTTTTCTTTGGTAACGAGTTCGAATTCATGTTTTCTTCTTATTAACGAGTTCAAATTTGTGTTTTTCTCTGGTAACGAGTTATCCTTGTAGAAAAAATGTTTTTTCCCTGATAACGAGTTCACATCACCGGAAATTTGTGTTTTCCCATTATAACGAGTAGAAATTTGTGTTTTTTCTTTGGTAACGAGTTCGAATTCATGTTTTCTTCTTATTAACGAGTTCAAATTTGTGTTTTTCTCTGGTAACGAGTTATCCTTGTAGAAAAAATGTTTTTTCCCTGATAACGAGTTCACATCACCGGAAATTTGTGTTTTCCCATTATAACGAGTAGAAATTTGTGTTTTTTCTTTGGTAACGAGTTCGAATTCATGTTTTCTTCTTATTAACGAGTTCAAATTTGTGTTTTGCTCTGTTAACGAGTTGTCCTTCTAGAAAAAATGTTTTTTTTCCCGATAACGAGTTCACATCGCCGGAAATTTGTGTTTTCCCATTATAACGAGTAGAAATTTGTGTTTTTTCTTTGGTAACGAGTTCGAATTCATGTTTTCTTCTTATTAACGAGTTCAAATTTGTGTTTTTCTCTGGTAACGAGTTATCATTGTAGAAAAAATGTTTTTTTCCCTGATAACGAGTTCACATCACCGGAAATTTGTGTTTTCCCATTATAACGAGTAGAAATTTGTGTTTTTTCTTTGGTAACGAGTTCGAATTCATGTTTTCTTCTTATTAACGAGTTAAAATTTGTGTTTTTCTCTGGTAACGAGTTGTCCTTGTAGAAAAAATGTTTTTTTCCCTGATAACGAGTTCACATCACCGGAAATTTGTGTTTTCCCATTATAACGAGTAGAAATTTGTGTTTTTTCATTGGTAACGAGTTCGAATTCATGTTTTCTTCTTATTAACGAGTTCAAATTTGTGTTTTTTCTCTCGGTAAAGAGTTGTCCTTGTAGAAAAAATGTTTTTTTTCCCTGATAACGAGTTCACATTGCCGGAAATTTGTGTTTTCCCATTATAACGAGTAGAAATTTGTGTTTTTTCTTTGGTAACGAGTTCGAATTCATGTTCTCTTCTTATTAACGAGTTCAAATTTGTGTTTTTCTCTGGTAACGAGTTGTCCTTGTAGAAAAAATGTTTTTTTCCCTGATAACGAGTTCACATTGCCGGAAATTTGTGTTTTCCCATTATAACGAGTAGAAATTTGTGTTTTTTCTTTGGTAACAAGTTCGAATTCATGTTTTCTTCTTATTAACGAGTTCAAATTTGTGTTTTTCTCTGGTAACGAGTTATCCTTGTAGAAAAAATGTTTTTTTCCCCGATAACGAGTTCACATCAAATTTGTGGAAATTTTGTTTTCCCATTATAACGAGTAGAAATTTGTGTTTTTTCTTTGGTAACGAGTTCGAATTCTTGTTTTCTTCTTATTAACGAGTTCAAATTTGTGTTTTTCTCTGGTAACGAGTTATCCTTGTAGAAAAAATGTTTTTTTCCCTGATAACGAGTTCACATCACCGGAAATTTGTGTTTTCCCATTATAACGATTAGAAATTTGTGTTTTTTCTTTGGTAACGAGTTCGAATTCATGTTTTCTTCTTATTAACGAGTTCAAATTTGTATTTTTCTCTGGTAACGAGTTATCCTTGTAGAAAAAATGTTTTTTCCCTGATAACGAGTTCACATCACCGGAAATTTGTGTTTTCCCATTATAACAAGTAGAAATTTGTGTTTTTTCATTGGTAACGAGTTCGAATTCATGTTTTCTTCTTATTAACGAGTTCAAATTTGTGTTTTTCTCTGGTAACGAGTTATCCTTGTAGAAAAAATGTTTTTTTCCCTGATAACGAGTTCACATCACCGGAAATTTGTGTTTTCCCATTATAACGAGTAGAAATTTGTGTTTTTTCTTTGTTAACGAGTTCGAATTCATGTTTTCTTCTTATTAACGAGTTCAAATTTGTGTTTTTCTCTGGTAACGAGTTATCCTTGTAGAAAAAATGTTTTTTTCCCTGATAACGAGTTCACATCACCGGAAATTTTGTTTTCCCATTATAACGAGTAGAAATTTGTGTTTTTTCTTTGGTAACGAGTTCGAATTCATGTTTTCTTCTTATTAACGAGTTCAAATTTGTGTTTTTCTCTCGGTAACGAGTTATCCTTGTAGAAAAAATGTTTTTTTCCCTGATAACGAGTTCACATCACCGGAAATTTGTGTTTTCCCATTATAACGAGTAGAAATTTGTGTTTTTTCTTTGGTAACGAGTTCGAATTCATGTTTTCTTCTTATTAACGAGTTCAAATTTGTGTTTTTCTCTTGTAACGAGTTATCCTTGTAGAAAAAATGTTTTTTCCCTGATAACGAGTTCACATCACCGGAAATTTGTGTTTTCCCATTATAACGAGTAGAAATTTGTGTTTTTTCTTTGGTAACGAGTTCGAATTCATGTTTTCTTCTTATTAACGAGTTCAAATTTGTGTTTTTCTCTGGTAACGAGTTGTCCTTGTAGAAAAATGTTTTTTTCCCTGATAACGAGTTCACATCACCGGAAATTTGTGTTTTCCCATTATAACGAGTAGAAATTTGTGTTTTTTCATTGGTAACGAGTTCGAATTCATGTTTTCTTCTTATTAACGAGTTCAAATTTGTGTTTTTCTCTGGGTAACGAGTTGTCCTTGTAGAAAAAATGTTTTTTTCCCTGATAACGAGTTCACATCGCCGGAAATTTGTGTTTTCCCATTATAACGAGTAGAAATTTGTGTTTTTTCTTTGGTAACGAGTTCGAATTCATGTTTTCTTCTTATTAACGAGTTAAAATTTGTGTTTTTCTCTGGTAACGAGTTATCCTTGTAGAAAAAAATGTTTTTTTCCCTGATAACGAGTTCACATCACCGGAAATTTGTGTTTTCCCATTATAACGAGTAGAAATTTGTGTTTTTTCTTTGGTAACGAGTTCGAATTCATGTTTTCTTCTTATTAACGAGTTCAAATTTGTGTTTTTCTCTGGGTAACGAGTTGTCCTTGTAGAAAAAATGTTTTTTCCCTGATAACGAGTTCACATCACCGGAAATTTGTGTTTTCCATTATAACGAGTAGAAATTTGTGTTTTTTCTTTGGTAACGAGTTCGAATTCATGTTTTCTTCTTATTAACGAGTTCAAATTTGTGTTTTTCTCTGGTAACGAGTTGTCCATGTAGAAAAAATGTTTTTTTCCCCGATAACGAGTTCACATCGCCGGAAATTTGTGTTTTCCCATTATAACGAGTAGAAATTTGTGTTTTTTCTTTGGTAACGAGTTTGAATTCATGTTTTCTTCTTATTCACGAGTTCAAATTTGTGTTTTTCTCGGGTAACGAGTTATCCTTGTAGAAAAAATGTTTTTTTTCCCTGATAACGAGTTCACATCACCGGAAATTTGTGTTTTCCCATTATAACGAGTAGAAATTTGTGTTTTTTCTTTGGTAACGAGTTCGAATTCATGTTTTCTTCTTATTAATGAGTTCAAATTTGTGTTTTTCTCTGGTAACGAGTTGTCCTTGTAGAAAAAATGTTTTTTCCCTGATAACGAGTTCACATCACCGGAAATTTGTGTTTTCCCATTATAACGAGTAGAAATTTGTGTTTTTTCTTTTTGGTAACGAGTTCGAATTCATGTTTTTTCTTCTTATTAACGAGTTCAAATTTGTGTTTTTCTCAGAAAGTTGTCCTTGTAGAAAAAATGTTTTTTCCGATAACGAGTTCACACTCTTTTCTTCACAATAGGTTCCGATAATTTCATTTAGAAATTCGGTCATCTCGATCCGATCTTGATAATCTTTAGTTCTTTCTCATTCTCGGAGTCTTCTCAACAAATCTCGCGACTTCTTGAGTGTTTCTTTCTTCTTATTCATGAAGGTTGTCCAGTGTACTTTGAGAAGTCATCCACCACTAAAGAGTGTATTTCTTACCACTCACACTCATCGGTGTGATAAACAGTCCATGTGTAGCAGATGTAGAACTCTTGTTGTAGATTGATGAGGCTTTGACTTGAATGAGCTTTTTATTTGTTTTCCTTTCGACAAGCATCACATAGACTTTCCTTTTTGAATGTGATCTCTCATGTGCCTTCAACTAACTTGCTCCTTGATAGTTTGTTGATGGTCTTGAAATTCGTGTGATTTAATCTTTTGTGCCAAATCCAGCTTGTTGATTGTTTATTCTTGACAAGTAGACATGTTTCTACCTTGGCTGTTCTCCAATCCACCACATACATGTTGTCTTGTCTTCTTCCTACAAGAACTATTGTGTTGGTTTGACTGTGAATCACTTTGCATCCTTCTTTGTTGAAGTGCACATTGTAGCCTTTGTCACAAAATTGACTGATGCTCATCAGATTGAAGTTGAGTCCCTTGACATATGCCACATTCTGAATCTTTAGATTGTTCTTGATTATTGTGCCTTCCCCCTTAATTTTGCCAGGGTTTTCTTTACCTCCAAATGTGACTTTGGGTCCATCAAAAGCTTTGAAATCGCTTGAGCCATCTCTTGTTTCTCGTCATGTGTCCGGAACATCCACCGTCTATGTACCAGACATCCTACAAAACAGTATTAATTAAGTTTAGGTACCCAACACCGTTTGGGTCCATACCGTTAGCAATCATGCCTCCCATACAAAGTGGTGTATCCAAAAGGTCTTCTTTTTTTGGATAATTGAAGTCATCAACTTCATATGTATAAGGCATGGCGTAATATCTTCTAGTATTTTTACCGAAGGTATTCTGATACTTTTCTCCACCTTTTGGTGCATTTGCATCCTTCTTTACTTTCCAAAATGCAGTAGGAAACCTTTCTTGCTTCATGTGTCTAGGAACATATTGGTTTTTCTTAAACACATGATGCATTTTGTGGAATGGTTTCTTCTTGTATTTTGCGGAGCAACATTCCAATCATCCTCTCAAGGGTAAAGTCTTCCTTTTCCTTTCGTGATGGTTTTTATTCTTGATTGACTGGAATGAGGATTTAGTTTGTTTGTTTCACTACACCGGGTTTTGACTTCACCGGAACAGATGATCTGTTGGAGACATGGTTCTGTCTCTTTCTAAATTTTGGTCCACTAGTGGTCCTCAATTTAGAATTGTGTTGACCATTATTCCTACGTTCATCCCGACCGTTGTAGCCAAGACCGTATCCGGATCCAAACCTTTTTGGGGGTTTGTAAGGTGCCTTTAGTGGTGCAAATGGGATACCTTTCACCGGTGAGGAGATTTCCTTAACTGATCTATTAATAATTGCATTTACGTATGATCATCTCGCTTTTTTGTTGATCATTTAAGTAGGTCTCCTTACTAGTTAATTCAAATTTTGCTTTATCCAGCTCTTTCTTTAACCTCTTATTCTCTTTCCTTAGATCCTTGCATTCCTTTTCTAGAATTTCATGATTCTTTTCAATTTCATCAAATTTAGTCATGAGATTTTGGACTAGGTCTCGCACGTATCTAATGGAAGACTAGGGGATTGTGCAACAGTGTTAGATGTGGATGCATTAGATGAAGAACAGGAACTAGATGTTACCTCGCCATCGATTCTTTAGCCATTAAACATAGGCTTGTTTCCTCGTTGTCCGAGCTATCACTTTTATCTTCATCCAATTCTTTGGTCAGCGAGACATAGGCATGCTTTTTCATTTTCTCGAATCGTCTTCTTCATCACTATCATCCGAGTCATTGTCGAGATGATTCTTCATGATTTTCACTCGCTGGATTCTCGCCTTAAATGCCTTCTTGCTCCTTTTCTTTTCGTGTGCTTTGTATTTCTTCTTTTCATCATCTTTATCATTTTCTTCAGGACAATCAGCCTTGAAGTGACCTTTCTTGTTGCGCTTGAAGCATCCGTATTCATCATCTTTCTTCTTCATGTCTCCGGTTGAGCTTGACTTTTTGTTTGATGATGAATTTCCTTTGAATGGCTTCTTTTTAAACCTCGTCAAAACGTTTAACTAATAAAGCTACTCTCGTTCTTTTAGTTCTTGTGTCTCTTTGCGATGCATTCAAAGAAAGTTACTTTGCTTCAGGGTGCAGCTAATGCGTGCTGATTTTGTGTGTCTCTCGCCGGAGCACCATCTTCGTGTTGGTCCCGAGAGAAGGGTGAAACTATAGTCGGAGGGGGGGGGGGGGGTGAATGACTATAGTGGAGTTTCAAAAACTTTTCTTCTTCTAGTTAAAAGCTTTTGGGCGGCGGATAAGTCCCTTCTTACTATATTGTTTTCAAATCGGTTTAGACGATCACGGATGCAAATTATGATGTATGCAAATTAAATGAATGCGTAAAGTAAATTGCGAAATTAAATTGACACAAGGCTTATAGTGGTTCGGGGTGGTGTAATCCCTTAATCCACTCTTCTCTGTGATGATTGGAGGAATTCACTATTGTTTTCACGGATACAATAGTATGATTGTCCTTGGCTTCCCAAGCTTCACAATCTACAAGACTATCACTCCTTGGCTGCGGCGGCTTCGGTGATTCGGTCTTCCTTCTTTGTTCCTTAAGATCAAGATCCTTCAACGGCTATCACGGATTCAACTCCTTCTCGGATTGCCTCGATTCGGTTGCTTCGATTTTGATGTGAATGTGATTCACACACTTGCTTGATCAATCCTCGGTTCGAGTATGACTTTGTAGCTTTGAAGTCGAGTTGATCACTAGATGTATCCTTGTAATTTCGGAGAGAAGGCTTTTCAAATTGACGAGTTTACGCTAGATTTTTCTTTCTTGATTGTTGTTTTCTTTTTACGTCAATGCCTTCTATTTATAGCCTTGAATACCTTCGTTTTTGAAATTCCGTCCGTTGGCTATATTAATGAGGGAATAATCCTTGATTTTATTCTTGATTCCCCCTTAATTGTATTCTCCTTAATTTCGGTGATCGGATTCTTTCTTCAAACGTATAGCGGATAATCCGTCCTTGATTGATCCTTTAATGATTTGAGCATTTAATGCATGATCTTCGAATCTTCATCGTATATCAATTCGGCCTTGTAGGTGTCTCTTCGCCGTTTCTAGAACGGTCGAGTGAGCCTCGACTTAGCCGTCACTTCTTCTTGTTGTTTTGTTTTCTCTTTGCCGAAAGTCGGTTTACTCGGCCGATTCAACTTTGTTTCCTTCTTTGTTCTAGTATTTGGAGAGTCTTTGAACTTCAACGATCCTTGATTTGGGTGAGACCGGTGTACACCATATTTGAACATTTGAGTTTTATCATTTAAAACATAACTTAGACTTATCCAAGGTCATCACGGACTTCCTTGGTTATAAGTCGGACCATAAAGTCTTCATTACTTCTCTGTTGGTGCTTGGTGGCTTCACTGCGCCGAATATCTGTCTTTGCTTTGCCATCCTACCAACTAGTACAATACTTGTCGACTTAACTTATACAACTTGTCGGACCACTAAGTAAAGACTTATACGAGAGAATTCTAACTTATTTCGGGCTTGCTATAACGGCTAGTATGGCCATCATCAAAACATAATAACATGTTCCTAACAATTTCCCCCTTTTTGATGATGCCAAAACCCTCATAAGCTTTGAACATAAGTAATCAAGATTTTCATAATACACAACGGATTGTAAGTTCAATAATTTTATTCATCCATCATAGGGCAATAAGATATTGCATCTTTTTATTTAAATGAACAAAGGCAAATGATAAGATAAATTGAATTGAATTAAGCAACGAGGCAATTGGTTTACTTCTTCATTTCTTCAAACTGATGCCCTTGCCTTTCTTTGTCCTCGCCTTTCTTTATACTTTCTCTTTCCACTTTGGAGCTTTCCACCTTTCCCTTCCCACTTTGGAGCTTTCGGGCTTTGAGTTACCTTCCCCGCTGTGGCGGCATCAAAACGTGCCTCGAGGTGCAATTGCCGCATCGGACTCGGGGAGAGGGCCATACTTTCTCTCCGGTATTTTGTTGTTGGCCTCACCAACTTTGATGAGAAAGTCCGGTTGCTTGCCGAATGTTCCATGATTTCATCTAGATGCTTGAATTTTGGGCTGTGTGAGCATTGAGGGTGTCTACCAATGGCTTGAGATTGTTGTCAACCGTCTCGGCATGGTATTCAAGATTGGTTTGGACATGGTGAGGGATGAGGTGTTGTAAGTTGCAAATTAAGTTTCCCTGTCTCTCCGCTGACCTCATCTTGAATTTTGATATGGTGATGAGGGCCTCGATCTTGTGATGGAAGGAGGTTGCTTCACTCCTTAAGGCGGTCTTTAGATTTTGCTGTTTGTAGTATTGCCTTTCCATGTCCACAATGAGGGGTTGAATGTCAGTTGAACACTCTTTACGGATCAATTTCTTACGGTGCCACGTGGGCATCCTCTTCACCCTCATCACTTTCATCCTCGGCATCTTCACCTTGCTTCTCCTCATTTTCTTTTTCAACTTCTTGCTCTTCCTTTTCCTCTTCTTCCTTTGCATCTTGTGCTTCTTCCTTTTCTTCCATCTTGCTCTTGTTACGCCTCATTAGACACGGGGTCATTTAGAGGTTGTTGTTGAGTGTGGGTTTGCTTCATCTACCATTTGGTCCCCGCTTGTGCAATTGTGGGGGAGTTGACAAGTTCGGCCGAGTGAGCTTTATCGGTGGCTCACTTGGGCAGTTGTCAACTTTGCCTATGCTTTTGAAAAGCACTTCTGGAGAGTCGGTTCATCATCGAAATCTCCAAATCTTCTTGATTTGTTTCGGGATTTCCTCCTTACGAGTGGTCATCTTCGACTCATCCCCTTCATCTTGTATCTCCTCCTCGTCGGATGAGGTGAGTCTATATCCTTCTTCACCTTCTTCCGGGTAGGTGACTCCTCTCTGTTGCGTTTCTTCTTCTGTTCTTTGTGTCATCAACGATGGTCACGAGCTCGTCCAAATTCTTGGTGTCGGGCATATTGGCCTCCTCTTGTGTCTTTTGAGATGCGGTTCTCCGTCCCACTCGATCTACGCCTTCGGGTTGCTTTCTTTTGCTCCCGGCTATGGGTTTGGGTTTTAGGGAAGCCTTGATGTAAGTAAACATCGTCTTGGATTTGTGTGGAGATTGCAAGTTTGTGGGTCGTACTTTCAATTGATTGAACAAATGTTGAAGAGGGAACCCGTATGATTTCTTCTCCCGAAATCACCACTTTTCTGCAAACCCTTGCACTGGTGCGGTGATGGATAGATCGATTTCCTTTTGAATCGATCCTTCATTCGATTGAACACAAATGTTGCCCGGTCAAATTTGATGCGATTGTAGATAATGGCCATCGGTTTAATTCGTGCCTCGGTCGGGTTTTCCATTGACCCTTTTACGCCTTCAATATTTTTGGTGATAAGCGGTGCAAACTCGGCAAACGGAAGTTTGAGCGTTGATGCGGGTAGATTGTATGTTTCTTTGTTTTTCTTTGGACTTTTGGCTATCTCGGTCCGAACTTTGCAATGTCGGTTGTGAAAAGCTTGACATTAGCGAGGTCCTTTCAATGGAAGGTGAAGGTAACGGTTGAGTGCACCTGGTGTGATGATTATTTCTCTTCCAAAGATTGAGCTTTGGATGCGATCAACTTCAGTCTTCTTTGTGCTAGGCACAAATTTGGCGTTTTTCCAAAACGCTATCAGATTCTCATAGCAGATTCCAGTTATTGGAGGGTTTAGGAAAGTCATCAGCCCCAAATTCGAGCAGCAATCAACCAAACGTTGAGCTTTTGAGTCATTATCACAAAATGAGAGATAGTGCTCAGGTTTGAAAAACGAGCCGGTTATGATTGATTTTTCGTAGTATTTTTCAGTAGCGGTGATTTGGGAGGATGAAGCCATTGATAGGTAGAGGAGGATTAGAAGAGTATATCTTGAGGTTTTAGTGAGAAAAAGTAGGGTTTGTAATTTGCGAAGTATGTAAAGATTTACGAAAATCTCTAAGTATTGTTTATATAGTGTGATTTGGGTAGTGTGAACGTGGTTTTGAATATGGAAGGATTTGTGGCATAATGGCGTGATTTTGCGTATAAAAATCGCGATATTCGAGTGGAGTGGGGGTGTGGTTTGAGGCAAGTAATGATAGAGCCCGGGAATCGAGGAGTTTATAATTCGAAAAATAATATAATTACCTCGTGATCATAAGTTGATCGCCACGTGTGTATAGAATAATCCTCCATAATTTCCTTATTCTCCACGTGTAATCAGAATTGATTTTGTTCACACTCTTAATTTGTCCAAGTCTTTATTTCGGTGAAGTGCCTTCGGCGGCCACTTAGCCGTTCTATAGGTTCTTTACTTAGGTTGCTCCATTTCAACATTCCTAACAATCGGTTAAGTTACCTTCGGCTGGATGCCGGTGCCTTACTTCTTGCATCTCTGTAACGGCAAAGGTCGTACCGATTAATGAAGTCACTTAGCCGATTACTCCGGTTAGCCGCTTTTTGATACTTATTCAATTTCAATCATTCTAACTCGGTTCTTAGCTTGCTTTGAATCTTTCATAAGCGAGTGGTTTAGTGAAGATGTCGGCCAATTGATCTTCGGTGGGTATGTGTTTTAGGATGACATCCCCCTTTTCAACATGGTCTACGATAAAATGATGTCTTACATCAATGTGCTTTGTTCTTGAGTGCAATCTTTGGATTTTACGTAATAGATATTGCACTTGTGTTATCACACATGATTGGAATTGTTTTCTCTTCTACTCCATAGTCCATTAGTTTTGTCTTATCCCACGGTACTTGTGCCTGCAACGACTACTGTTGCTATGTATTACGCTTGTTGTTGATGTAGATATGGAGTTTTGCTTTTTCTTGAACCAAGAGACTAGTACGGTTCTAGCATTTGGCAAGTTCCGGAGGTGCTTTTTCTATCTATTTTGCATCCGGCATAGTCGAGTCGAATATGATATCAATGTAAATCCTCCATCTTTTGGATACCAAATACCAACATTTAAAGTGTTTTTCAAGTATTTGATTATCCTTTTAGGTTTGCTAGAAGATGTGATTCTTTTGGTTGAGCTTGAAATCTTGCACATACTCTACTTTGCAAATGCTATGTCGGGTGCTTTGCTTGATTAAGTATAATAATGATCCAATAATTCCTCTATACAATTTTTGATCAACATCTTTTCCTCCTTCATCTTTTCCAAGTATGACTCTGGCACACATTGGTGTGTCTGCTGTGCCACTTGTATCCATCCCATACTTGTGTATCAAATCTCTTGTATACTTTGCTTGACTAATGAAAATGCCATCCTTCATTTGCTTTACTTGAAGGCCAAGGAAGTAGTTTAATTCTCCCGTCATGCTCATCGAAATTTGCTCTTCATCGGGTTTGCAAATTTCTCACACGACTTTTCATCCTCGATCCAAAGATTATATCATCAACATAGATTTGCACTAGCAATGTGCTTGCTCCTTCCTCCGAGTTTAAATAGAGTCTTGTCAATAGTTCCTTTCTTTGAATCCATTCTTGATCGAAGCTGTGACGAGTGTTTCATACCAGGCTCTACAGGTGCTGTTTGAGTCCATAGAGGGCCTTCTTGAGTTTGTATACTTTGTCTTCTTTTCCTTTAATTTGAAATCCGGGAGGTTGTTCTACATAAACTTCTTCTTCCAAGAGTCCATTTAGGAATGCACTCTTTACATCCATTTGATAGACTTTGAAGTCTTTGTGTGCGGCAAATGCTAGAAAAAGTCGATTGCTTCCAATCTTGCTCTTTGGAGCAAAAGTTTCATCATAATCTATTCCTTGACTTGGGAATAGCCTTTTGCAACTAGCCTTGCTTTGTTTCGACAACGAGTTCCTTGCTCATCCATCTTGTTCTGAATACCCATTTTGCACCAATGATGTTGGCCATTTCGAGTCTGTCAACAAGTTCCCGGACTTCATTTCTTTCAAATTCATTTAGTTCTTCTTGCATGGTTTGTGATCCAATCTGCATCTTGGATTGCATCATCTATGGTCTTGGGTTCCACTTGTGATAGAAAGCGGGTTAGCATGTGCTCCGGTTGTCTTACGGTTCGACTCTGTGTGAATGTCTCCAATGACTTGTTCTTCGGGATGGTCTCTTAGCCAATTTAGATGCGGTTGAAGTTGATCTTCACTTGGTGCTTCCATACCTTCATGCTTGAGCATGAACTTCAACTTGAGGAGCTTCATCGGGTGTATTGGTATGTGGCTCCTCTTGATCTTGAGAATGATGATTCGGGATAGTAGTTGGTATGGTTGCATTTGTATAGATTTCTCTTTGTGGTGCTTTCTCTTCTTGATCTTGAAGATCTTCACCATTTGTGTTTGGTTCATCAAAAACCACATGTATTGATTCTTCAATCACCAAAGTTCTTTTATTTAGTACTCGAATGCTTTCTTTGGTGTACGAGTATCCCGTGAAGATTGCTTCATCGACCTTCTCATCAAAGGTATGCGGTTGATTCTGTTTAAGACAAAACATTTTGATCCAAACATATGAAAATATGAGATATTGGGTTTTCTACCATTCCATATTTCATATGGAGTTTTTCCATGGTGTTTGTTGATGATTGATCTGTTTTGTGTATGGCATCTTGTGTTTTTGCTTGACCCAAAATCTCTTTGGTAAACATGCTTACTGCTATCATTGTCTGTTTGCTTCCTTGATGGTTCTGTTTCTTCTTTACTGCTACACCATTTTGTTGTGGAGTTCTGCTGAGATAGTTGATGTAATACTCCATTTTCTTCACAATAGGTTACGATAATTTCATTTAGAAATTCGGTGCCTCTATACGATACGATCTTGATAATCTTTAGTTCTTTCTCATTACGGAGTCTTCTCAACAAATCGGCGGCTTCTTGAGTGTTTCTTTCTTCTTATTCATGAAGATGGTCCGGGTGTACTTTGAGAAGTCATCCACCACTACAAGAGTGTATTTCTTACCACTCACACTCCTTTGGTGTGGTTTGGTCCAAACGAGTCCATGTGTAGCGGATGTAGAACTCTTGTTGTAGATTGATGAGGCTTTGACTTGAATGAGCTTTTTATTTGTTTTCCTTTCGACAAGCATCACATAGACTTTCCTTTTTGAATGTGATCTACGGCGAGGCCTTCAACTAACTTGCTCCTTGATAGTTTGTTGATGGTCTTGAAATTCGAGTGATTTAATCTTTTGTGCCAAATCCGGCTTGTTGATTGTTTATTCTTGACAAGTAGACATGTTTACTTGCCTTGGCACATTCTCCAATCCACCACATACATGTTGTCTTGTCTTCTTCTGCAAGAACTATTGTGTTGGTTTGATTTGTGAATCACTTTGCATCCTTCTTTGTTGAAGTGCACATTGTAGCCTTTGTCACAAAATTGAGTGATGCTCATCGGATTGAAGTTAAGTCCACTTGACATATGCCACATTCGAATCTTTAGATTGTTCTTGATTATTGTGCCTTCCCCCTTAATTTTGCCGGGGTTTTCTTTACCTCCAAATGTGACTTTGGGTCCATCAAAAGCTTTGAAGTCGGTGAGCCATCTCTTGTTTCTGTCATGTGTACGGAACATCCACATGTCTATGTACCGGACATCTACAAAACAGATTAATTAAGTTTAGGTACCCAACAACTTGTTTGGGTCCATACTGTTAGCAATCATGCCTCCCATTACCAAGGGTGTATCCAAAAGGTCTTCTTTTTGGATAATTGAAGTCATCAACTTCATATGTATAAGGCATGGCGAGAATAGCTTCTAGTATTTTGCGAAGGTATTCGATACTTTCTCCACCTTTTGGTGCATTTGCATCCTTCTTTACTTTCCAAAATGCGGTAGGAAACCTTTCTTGCTTCATGTGTCTAGGAACAGATTGGTTTTTCTTAAACACATGATGCATTTTGTGGAATGGTTTCTTCTTGTATTTTGCGGGAGCAACATTCCAATCATCCTCGAAGGGTAAAGTCTTCCTTTTCCTTTCGGATGGTTTTGTTCTTGATTGGTTTGGAATGAGGATTTAGTTTGTTTGTTTCACTGCTTTGGGTTTTGACTTCACCGGAACGGGATGATCTGTTGGAGACATGGTGCATCTCTTTCTAAATTTTGGTCCACTAGTGGTCCTCAATTTAGAATTGTGTTGACCATTATTCCTACGTTCATCACATTGTTGTAACCAAGACCGGATCTGGATCCAAACCTTTTTGGGGGTTTGTAAGGCTGGTGCCTTTAGTGGTGCGGTGGATACCTTCCTTTGTGAGGAGATTTCCTTAAGCGATGCGGTTAATAACGGATGTATGATCATCTGCTTTTTGTTGATCATTTAAGTAGGTCTCCTTACTAGTTAATTCGACTTTTGCTTTATCCGAGTTCTTTCTTTAACCTCTTATTCTCTTTCCTTAGATCCTTGCATTCCTTTTCCGAATTTCATGATTCTTTTCAATTTCATCAAATTTAGTCATGAGATTTTGGACTAGGTCTCTTGTATCTAATGGAAGACTAGAGGATTGTGCGGTGTTAGATGTGGATGCATTAGATGAAGAACGGGAACTAGATGTTACCTCGGTTTCATCGATTCTTTAGCCATTAAACATAGGCTTGTTTCCTCGGTGTACGAGCTATCACTTTTATCTTCATCCAATTCTTTGGTCATGAGACATAGGCATGCTTTTTCATTTTACGAGCTGTCTTCTTCATCACTATCATCGAGTCATTGTCGGATGATTCTTCATGCTTTTCAACTTCTTTGGATTACGCCTTAAGTGCCTTCTTGCTCCTTTTCTTTTCAGATGCTTTGTATTTCTTCTTTTCATCATCTTTGTCATTTTCTTCAGGACAATCAGCCTTGAAGTGACCTTTCTTGTTGCAGTTGAAGCATCTGTATTCATCATCTTTCTTCTTCATGTCTCTGGTTGAGCTTGACTTTTTGTTTGATGATGAATTTCCTTTGAATGGCTTCTTTTTAAACCTGTCAAAACGTTTAACTAATAAAGCTACACATTCTTTTAGTTCTTGTGTCTCTTTCTTGATGCATTCGGCAAAGTTACTTTCTTTGGGGTGCGGCTAATGCGGTGATTTTGTGTGTCTCTGCCGGAGCACCATCTTCGCCGTTCAATTCGAATTCATGAGCTTTTAATTGGGACATCGGTGTCGAGTGTCGGTGCTTGCAAGATTTGTTGTTCCTCGATTCTTGATGTTATGATCTTCCATCTTTCGGGTAGTCCTCTCAAGATCTTCAAGCATACTTCTTTTTGGGGATATGTGTGACCAAGTTGTTGCGAGTTCAACGATGATGCTTGAGAATGCATTTGTCCATCGATCAATGGATTCACTGCCTTCATCTTGAAATTTTCAAACTTACGTTTTGCAACGGATAGTTTATTTTCTTTGAGCGCTTCGGATCCTTCATTGATTAGTGCCGGCTTGTCCCACATCTCCTTTCTTTGTTTTGCAATCCTTTATTCTCATGAACATGTTCTTTGTCTAGAGTCTTTAAGATCATATCTTTTGCTACAAAGTCTAGGTTTGCTCTTCTCCTGTCATCTTTGGTCCAATCTTTCTTGGGTTTGTTTATCTCCTTTCCTTGATCTGCTCACTGTGCTACCACGGTAGTGATCATGATTGGGCCGTCGTTGATTACATCCGGCATCTCCTCGTGAGTTCTTTGCAAGATGAGATAACATTCTTATTTTATATTCATCAAAATTATTAACATTGAAAACGGGTACTTTTGACAAGAAGTTTGAGGAATCCATCGGTGCAATTGAAGATATAAATGACGGTGAATGAAAAACTCGGATTTGAAAACTACTTTGAAAATATGTGATCTCCTTGTTACCGAAAATTAGATGCGAACGGGTTCGATACTAGGAACAACTTTGCTCCGATACCAATTGTTGGTCCCGAGAGAAGGGTGAAACTATAGTCGAGAGGGGGGGGGGGTGAATGACTATAGTGGAGTTTCAAAAACTTTTCTTCTTCTAGTTAAAAGCTTTTGGGCGGCGGATAAGTCCACTTCTTACTATATTGTTTTCAAATCGGTTTAGACGAGTCACGGATGCAAATTATGATGTATGCAAATTAAATGAATGTTGTAAAGTAAATTGCGAAAATTAAATTGACACAAGGCTTATAGTGGTTCGGGGTGGTGTAATCCGCAATCCACTCTTCTCTGTGATGATTGGAGGAATTCACTATTGTTTTCACGAGATACAATAGTATGATTGTCCTTGGCTTCCCAAGCTTCACAATCTACAAGACTATCACTCCTTGGCTCGGCGGCTTCGGTGATTCGGTCTTCCTTCTTTGTTCCTTAAGATCAAGATCCTTCAACGGCTATCACGGATTCAACTCCTTCTCGGATTGCCTCGATTCGGTTGCTTCGAGTTTGATGTGAATGTGATTCACACACTTGCTTGATCAATCCTCGGTTCGAGTATGACTTTGTAGCTTTGAAGTCGAGTTGATCACTAGATGTATCCTTGTAATTTCGGAGAGAAGGCTTTTCAAATTGACGAGTTTACGCTAGATTTTTCTTTCTTGATTGTTGTTTTCTTTTTACTTTGTCAATGCCTTATTTATAGCCTTGAATACCTTCGTTTTTGAAATTCCGTCCGTTGGCTATATTAATGAGGGAATAATCCTTGATTTTATTCTTGATTCCCCCTTAATTGTATTCTCCTTAATTTCGGTGATCGGATTCTTTCTTCAAACGTATAGCGGATAATCCGTCCTTGATTGATCCTTTAATGATTTGAGCATTTAATGCATGATCTTACGAATCTTCATCGTATATCAATTCGGCCTTGTAGGTGTCTCTTCGCCGTTTCTAGAACGGTCGAGTGAGCCTGCGACTTAGCCGTCACTTCTTCTTGTTTGTTTTGTTTTCTCTTTGCCGAAAGTCGGTTTACTCGGCCGATTCACTTTGTTTCCTTCTTTGTTCTAGTATTTGGAGAGTCTTTGAACTTCAACGATCCTTGATTTGGGTGAGACCGGTGTACACCATATTTGAACATTTGAGTTTTATCATTTAAAACATAACTTAGACTTATCCAAGGTCATCACGGACTTCTTGGTTATAAGTCGGACCATAAAGTCTTCATTACTTCTCTGTGGTGCTTGGTGGCTTCACTCTGCCGAATATCTGTCTTTGCTTTGCCATCCTACCAACTAGTACAATACTTGTCGACTTAACTTATACAACTTGTCGGACCACTAAGTAAAGACTTATACGAGAGAATTCTAACTTATTTCGGGCTTGCTATAACGGCTAGTATGGCCATCATCAAAACATAATAACATGTTCAGAAAAAATGTTTTTTTCCCGATAACGAGTTCACATCACCGGAAATTTGTGTTTTCCCATTATAACGAGTAGAAATTTGTGTTTTTTCTTTGGTAACGAGTTCGAATTCATGTTTTCTTCTTATTAACGAGTTCAAATTTGTGTTTTTCTCTGGTAACGAGTTATCCTTGTAGAAAAAATGTTTTTTTCCCGATAACGAGTTCACATCACCGGAAATTTGTGTTTTCCCATTATAACGAGTAGAAATTTGTGTTTTTTCTTTGGTAACGAGTTCGAATTCATGTTTTCTTCTTATTAACGAGTTCAAATTTGTGTTTTTCTCGGTAACGAGTTGTCCTTGTAGAAAAAATGTTTTTTTCCACGATAACGAGTTCACATCGCCGGAAATTTGTGTTTTCCCATTATAACGAGTAGAAATTTGTGTTTTTTCTTTGGTAACGAGTTCGAATTCATGTTTTCTTCTTATTAACGAGTTCAAATTTGTGTTTTTCTCTGGTAACGAGTTGTCCTTGTAGAAAAAATGTTTTTTTCCCGATAACGAGTTCACATCACCGGAAATTTGTGTTTTCCCATTATAACGAGTAGAAATTTGTGTTTTTTCTTTGGTAACGAGTTCGAATTCATGTTTTCTTCTTATTAACGAGTTCAAATTTGTGTTTTTCTCTGGTAACGAGTTGTCCTAGAAAAAATGTTTTTTTCCCTGATAACGAGTTCACATCGCCGGAAATTTGTGTTTTCCCATTATAACGAGTAGAAATTTGTGTTTTTTCTTTGGTAACGAGTTCGAATTCATGTTTTCTTCTTATTAACGAGTTCAAATTTGTGTTTTTCTCTGGTAACGAGTTATCCTTGTAGAAAAAATGTTTTTTTCCATGATAACGAGTTCACATCACCGGAAATTTGTGTTTTCCCATTATAACGAGTAGAAATTTGTGTTTTTTCTTTGGTAACGAGTTCGAATTCATGTTTTCTTCTTATTAACGAGTTCAAATTTGTGTTTTTCTCTGGTAACGAGTTGTCCTTGTAGAAAAAATGTTTTTTTCCCTGATAACGAGTTCACATCGCCGGAAATTTGTGTTTTCCCATTATAACGAGTAGAAATTTGTGTTTTTTCTTTGGTAACGAGTTCGAATTCATGTTTTCTTCTTATTAACGAGTTCAAATTTGTGTTTTTCTCTGGTAACGAGTTGTCCTTGTAGAAAAAATGTTTTTTTCCCGATAACGAGTTCACATCACCGGAAATTTGTGTTTTCCCATTATAACGAGTAGAAATTTGTGTTTTTTCTTTGGTAACGAGTTCGAATTCATGTTTTCTTCTTATTAACGAGTTCAAATTTGTGTTTTTCTCGGTAACGAGTTGTCCTTGTAGAAAAAATGTTTTTTCCACGATAACGAGTTCACATCGCCGGAAATTTGTGTTTTCCCATTATAACGAGTAGAAATTTGTGTTTTTTCTTTGGTAACGAGTTCGAATTCATGTTTTCTTCTTATTAACGAGTTAAATTTGTGTTTTTCTCTGGTAACGAGTTGTCCTTGTAGAAAAAATGTTTTTTTCCCTGATAACGAGTTCACATCGCCGGAAATTTGTGTTTTCCCATTATAACGAGTAGAAATTTGTGTTTTTTTCTTTGGTAACGAGTTCGAATTCATGTTTTCTTCTTATTAACGAGTTCAAATTTGTGTTTTTCTCTGGTAACGAGTTGTCCTTGTAGAAAAAATGTTTTTTTCCCTGATAACGAGTTCACATCGCCGGAAATTTGTGTTTTCCCATTATAACGAGTAGAAATTTGTGTTTTTTCTTTGGTAACGAGTTCGAATTCATGTTTTCTTCTTATTAACGAGTTCAAATTTGTGTTTTTCTCTGGTAACGAGTTATCCTTGTAGAAAAAATGTTTTTTTCCCTGATAACGAGTTCACATCACGGAAATTTGTGTTTTCCCATTATAACGAGTAGAAATTTGTGTTTTTTCTTTGGTAACGAGTTCGAATTCATGTTTTCTTCTTATTAACGAGTTCAAATTTGTGTTTTTCTCTGGTAACGAGTTATCCTTGTAGAAAAAATGTTTTTTTCCATGATAACGAGTTCACATCACCGGAAATTTGTGTTTTCCCATTATAACGAGTAGAAATTTGTGTTTTTTCTTTGGTAACGAGTTCGAATTCATGTTTTCTTCTTATTAACGAGTTCAAATTTGTGTTTTTCTCTGGTAACGAGTTGTCCTTGTAGAAAAAATGTTTTTTTCCATGATAACGAGTTCACATCACCGGAAATTTGTGTTTTCCCATTATAACGAGTAGAAATTTGTGTTTTTTCTTTGGTAACGAGTTCGAATTCATGTTTTCTTCTTATTAACGAGTTCAAATTTGTGTTTTTCTCTGGTAACGAGTTGTCCTTGTAGAAAAAATGTTTTTTTCCCGATAACGAGTTCACATCACCGGAAATTTGTGTTTTCCCATTATAACGAGTAGAAATTTGTGTTTTTTCTTTGGTAACGAGTTCGAATTCATGTTTTCTTCTTATTAACGAGTTCAAATTTGTGTTTTTCTCTGGTAACGAGTTGTCCTTGTAGAAAAAATGTTTTTTTCCCTGATAACGAGTTCACATCGCCGGAAATTTGTGTTTTCCCATTATAACGAGTAGAAATTTGTGTTTTTTCTTTGGTAACGAGTTCGAATTCATGTTTTCTTCTTATTAACGAGTTCAAATTTGTGTTTTTCTCTGTTAACGAGTTATCCTTGTAGAAAAAATGTTTTTTTCCCTGATAACGAGTTCACATCACCGGAAATTTGTGTTTTCCCATTATAACGAGTAGAAATTTGTGTTTTTTCTTTGGTAACGAGTTCGAATTCATGTTTTCTTCTTATTAACGAGTTCAAATTTGTGTTTTTCTCTGGTAACGAGTTGTCCTTGTAGAAAAAATGTTTTTTTCCCTGATAACGAGTTCACATCGCCGGAAATTTGTGTTTTCCCATTATAACGAGTAGAAATTTGTGTTTTTCTTTGGTAACGAGTTCGAATTCATGTTTTCTTCTTATTAACGAGTTCAAATTTGTGTTTTTCTCTGGTAACGAGTTATCCTTGTAGAAAAAATGTTTTTTTCCCTGATAACGAGTTCACATCACCGGAAATTTGTGTTTTCCCATTATAACGAGTAGAAATTTGTGTTTTTTCTTTGGTAACGAGTTCGAATTCATGTTTTCTTCTTATTAACGAGTTCAAATTTGTGTTTTTCTCTGGTAACGAGTTGTCCTTGTAGAAAAAATGTTTTTTTCCATGATAACGAGTTCACATCGCCGCCGGAAATTTGTGTTTTCCCATTATAACGAGTAGAAATTTGTGTTTTTTCTTTGGTAACGAGTTCGAATTCATGTTTTCTTCTTATTAACGAGTTCAAATTTGTGTTTTTCTCTGGTAACGAGTTGTCCTTGTAGAAAAAATGTTTTTTTCCCTGATAACGAGTTCACATCACCGGAAATTTGTGTTTTCCCATTATAACGAGTAGAAATTTGTGTTTTTTCTTTGGTAACGAGTTCGAATTCATGTTTTCTTCTTATTAACGAGTTCAAATTTGTGTTTTTCTCTGGTAACGAGTTGTCCTTGTAGAAAAAATGTTTTTTTCCATGATAACGAGTTCACATCGCCGGAAATTTGTGTTTTCCCATTATAACGAGTAGAAATTTGTGTTTTTTCTTTGGTAACGAGTTCGAATTCATGTTTTCTTCTTATTAACGAGTTCAAATTTGTGTTTTTCTCTGGTAACGAGTTGTCCTTGTAGAAAAAATGTTTTTTTCCCTGATAACGAGTTCACATCACCGGAAATTTGTGTTTTCCCATTATAACGAGTAGAAATTTGTGTTTTTTCTTTGGTAACGAGTTCGAATTCATGTTTTCTTCTTATTAACGAGTTCAAATTTGTGTTTTTCTCTCGTAACGAGTTGTCCTTGTAGAAAAAATGTTTTTTTCCCTGATAACGAGTTCACATCGCCGGAAATTTGTGTTTTCCCATTATAACGAGTAGAAATTTGTGTTTTTTCTTTGGTAACGAGTTCGAATTCATGTTTTCTTCTTATTAACGAGTTCAAATTTGTGTTTTTCTCTGGTAACGAGTTGTCCTTGTAGAAAAAATGTTTTTTTCCCGATAACGAGTTCACATCGCCGGAAATTTGTGTTTTCCCATTATAACGAGTAGAAATTTGTGTTTTTTCTTTGGTAACGAGTTCGAATTCATGTTTTCTTCTTATTAACGAGTTCAAATTTGTGTTTTTCTCTCGGTAACGAGTTGTCCTTGTAGAAAAAATGTTTTTTTCCCGATAACGAGTTCACATCGCCGGAAATTTGTGTTTTCCCATTATAACGAGTAGAAATTTGTGTTTTTTCTTTGGTAACGAGTTCGAATTCATGTTTTCTTCTTATTAACGAGTTCAAATTTGTGTTTTTCTCTGGTAACGAGTTGTCCTTGTAGAAAAAATGTTTTTTTCCCGATAACGAGTTCACATCACCGGAAATTTGTGTTTTCCCATTATAACGAGTAGAAATTTGTGTTTTTTCTTTGGTAACGAGTTCGAATTCATGTTTTCTTCTTATTAACGAGTTCAAATTTGTGTTTTTCTCTCGGTAACGAGTTGTCCTTGTAGAAAAAATGTTTTTTTCCCGATAACGAGTTCACATCACCGGAAATTTGTGTTTTCCCATTATAACGAGTAGAAATTTGTGTTTTTTCTTTGGTAACGAGTTCGAATTCATGTTTTCTTCTTATTAACGAGTTCAAATTTGTGTTTTTCTCTGGTAACGAGTTGTCCTTGTAGAAAAAATGTTTTTTTCCCTGATAACGAGTTCACATCGCCGGAAATTTGTGTTTTCCCATTATAACGAGTAGAAATTTGTGTTTTTTCTTTGGTAACGAGTTCGAATTCATGTTTTCTTCTTATTAACGAGTTCAAATTTGTGTTTTTCTCTCGGTAACGAGTTGTCCTTGTAGAAAAAATGTTTTTTTCCCGATAACGAGTTCACATCACCGGAAATTTGTGTTTTCCCATTATAACGAGTAGAAATTTGTGTTTTTTCTTTGGTAACGAGTTCGAATTCATGTTTTCTTCTTATTAACGAGTTCAAATTTGTGTTTTTCTCTCGTAACGAGTTGTCCTTGTAGAAAAAATGTTTTTTTCCCCGATAACGAGTTCACATCGCCGGAAATTTGTGTTTTCCCATTATAACGAGTAGAAATTTGTGTTTTTTTTTGGTAACGAGTTCGAATTCATGTTTTCTTCTTATTAACGAGTTCAAATTTGTGTTTTTCTCTCGGTAACGAGTTGTCCTTGTAGAAAAAATGTTTTTTTCCCGATAACGAGTTCACATCGCCGGAAATTTGTGTTTTCCCATTATAACGAGTAGAAATTTGTGTTTTTTCTTTGGTAACGAGTTCGAATTCATGTTTTCTTCTTATTAACGAGTTCAAATTGTGTTTTTCTCTCGGTAACGAGTTGTCCTTGTAGAAAAAATGTTTTTTTCCCCGATAACGAGTTCACATCACCGGAAATTTGTGTTTTCCCATTATAACGAGTAGAAATTTGTGTTTTTTCTTTGGTAACGAGTTCGAATTCATGTTTTCTTCTTATTAACGAGTTCAAATTTGTGTTTTTCTCTCGGTAACGAGTTGTCCTTGTAGAAAAAATGTTTTTTTCCCGATAACGAGTTCACATCGCCGGAAATTTGTGTTTTCCCATTATAACGAGTAGAAATTTGTGTTTTTTCTTTGGTAACGAGTTCGAATTCATGTTTTCTTCTTATTAACGAGTTCAAATTTGTGTTTTTCTCGGTAACGAGTTGTCCTTGTAGAAAAAATGTTTTTTTCCCCGATAACGAGTTCACATCGCCGGAAATTTGTGTTTTCCCATTATAACGAGTAGAAATTTGTGTTTTTTCTTTGGTAACGAGTTCGAATTCATGTTTTCTTCTTATTAACGAGTTCAAATTTGTGTTTTTCTCTCGGTAACGAGTTGTCCTTGTAGAAAAAATGTTTTTTTCCCTGATAACGAGTTCACATCACCGGAAATTTGTGTTTTCCCATTATAACGAGTAGAAATTTGTGTTTTTTTTTGGTAACGAGTTCGAATTCATGTTTTCTTCTTATTAACGAGTTCAAATTTGTGTTTTTCTCTCGGTAACGAGTTATCCTTGTAGAAAAAATGTTTTTTTCCCCGATAACGAGTTCACATCACCGGAAATTTGTGTTTTCCCATTATAACGAGTAGAAATTTGTGTTTTTTCTTTTTGGTAACGAGTTCGAATTCATGTTTTCTTCTTATTAACGAGTTCAAATTTGTGTTTTTCTCTCGGTAACGAGTTATCCTTGTAGAAAAAATGTTTTTTTCCCGATAACGAGTTCACATCACCGGAAATTTGTGTTTTCCCATTATAACGAGTAGAAATTTGTGTTTTTTCTTTGGTAACGAGTTCGAATTCATGTTTTCTTCTTATTAACGAGTTCAAATTTGTGTTTTTCTCTCGTAACGAGTTGTCCTTGTAGAAAAAATGTTTTTTTCCCCGATAACGAGTTCACATCGCCGGAAATTTGTGTTTTCCCATTATAACGAGTAGAAATTTGTGTTTTTTCTTTGGTAACGAGTTCGAATTCATGTTTTCTTCTTATTAACGAGTTCAAATTTGTGTTTTTCTCTCGGTAACGAGTTGTCCTTGTAGAAAAAATGTTTTTTTCCCCGATAACGAGTTCACATCACCGGAAATTTGTGTTTTCCCATTATAACGAGTAGAAATTTGTGTTTTTTCTTTGGTAACGAGTTCGAATTCATGTTTTCTTCTTATTAACGAGTTCAAATTTGTGTTTTTCTCTCGGTAACGAGTTGTCCTTGTAGAAAAAATGTTTTTTTCCCCGATAACGAGTTCACATCGCCGGAAATTTGTGTTTTCCCATTATAACGAGTAGAAATTTGTGTTTTTTCTTTGGTAACGAGTTCGAATTCATGTTTTCTTCTTATTAACGAGTTCAAATTTGTGTTTTTCTCTGTAACGAGTTGTCCTTGTAGAAAAAATGTTTTTTTCCCTGATAACGAGTTCACATCGCCGGAAATTTGTGTTTTCCCATTATAACGAGTAGAAATTTGTGTTTTTTCTTTGGTAACGAGTTCGAATTCATGTTTTCTTCTTATTAACGAGTTCAAATTTGTGTTTTTCTCTCGGTAACGAGTTGTCCTTGTAGAAAAAATGTTTTTTTCCCCGATAACGAGTTCACATCGCCGGAAATTTGTGTTTTCCCATTATAACGAGTAGAAATTTGTGTTTTTTCTTTTGGTAACGAGTTCGAATTCATGTTTTCTTCTTATTAACGAGTTCAAATTTGTGTTTTTCTCTCGTAACGAGTTGTCCTTGTAGAAAAAATGTTTTTTTCCCCGATAACGAGTTCACATCGCCGGAAATTTGTGTTTTCCCATTATAACGAGTAGAAATTTGTGTTTTTTCTTTGGTAACGAGTTCGAATTCATGTTTTCTTCTTATTAACGAGTTCAAATTTGTGTTTTTCTCTCGGTAACGAGTTGTCCTTGTAGAAAAAATGTTTTTTTCCCCGATAACGAGTTCACATCGCCGGAAATTTGTGTTTTCCCATTATAACGAGTAGAAATTTGTGTTTTTTCTTTGGTAACGAGTTCGAATTCATGTTTTCTTCTTATTAACGAGTTCAAATTTGTGTTTTTCTCTCGGTAACGAGTTGTCCTTGTAGAAAAAATGTTTTTTTCCCCGATAACGAGTTCACATCACCGGAAATTTGTGTTTTCCCATTATAACGAGTAGAAATTTGTGTTTTTTCTTTGGTAACGAGTTCGAATTCATGTTTTCTTCTTATTAACGAGTTCAAATTTGTGTTTTTCTCTCGGTAACGAGTTGTCCTTGTAGAAAAAATGTTTTTTTCCCCGATAACGAGTTCACATCACCGGAAATTTGTGTTTTCCCATTATAACGAGTAGAAATTTGTGTTTTTTCTTTGGTAACGAGTTCGAATTCATGTTTTCTTCTTATTAACGAGTTCAAATTTGTGTTTTTCTCTCGGTAACGAGTTGTCCTTGTAGAAAAAATGTTTTTTTCCCCGATAACGAGTTCACATCACCGGAAATTTGTGTTTTCCCATTATAACGAGTAGAAATTTGTGTTTTTTCTTTGGTAACGAGTTCGAATTCATGTTTTCTTCTTATTAACGAGTTCAAATTTGTGTTTTTCTCTCGGTAACGAGTTGTCCTTGTAGAAAAAATGTTTTTTTCCCCGATAACGAGTTCACATCGCCGGAAATTTGTGTTTTCCCATTATAACGAGTAGAAATTTGTGTTTTTTCTTTGGTAACGAGTTCGAATTCATGTTTTCTTCTTATTAACGAGTTCAAATTTGTGTTTTTCTCTCGGTAACGAGTTGTCCTTGTAGAAAAAATGTTTTTTTCCCCGATAACGAGTTCACATCGCCGGAAATTTGTGTTTTCCCATTATAACGAGTAGAAATTTGTGTTTTTTCTTTGGTAACGAGTTCGAATTCATGTTTTCTTCTTATTAACGAGTTCAAATTTGTGTTTTTCTCTCGGTAACGAGTTGTCCTTGTAGAAAAAATGTTTTTTTCCCCGATAACGAGTTCACATCACCGGAAATTTGTGTTTTCCCATTATAACGAGTAGAAATTTGTGTTTTTTCTTTGGTAACGAGTTCGAATTCATGTTTTCTTCTTATTAACGAGTTCAAATTTGTGTTTTTCTCTCGGTAACGAGTTGTCCTTGTAGAAAAAATGTTTTTTTCCCCGATAACGAGTTCACATCGCCGGAAATTTGTGTTTTCCCATTATAACGAGTAGAAATTTGTGTTTTTTCTTTGGTAACGAGTTCGAATTCATGTTTTCTTCTTATTAACGAGTTCAAATTTGTGTTTTTCTCTCGGTAACGAGTTAGTCCTTGTAGAAAAAATGTTTTTTTCCCCGATAACGAGTTCACATCGCCGGAAATTTGTGTTTTCCCATTATAACGAGTAGAAATTTGTGTTTTTTCTTTGGTAACGAGTTCGAATTCATGTTTTCTTCTTATTAACGAGTTCAAATTTGTGTTTTTCTCTCGGTAACGAGTTGTCCTTGTAGAAAAAATGTTTTTTTCCCCGATAACGAGTTCACATCGCCGGAAATTTGTGTTTTCCCATTATAACGAGTAGAAATTTGTGTTTTTTCTTTGGTAACGAGTTCGAATTCATGTTTTCTTCTTATTAACGAGTTCAAATTTGTGTTTTTCTCTCGGTAACGAGTTGTCCTTGTAGAAAAAATGTTTTTTTCCCCGATAACGAGTTCACATCGCCGGAAATTTGTGTTTTCCCATTATAACGAGTAGAAATTTGTGTTTTTTCTTTGGTAACGAGTTCGAATTCATGTTTTCTTCTTATTAACGAGTTCAAATTTGTGTTTTTCTCTCGAACGAGTTGTCCTTGTAGAAAAAATGTTTTTTTCCCCGATAACGAGTTCACATCACCGGAAATTTGTGTTTTCCCATTATAACGAGTAGAAATTTGTGTTTTTTCTTTGGTAACGAGTTCGAATTCATGTTTTCTTCTTATTAACGAGTTCAAATTTGTGTTTTTCTCTCGGTAACGAGTTGTCCTTGTAGAAAAAATGTTTTTTTCCCCGATAACGAGTTCACATCACCGGAAATTTGTGTTTTCCCATTATAACGAGTAGAAATTTGTGTTTTTTCTTTGGTAACGAGTTCGAATTCATGTTTTCTTCTTATTAACGAGTTCAAATTTGTGTTTTTCTCTCGGTAACGAGTTGTCCTTGTAGAAAAAATGTTTTTTTCCCCGATAACGAGTTCACATCGCCGGAAATTTGTGTTTTCCCATTATAACGAGTAGAAATTTGTGTTTTTTCTTTGGTAACGAGTTCGAATTCATGTTTTCTTCTTATTAACGAGTTCAAATTTGTGTTTTTCTCTCGGTAACGAGTTGTCCTTGTAGAAAAAATGTTTTTTTCCCCGATAACGAGTTCACATCACCGGAAATTTGTGTTTTCCCATTATAACGAGTAGAAATTTGTGTTTTTTCTTTGGTAACGAGTTCGAATTCATGTTTTCTTCTTATTAACGAGTTCAAATTTGTGTTTTTCTCTCGGTAACGAGTTGTCCTTGTAGAAAAAATGTTTTTTTCCCCGATAACGAGTTCACATCGCCGGAAATTTGTGTTTTCCCATTATAACGAGTAGAAATTTGTGTTTTTTCTTTGGTAACGAGTTCGAATTCATGTTTTCTTCTTATTAACGAGTTCAAATTTGTGTTTTTCTCTCGGTAACGAGTTGTCCTTGTAGAAAAAATGTTTTTTTCCCCGATAACGAGTTCACATCGCCGGAAATTTGTGTTTTCCCATTATAACGAGTAGAAATTTGTGTTTTTTCTTTGGTAACGAGTTCGAATTCATGTTTTCTTCTTATTAACGAGTTCAAATTTGTGTTTTTCTCTCGGTAACGAGTTGTCCTTGTAGAAAAAATGTTTTTTTCCCCGATAACGAGTTCACATCGCCGGAAATTTGTGTTTTCCCATTATAACGAGTAGAAATTTGTGTTTTTTCTTTGGTAACGAGTTCGAATTCATGTTTTCTTCTTATTAACGAGTTCAAATTTGTGTTTTTCTCTCGGTAACGAGTTGTCCTTGTAGAAAAAATGTTTTTTTCCCCGATAACGAGTTCACATCGCCGGAAATTTGTGTTTTCCCATTATAACGAGTAGAAATTTGTGTTTTTTCTTTGGTAACGAGTTCGAATTCATGTTTTCTTCTTATTAACGAGTTCAAATTTGTGTTTTTCTCTCGGTAACGAGTTGTCCTTGTAGAAAAAATGTTTTTTTCCCCGATAACGAGTTCACATCGCCGGAAATTTGTGTTTTCCCATTATAACGAGTAGAAATTTGTGTTTTTTCTTTGGTAACGAGTTCGAATTCATGTTTTCTTCTTATTAACGAGTTCAAATTTGTGTTTTTCTCTCGGTAACGAGTTGTCCTTGTAGAAAAAATGTTTTTTTCCCCGATAACGAGTTCACATCGCCGGAAATTTGTGTTTTCCCATTATAACGAGTAGAAATTTGTGTTTTTTCTTTGGTAACGAGTTCGAATTCATGTTTTCTTCTTATTAACGAGTTCAAATTTGTGTTTTTCTCTCGGTAACGAGTTGTCCTTGTAGAAAAAATGTTTTTTTCCCCGATAACGAGTTCACATCACCGGAAATTTGTGTTTTCCCATTATAACGAGTAGAAATTTGTGTTTTTTCTTTGGTAACGAGTTCGAATTCATGTTTTCTTCTTATTAACGAGTTCAAATTTGTGTTTTTCTCTCGGTAACGAGTTGTCCTTGTAGAAAAAATGTTTTTTTCCCCGATAACGAGTTCACATCGCCGGAAATTTGTGTTTTCCCATTATAACGAGTAGAAATTTGTGTTTTTTCTTTGGTAACGAGTTCGAATTCATGTTTTCTTCTTATTAACGAGTTCAAATTTGTGTTTTTCTCTCGGTAACGAGTTGTCCTTGTAGAAAAAATGTTTTTTTCCCCGATAACGAGTTCACATCGCCGGAAATTTGTGTTTTCCCATTATAACGAGTAGAAATTTGTGTTTTTTCTTTGGTAACGAGTTCGAATTCATGTTTTCTTCTTATTAACGAGTTCAAATTTGTGTTTTTCTCTCGGTAACGAGTTGTCCTTGTAGAAAAAATGTTTTTTTCCCCGATAACGAGTTCACATCGCCGGAAATTTGTGTTTTCCCATTATAACGAGTAGAAATTTGTGTTTTTTCTTTGGTAACGAGTTCGAATTCATGTTTTCTTCTTATTAACGAGTTCAAATTTGTGTTTTTCTCTCGGTAACGAGTTATCCTTGTAGAAAAAATGTTTTTTTCCCCGATAACGAGTTCACATCACCGGAAATTTGTGTTTTCCCATTATAACGAGTAGAAATTTGTGTTTTTTCTTTGGTAACGAGTTCGAATTCATGTTTTCTTCTTATTAACGAGTTCAAATTTGTGTTTTTCTCTCGGTAACGAGTTGTCCTTGTAGAAAAAATGTTTTTTTCCCCGATAACGAGTTCACATCACCGGAAATTTGTGTTTTCCCATTATAACGAGTAGAAATTTGTGTTTTTTCTTTGGTAACGAGTTCGAATTCATGTTTTCTTCTTATTAACGAGTTCAAATTTGTGTTTTTCTCTCGGTAACGAGTTGTCCTTGTAGAAAAAATGTTTTTTTCCCCGATAACGAGTTCACATCGCCGGAAATTTGTGTTTTCCCATTATAACGAGTAGAAATTTGTGTTTTTTCTTTGGTAACGAGTTCGAATTCATGTTTTCTTCTTATTAACGAGTTCAAATTTGTGTTTTTCTCTCGGTAACGAGTTGTCCTTGTAGAAAAAATGTTTTTTTCCCCGATAACGAGTTCACATCGCCGGAAATTTGTGTTTTCCCATTATAACGAGTAGAAATTTGTGTTTTTTCTTTGGTAACGAGTTCGAATTCATGTTTTCTTCTTATTAACGAGTTCAAATTTGTGTTTTTCTCTCGGTAACGAGTTGTCCTTGTAGAAAAAATGTTTTTTTCCCCGATAACGAGTTCACATCACCGGAAATTTGTGTTTTCCCATTATAACGAGTAGAAATTTGTGTTTTTTCTTTGGTAACGAGTTCGAATTCATGTTTTCTTCTTATTAACGAGTTCAAATTTGTGTTTTTCTCTCGGTAACGAGTTATCCTTGTAGAAAAAATGTTTTTTTCCCACGATAACGAGTTCACATCACCGAAATTTGTGTTTTCCCATTATAACGAGTAGAAATTTGTGTTTTTTCTTTGGTAACGAGTTCGAATTCATGTTTTCTTCTTATTAACGAGTTCAAATTTGTGTTTTTCTCTCGGTAACGAGTTATCCTTGTAGAAAACATCGCCGGAAATTTGTGTTTTCCCATTATAACGAGTAGAAATTTGTGTTTTTTCTTTGGTAACGAGTTCGAATTCATGTTTTCTTCTTATTAACGAGTTCAAATTTGTGTTTTTCTCTTCGAGTAACGAGTTATCCTTGTAGAAAAAAAAATGTTTTTTTCCCTGATAACGAGTTCACATCACCGGAAATTTGTGTTTTCCCATTATAACGAGTAGAAATTTGTGTTTTTTCTTTGGTAACGAGTTCGAATTCATGTTTTCTTCTTATTAACGAGTTCAAATTTGTGTTTTTCTCTCGGTAACGAGTTGTCCTTGTAGAAAAAATGTTTTTTTCCCGATAACGAGTTCACATCGCCGAAATTTGTGTTTTCCCATTATAACGAGTAGAAATTTGTGTTTTTTCTTTGGTAACGAGTTCGAATTCATGTTTTCTTCTTATTAACGAGTTCAAATTTGTGTTTTTTCTCGTAACGAGTTGTCCTTGTAGAAAAAATGTTTTTTTCCCCGATAACGAGTTCACATCACCGGAAATTTGTGTTTTCCCATTATAACGAGTAGAAATTTGTGTTTTTTCTTTGGTAACGAGTTCGAATTCATGTTTTCTTCTTATTAACGAGTTCAAATTTGTGTTTTTCTCGGTAACGCAACGAGTTATCCTTGTAGAAAAAATGTTTTTTTCCCCGATAACGAGTTCACATCACCGGAAATTTGTGTTTTCCCGTTATAACGAGTAGAAATTTGTGTTTTTTCTTTTGGTAACAGTTCGAATTCATGTTTTCTTCTTATTAACGAGTTCAATTTGTGTTTTTCTCTCGGTAACGAGTTGTCCTTTGTAGAAAAAATGTTTTTTTCCTGATAACGAGTTCACATCACCGGAAATTTGTGTTTTCCCATTATAACGAGTAGAAATTTGTGTTTTTTCATTGGTAACGAGTTCGAATTCATGTTTTCTTCTTATTAACGAGTTCAAATTTGTGTTTTTCTCTGGTAACGAGTTGTCCTTGTAGAAAAAATGTTTTTTTCCCTGATAACGAGTTCACATCGCCGGAAATTTGTGTTTTCCCATTATAACGAGTAGAAATTTGTGTTTTTTCTTTGGTAACGAGTTCGAATTCATGTTTTCTTCTTTTATTAACGAGTTCAAATTTGTGTTTTTCTCTGAGTAACGAGTTATCCTTGTAGAAAAAATGTTTTTTTCTCGATAACGAGTTCACATCACCGGAAATTTGTGTTTTCCCATTATAACGAGTAGAAATTTGTGTTTTTTCTTTCGGTAACGAGTTCGAATTCATGTTTTCTTCTTATTAACGAGTTCAAATTTGTGTTTTTCTCTCTGGTAACGAGTTATCCTTGTAGAAAAAATGTTTTTTCTCGATAACGAGTTCACATCGCGGAAATTTGTGTTTTCCCATTATAACGAGTAGAAATTTGTGTTTTTTCTTTTAGTAACGAGCTCCGAATTCATGTTTTCTTCTTATTAACGAGTTCAAATTTGTGTTTTTCTCTCGGTAACGAGTTGTCCTTGTAGAAAAAATGTTTTTTTCCCCGATAACGAGTTCACATCACCGAAATTTGTGTTTTCCCATTATAACGAGTAGAAATTTGTGTTTTTTCTTTGTAACGAGTTCGAATTCATGTTTTCTTCTTATTAACGAGTTCAAATTTGTGTTTTCTCTCGGTAACTTGAGTTGTCCTTGTAGAAAAAATGTTTTTTTTCCATCGATAACGAGTTCACATCGCCGGAAATTTGTGTTTTCCCATTATAACGAGTAGAAATTTGTGTTTTTTCTTTGGTAACGAGCTCCGAATTCATGTTTTCTTCTTATTAACGAGTTCAAATTTGTGTTTTTTCTCGTAACGAGTTATCCTTTGTAGAAAAAATGTTTTTTTCCTAAGATAACGAGTTCACATCACCGGAAATTTGTGTTTTCCCATTATAACGAGTAGAAATTTGTGTTTTTTCATTGGTAACGAGTTCGAATTCATGTTTTCTTCTTATTAACGAGTTCAAATTTGTGTTTTTCTCTGGTAACGAGTTGTCCTTGTAGAAAAAATGTTTTTTTCCTGATAACGAGTTCACATCGCCGGAAATTTGTGTTTTCCCATTATAACGAGTAGAAATTTGTGTTTTTTCTTTGGTAACGAGTTCGAATTCATGTTTTCTTCTTATTAACGAGTTCAAATTTGTGTTTTTCTCTGGTAACGAGTTGTCCTTGTAGAAAAAATGTTTTTTTCCCTGATAACGAGTTCACATCACTCGGAAATTTGTGTTTTCCCATTATAACGAGTAGAAATTTGTGTTTTTTCTTTGGTAACGAGTTCGAATTCATGTTTTCTTCTTATTAACGAGTTCAAATTTGTGTTTTTCTCTCGTAACGAGTTGTCCTTGTAGAAAAAATGTTTTTTTCCCCGATAACGAGTTCAAATCGCTCGGAAATTTGTGTTTTCCCATTATAACGAGTAGAAATTTGTGTTTTTTCTTTGGTAACGAGTTCGAATTCATGTTTTCTTCTTATTAACGAGTCTCAAATTTGTGTTTTTCTCTCGGTAACGAGTAGTCCTTGTAGAAAAAATGTTTTTTTTCCCCGATAACGCAGTTCACATCGCCGGAAATTTGTGTTTTCCCATTATAACGAGTAGAAATTTGTGTTTTTTCTTTCGGGTAACGAGTTCGAATTCATGTTTTCTTCTTATTAACGAGTTCAAATTTGTGTTTTTCTCTCGGTAACGAGTTATCCTTGTAGAAAAAATGTTTTTTTCCCTCGATAACGAGCTTCCTCATCACCGAAATTTGTGTTTTCCCATTATAACGAGTAGAAATTTGTGTTTTTCTTTGGTAAATGAGGTTCAAATTCATGTTTTCTTCTTATTAACGAGTTCAAATTTGTGTTTTTCTCTCGTAATGAGTTGTCCTTGTGAGAAAAAAATGTATTTTTTCCCCGATAACGAGTTCACATCGCCGAAATTTGTAGTTTTCCCATTATAACGCAGTAGAAATTTGTGTTTTTTCTTTGGTAATCTAGTTCGAATTCATGTTTTCTTCTTATTAACGAGTTCAAATTTGTGTTTTTCTCTCCGGTAACGAAGTTATCCTTGTAGAAAAAAATGTTTTTTTTTCCCTCGATAACGAGTTCACATCACCTGAAATTTGTGTTTTCCCATTAGTAACGAGTAGAAATTTGTGTTTTTTCTTTTGGTAACGAGTTCGAATTCATGTTTTCTTCTTATTAACGAGTTCCAATTTGTGTTTTTCTCTCGGTAACGAGTTGTCCTTGTAGAAAAAAATGTTTTTTTCCCCTCGATAACGAAGTTCACATCGCCGGAAATTTGTGTTTTTCCATTATAACGAGTAGAAATTTGTGTTTTTTTCTTTGGTAACGAGTTCGAATTCATGTTTTCTTCTTATTAACGGAGTTCAAATTTGTGTTTTTCTCTCGGTAACGCAGTTGTCCTTGTAGAAAAAATGTTTTTTCCCGTGATAACGAGTTCACATCACCGTAAATTTGTGTTTTCCCATTATAACGAGTAGAAATTTGTGTTTTTTCTTGTAACGAGTTCGAATTCATGTTTTCTTCTTATTAACGAAATTCGAATTTGTGTTTTCTTGGTAACGAGTTATCCTTGTAGAAAAATCTGTTTTTTTCCCGATAACGAGTTCACATCACCGGAAATTTGTGTTTTCCATTATAACGAGTAGAAATTTGTGTTTTTCTTTTTCTTTTTGGTAAAGTGGTTCGAAATCATGTTTTCTTCTTATTAACGAGTTCAAATTTGTTTTTCTCTCGGGTAACGTAGTTGTCCTTGTAGAAAAAAGTTTTTTTCCAAGATAACGAGTTCACATCGCCGGAAATTTGTGTTTTCCCATTATAACGAGTAGAAATTTCTGTTTTTTCTTTGGTAACGAGTTCGAATTCATGTTTTCTTCTTATTAATTTTTCTGATTTGTGTTTTTCTCTGGTAACGAGTTGTCCTTGTAGAAAAAATGTTTTTTTCCCTGATAACGAGTTCACATCACCGGAAATTTGTGTTTTCCCATTATAACGAGTAGAAATTTGTGTTTTTTCTTTGGTAACGAGTTCGAATTCATGTTTTCTTCTTATTAACGAGTTCAAATTTGTGTTTTTCTCTGGTAACGAGTTGTCCTTGTAGAAAAAATGTTTTTTTCCCTGATAACGAGTTCACATCACCGGAAATTTGTGTTTTCCCATTATAACGAGTAGAAATTTGTGTTTTTTCTTTGGTAACGAGTTCGAATTCATGTTTTCTTCTTATTAACGAGTTCAAATTTGTGTTTTTCTCTCGGTAACGAGTTGTCCTTGTAGAAAAAATGTTTTTTTCCCGATAACGAGTTCACATCACCGGAAATTTGTGTTTTCCCATTATAACGAGTAGAAATTTGTGTTTTTTCTTTGGTAACGAGTTCGAATTCATGTTTTCTTCTTATTAACGAGTTCAAATTTGTGTTTTTCTCGGTAACGAGTTGTCCTTGTAGAAAAAATGTTTTTTTCCCCGATAACGAGTTCACATCACCGGAAATTTGTGTTTTCCCATTATAACGAGTAGAAATTTGTGTTTTTTCTTTGGTAACGAGTTCGAATTCATGTTTTCTTCTTATTAACGAGTTCAAATTTGTGTTTTTCTCTCGGTAACGAGTTATCCTTGTAGAAAAAATGTTTTTTTCCCCGATAACGAGTTCACATCACCGGAAATTTGTGTTTTCCCATTATAACGAGTAGAAATTTGTGTTTTTTCTTTGGTAACGAGTTCGAATTCATGTTTTCTTCTTATTAACGAGTTCAAATTTGTGTTTTTCTCTCGGTAACGAGTTGTCCTTGTAGAAAAAATGTTTTTTTCCCCGATAACGAGTTCACATCGCCGGAAATTTGTGTTTTCCCATTATAACGAGTAGAAATTTGTGTTTTTTCTTTGGTAACGAGTTCGAATTCATGTTTTCTTCTTATTAACGAGTTCAAATTTGTGTTTTTCTCTCGGTAACGAGTTATCCTTGTAGAAAAAATGTTTTTTTCCCTGATAACGAGTTCACATCACCGGAAATTTGTGTTTTCCCATTATAACGAGTAGAAATTTGTGTTTTTTCTTTGGTAACGAGTTCGAATTCATGTTTTCTTCTTATTAACGAGTTCAAATTTGTGTTTTTCTGTGGTAACGAGTTGTCCTTGTAGAAAAAATGTTTTTTTCCCTGATAACGAGTTCACATCGCCGGAAATTTGTGTTTTCCCATTATAACGAGTAGAAATTTGTGTTTTTTCTTTGGTAACGAGTTCGAATTCATGTTTTCTTCTTATTAACGAGTTCAAATTTGTGTTTTTCTCTGGTAACGAGTTGTCCTTGTAGAAAAAATGTTTTTTTCCCTGATAACGAGTTCACATCGCCGGAAATTTGTGTTTTCCCATTATAACGAGTAGAAATTTGTGTTTTTTCTTTGGTAACGAGTTCGAATTCATGTTTTCTTCTTATTAACGAGTTCAAATTTGTGTTTTTCTCCGGTAACGAGTTATCCTTGTAGAAAAAATGTTTTTTTCCCTGATAACGAGTTCACATCACCGGAAATTTGTGTTTTCCCATTATAACGAGTAGAAATTTGTGTTTTTTCTTTGGTAACGAGTTCGAATTCATGTTTTCTTCTTATTAACGAGTTCAAATTTGTGTTTTTCTCTCGGTAACGAGTTATCCTTGTAGAAAAAATGTTTTTTTCCCTGATAACGAGTTCACATCGCCGGAAATTTGTGTTTTCCCATTATAACGAGTAGAAATTTGTGTTTTTTCTTTGGTAACGAGTTCGAATTCATGTTTTCTTCTTATTAACGAGTTCAAATTTGTGTTTTTCTCTCGGTAACGAGTTATCCTTGTAGAAAAAATGTTTTTTTCCCCGATAACGAGTTCACATCACCGGAAATTTGTGTTTTCCCATTATAACGAGTAGAAATTTGTGTTTTTTCTTTGGTAACGAGTTCGAATTCATGTTTTCTTCTTATTAACGAGTTCAAATTTGTGTTTTTCTCTCGGTAACGAGTTGTCCTTGTAGAAAAAATGTTTTTTTCCCCGATAACGAGTTCACATCGCCGGAAATTTGTGTTTTCCCATTATAACGAGTAGAAATTTGTGTTTTTTCTTTGGTAACGAGTTCGAATTCATGTTTTCTTCTTATTAACGAGTTCAAATTTGTGTTTTTCTCTCGGTAACGAGTTGTCCTTGTAGAAAAAATGTTTTTTTCCCCGATAACGAGTTCACATCGCCGGAAATTTGTGTTTTCCCATTATAACGAGTAGAAATTTGTGTTTTTTCTTTGGTAACGAGTTCGAATTCATGTTTTCTTCTTATTAACGAGTTCAAATTTGTGTTTTTCTCTCGGTAACGAGTTGTCCTTGTAGAAAAAATGTTTTTTTCCCCGATAACGAGTTCACATCGCCGGAAATTTGTGTTTTCCCATTATAACGAGTAGAAATTTGTGTTTTTTCTTTGGTAACGAGTTCGAATTCATGTTTTCTTCTTATTAACGAGTTCAAATTTGTGTTTTTCTTCGGTAACGAGTTATCCTTGTAGAAAAAATGTTTTTTTCCACGATAACGAGTTCACATCACCGGAAATTTGTGTTTTCCCATTATAACGAGTAGAAATTTGTGTTTTTTCTTTGGTAACGAGTTCGAATTCATGTTTTCTTCTTATTAACGAGTTCAAATTTGTGTTTTTCTCTCGGTAACGAGTTATCCTTGTAGAAAAAATGTTTTTTTCCCCGATAACGAGTTCACATCACCGGAAATTTGTGTTTTCCCATTATAACGAGTAGAAATTTGTGTTTTTTCTTTGGTAACGAGTTCGAATTCATGTTTTCTTCTTATTAACGAGTTCAAATTTGTGTTTTTCTCTCGGTAACGAGTTATCCTTGTAGAAAAAATGTTTTTTTCCCCGATAACGAGTTCACATCACCGGAAATTTGTGTTTTCCCATTATAACGAGTAGAAATTTGTGTTTTTTCTTTGGTAACGAGTTCGAATTCATGTTTTCTTCTTATTAACGAGTTCAAATTTGTGTTTTTCTCTCGGTAACGAGTTATCCTTGTAGAAAAAATGTTTTTTTCCCCGATAACGAGTTCACATCACCGGAAATTTGTGTTTTCCCATTATAACGAGTAGAAATTTGTGTTTTTTCTTTGGTAACGAGTTCGAATTCATGTTTTCTTCTTATTAACGAGTTCAAATTTGTGTTTTTCTCTCGGTAACGAGTTATCCTTGTAGAAAAAATGTTTTTTTCCCTGATAACGAGTTCACATCACCGGAAATTTGTGTTTTCCCATTATAACGAGTAGAAATTTGTGTTTTTTCTTTGGTAACGAGTTCGAATTCATGTTTTCTTCTTATTAACGAGTTCAAATTTGTGTTTTTCTCTGGTAACGAGTTATCCTTGTAGAAAAAATGTTTTTTCCCTGATAACGAGTTCACATCACCGGAAATTTGTGTTTTCCCATTATAACGAGTAGAAATTTGTGTTTTTTCTTTGGTAACGAGTTCGAATTCATGTTTTCTTCTTATTAACGAGTTCAAATTTGTGTTTTTCTCTGGTAACGAGTTGTCCTTGTAGAAAAAATGTTTTTTTCCCTGATAACGAGTTCACATCGCCGGAAATTTGTGTTTTCCCATTATAACGAGTAGAAATTTGTGTTTTTTCTTTGGTAACGAGTTCGAATTCATGTTTTCTTCTTATTAACGAGTTCAAATTTGTGTTTTTCTTGGTAACGAGTTATCCTTGTAGAAAAAATGTTTTTTTCCCTGATAACGAGTTCACATCACCGGAAATTTGTGTTTTCCCATTATAACGAGTAGAAATTTGTGTTTTTTCTTTGGTAACGAGTTCGAATTCATGTTTTCTTCTTATTAACGAGTTCAAATTTGTGTTTTTCTCTCGGTAACGAGTTGTCCTTGTAGAAAAAATGTTTTTTTCCCCGATAACGAGTTCACATCGCCGGAAATTTGTGTTTTCCCATTATAACGAGTAGAAATTTGTGTTTTTTCTTTGGTAACGAGTTCGAATTCATGTTTTCTTCTTATTAACGAGTTCAAATTTGTGTTTTTCTCTCGGTAACGAGTTGTCCTTGTAGAAAAAATGTTTTTTTCCCCGATAACGAGTTCACATCGCCGGAAATTTGTGTTTTCCCATTATAACGAGTAGAAATTTGTGTTTTTTCTTTGGTAACGAGTTCGAATTCATGTTTTCTTCTTATTAACGAGTTCAAATTTGTGTTTTTCTCTCGGTAACGAGTTATCCTTGTAGAAAAAATGTTTTTTTCCCCGATAACGAGTTCACATCACCGGAAATTTGTGTTTTCCCATTATAACGAGTAGAAATTTGTGTTTTTTCTTTGGTAACGAGTTCGAATTCATGTTTTCTTCTTATTAACGAGTTCAAATTTGTGTTTTTCTCGGTAACGAGTTGTCCTTGTAGAAAAAATGTTTTTTTCCCTGATAACGAGTTCACATCGCCGGAAATTTGTGTTTTCCCATTATAACGAGTAGAAATTTGTGTTTTTTCTTTGGTAACGAGTTCGAATTCATGTTTTCTTCTTATTAACGAGTTCAAATTTGTGTTTTTCTCTGGTAACGAGTTATCCTTGTAGAAAAAAATGTTTTTTTCCCTGATAACGAGTTCACATCACCGGAAATTTGTGTTTTCCCATTATAACGAGTAGAAATTTGTGTTTTTTCTTTGGTAACGAGTTCGAATTCATGTTTTCTTCTTATTAACGAGTTCAAATTTGTGTTTTTCTCTGGTAACGAGTTGTCCTTGTAGAAAAAATGTTTTTTTCCCTGATAACGAGTTCACATCGCCGGAAATTTGTGTTTTCCCATTATAACGAGTAGAAATTTGTGTTTTTTCTTTGGTAACGAGTTCGAATTCATGTTTTCTTCTTATTAACGAGTTCAAATTTGTGTTTTTCTCTCGGTAACGAGTTATCCTTGTAGAAAAAATGTTTTTTTCCCTGATAACGAGTTCACATCACCGGAAATTTGTGTTTTCCCATTATAACGAGTAGAAATTTGTGTTTTTTCTTTGGTAACGAGTTCGAATTCATGTTTTCTTCTTATTAACGAGTTCAAATTTGTGTTTTTCTCTCGGTAACGAGTTGTCCTTGTAGAAAAAATGTTTTTTTCCCCGATAACGAGTTCACATCGCCGGAAATTTGTGTTTTCCCATTATAACGAGTAGAAATTTGTGTTTTTTCTTTGGTAACGAGTTCGAATTCATGTTTTCTTCTTATTAACGAGTTCAAATTTGTGTTTTTCTCTCGGTAACGAGTTATCCTTGTAGAAAAAATGTTTTTTTCCCCGATAACGAGTTCACATCACCGGAAATTTGTGTTTTCCCATTATAACGAGTAGAAATTTGTGTTTTTTCTTTGGTAACGAGTTCGAATTCATGTTTTCTTCTTATTAACGAGTTCAAATTTGTGTTTTTCTCTCGGTAACGAGTTATCCTTGTAGAAAAAATGTTTTTTTCCCCGATAACGAGTTCACATCGCCGGAAATTTGTGTTTTCCCATTATAACGAGTAGAAATTTGTGTTTTTTCTTTGGTAACGAGTTCGAATTCATGTTTTCTTCTTATTAACGAGTTCAAATTTGTGTTTTTCTCTCGGTAACGAGTTATCCTTGTAGAAAAAATGTTTTTTTCCCCGATAACGAGTTCACATCACCGGAAATTTGTGTTTTCCCATTATAACGAGTAGAAATTTGTGTTTTTTCTTTGGTAACGAGTTCGAATTCATGTTTTCTTCTTATTAACGAGTTCAAATTTGTGTTTTTCTCTCGGTAACGAGTTATCCTTGTAGAAAAAATGTTTTTTTCCCCGATAACGAGTTCACATCACCGGAAATTTGTGTTTTCCCATTATAACGAGTAGAAATTTGTGTTTTTTCTTTGGTAACGAGTTCGAATTCATGTTTTCTTCTTATTAACGAGTTCAAATTTGTGTTTTTCTCTCGGTAACGAGTTGTCCTTGTAGAAAAAATGTTTTTTTCCCCGATAACGAGTTCACATCGCCGGAAATTTGTGTTTTCCCATTATAACGAGTAGAAATTTGTGTTTTTTCTTTGGTAACGAGTTCGAATTCATGTTTTCTTCTTATTAACGAGTTCAAATTTGTGTTTTTCTCTCGGTAACGAGTTATCCTTGTAGAAAAAATGTTTTTTTCCCGATAACGAGTTCACATCACCGGAAATTTGTGTTTTCCCATTATAACGAGTAGAAATTTGTGTTTTTTCTTTGGTAACGAGTTCGAATTCATGTTTTCTTCTTATTAACGAGTTCAAATTTGTGTTTTTCTCTCGGTAACGAGTTGTCCTTGTAGAAAAAATGTTTTTTTCCCCGATAACGAGTTCACATCGCCGGAAATTTGTGTTTTCCCATTATAACGAGTAGAAATTTGTGTTTTTTCTTTGGTAACGAGTTCGAATTCATGTTTTCTTCTTATTAACGAGTTCAAATTTGTGTTTTTCTCTCGGTAACGAGTTATCCTTGTAGAAAAAATGTTTTTTTCCCCGATAACGAGTTCACATCACCGGAAATTTGTGTTTTCCCATTATAACGAGTAGAAATTTGTGTTTTTTCTTTGGTAACGAGTTCGAATTCATGTTTTCTTCTTATTAACGAGTTCAAATTTGTGTTTTTCTCTCGGTAACGAGTTATCCTTGTAGAAAAAATGTTTTTTTCCCCGATAACGAGTTCACATCACCGGAAATTTGTGTTTTCCCATTATAACGAGTAGAAATTTGTGTTTTTTCTTTGGTAACGAGTTCGAATTCATGTTTTCTTCTTATTAACGAGTTCAAATTTGTGTTTTTCTCTCGGTAACGAGTTGTCCTTGTAGAAAAAATGTTTTTTTCCCCGATAACGAGTTCACATCGCCGGAAATTTGTGTTTTCCCATTATAACGAGTAGAAATTTGTGTTTTTTCTTTGGTAACGAGTTCGAATTCATGTTTTCTTCTTATTAACGAGTTCAAATTTGTGTTTTTCTCTCGGTAACGAGTTATCCTTGTAGAAAAAATGTTTTTTTCCCCGATAACGAGTTCACATCACCGGAAATTTGTGTTTTCCCATTATAACGAGTAGAAATTTGTGTTTTTTCTTTGGTAACGAGTTCGAATTCATGTTTTCTTCTTATTAACGAGTTCAAATTTGTGTTTTTCTCTCGGTAACGAGTTGTCCTTGTAGAAAAAATGTTTTTTTCCCCGATAACGAGTTCACATCGCCGGAAATTTGTGTTTTCCCATTATAACGAGTAGAAATTTGTGTTTTTTCTTTGGTAACGAGTTCGAATTCATGTTTTCTTCTTATTAACGAGTTCAAATTTGTGTTTTTCTCTCGGTAACGAGTTATCCTTGTAGAAAAAATGTTTTTTTCCCCGATAACGAGTTCACATCACCGGAAATTTGTGTTTTCCCATTATAACGAGTAGAAATTTGTGTTTTTTCTTTGGTAACGAGTTCGAATTCATGTTTTCTTCTTATTAACGAGTTCAAATTTGTGTTTTTCTCTCGGTAACGAGTTGTCCTTGTAGAAAAAATGTTTTTTTCCCCGATAACGAGTTCACATCGCCGGAAATTTGTGTTTTCCCATTATAACGAGTAGAAATTTGTGTTTTTTCTTTGGTAACGAGTTCGAATTCATGTTTTCTTCTTATTAACGAGTTCAAATTTGTGTTTTTCTCTCGGTAACGAGTTATCCTTGTAGAAAAAATGTTTTTTTCCCCGATAACGAGTTCACATCACCGGAAATTTGTGTTTTCCCATTATAACGAGTAGAAATTTGTGTTTTTTCTTTGGTAACGAGTTCGAATTCATGTTTTCTTCTTATTAACGAGTTCAAATTTGTGTTTTTCTCTCGGTAACGAGTTGTCCTTGTAGAAAAAATGTTTTTTTCCCCGATAACGAGTTCACATCACCGGAAATTTGTGTTTTCCCATTATAACGAGTAGAAATTTGTGTTTTTTCTTTGGTAACGAGTTCGAATTCATGTTTTCTTCTTATTAACGAGTTCAAATTTGTGTTTTTCTCTCGGTAACGAGTTATCCTTGTAGAAAAAATGTTTTTTTCCCCGATAACGAGTTCACATCGCCGGAAATTTGTGTTTTCCCATTATAACGAGTAGAAATTTGTGTTTTTTCTTTGGTAACGAGTTCGAATTCATGTTTTCTTCTTATTAACGAGTTCAAATTTGTGTTTTTCTCTCGGTAACGAGTTATCCTTGTAGAAAAAATGTTTTTTTCCCCGATAACGAGTTCACATCACCGGAAATTTGTGTTTTCCCATTATAACGAGTAGAAATTTGTGTTTTTTCTTTGGTAACGAGTTCGAATTCATGTTTTCTTCTTATTAACGAGTTCAAATTTGTGTTTTTCTCTCGGTAACGAGTTGTCCTTGTAGAAAAAATGTTTTTTTCCCCGATAACGAGTTCACATCGCCGGAAATTTGTGTTTTCCCATTATAACGAGTAGAAATTTGTGTTTTTTCTTTGGTAACGAGTTCGAATTCATGTTTTCTTCTTATTAACGAGTTCAAATTTGTGTTTTTCTCTCGGTAACGAGTTGTCCTTGTAGAAAAAATGTTTTTTTCCCTGATAACGAGTTCACATCACCGGAAATTTGTGTTTTCCCATTATAACGAGTAGAAATTTGTGTTTTTTCTTTGGTAACGAGTTCGAATTCATGTTTTCTTCTTATTAACGAGTTCAAATTTGTGTTTTTCTCCGGTAACGAGTTGTCCTTGTAGAAAAAATGTTTTTTTCCCTGATAACGAGTTCACATCGCCGGAAATTTGTGTTTTCCCATTATAACGAGTAGAAATTTGTGTTTTTTCTTTGGTAACGAGTTCGAATTCATGTTTTCTTCTTATTAACGAGTTCAAATTTGTGTTTTTCTCTCGGTAACGAGTTATCCTTGTAGAAAAAATGTTTTTTTCCCTGATAACGAGTTCACATCACCGGAAATTTGTGTTTTCCCATTATAACGAGTAGAAATTTGTGTTTTTTCTTTGGTAACGAGTTCGAATTCATGTTTTCTTCTTATTAACGAGTTCAAATTTGTGTTTTTCTCTCGGTAACGAGTTGTCCTTGTAGAAAAAATGTTTTTTTCCCCGATAACGAGTTCACATCGCCGGAAATTTGTGTTTTCCCATTATAACGAGTAGAAATTTGTGTTTTTTCTTTGGTAACGAGTTCGAATTCATGTTTTCTTCTTATTAACGAGTTCAAATTTGTGTTTTTCTCTCGGTAACGAGTTATCCTTGTAGAAAAAATGTTTTTTTCCCCGATAACGAGTTCACATCACCGGAAATTTGTGTTTTCCCATTATAACGAGTAGAAATTTGTGTTTTTTCTTTGGTAACGAGTTCGAATTCATGTTTTCTTCTTATTAACGAGTTCAAATTTGTGTTTTTCTCTCGGTAACGAGTTGTCCTTGTAGAAAAAATGTTTTTTTCCCCGATAACGAGTTCACATCGCCGGAAATTTGTGTTTTCCCATTATAACGAGTAGAAATTTGTGTTTTTTCTTTGGTAACGAGTTCGAATTCATGTTTTCTTCTTATTAACGAGTTCAAATTTGTGTTTTTCTCTCGGTAACGAGTTGTCCTTGTAGAAAAAATGTTTTTTTCCCCGATAACGAGTTCACATCACCGGAAATTTGTGTTTTCCCATTATAACGAGTAGAAATTTGTGTTTTTTCTTTGGTAACGAGTTCGAATTCATGTTTTCTTCTTATTAACGAGTTCAAATTTGTGTTTTTCTCTCGGTAACGAGTTATCCTTGTAGAAAAAATGTTTTTTTCCCCGATAACGAGTTCACATCGCCGGAAATTTGTGTTTTCCCATTATAACGAGTAGAAATTTGTGTTTTTTCTTTGGTAACGAGTTCGAATTCATGTTTTCTTCTTATTAACGAGTTCAAATTTGTGTTTTTCTCTCGGTAACGAGTTATCCTTGTAGAAAAAATGTTTTTTTCCCCGATAACGAGTTCACATCACCGGAAATTTGTGTTTTCCCATTATAACGAGTAGAAATTTGTGTTTTTTCTTTGGTAACGAGTTCGAATTCATGTTTTCTTCTTATTAACGAGTTCAAATTTGTGTTTTTCTCTCGGTAACGAGTTGTCCTTGTAGAAAAAATGTTTTTTTCCCCGATAACGAGTTCACATCGCCGGAAATTTGTGTTTTCCCATTATAACGAGTAGAAATTTGTGTTTTTTCTTTGGTAACGAGTTCGAATTCATGTTTTCTTCTTATTAACGAGTTCAAATTTGTGTTTTTCTCTCGGTAACGAGTTGTCCTTGTAGAAAAAATGTTTTTTTCCCTGATAACGAGTTCACATCACCGGAAATTTGTGTTTTCCCATTATAACGAGTAGAAATTTGTGTTTTTTCTTTGGTAACGAGTTCGAATTCATGTTTTCTTCTTATTAACGAGTTCAAATTTGTGTTTTTCTCTGGTAACGAGTTGTCCTTGTAGAAAAAATGTTTTTTTCCCTGATAACGAGTTCACATCGCCGAAAATTTGTGTTTTCCCATTATAACGAGTAGAAATTTGTGTTTTTTCTTTGCAACGAGTTCGAATTCATGTTTTCTTCTTATTAACGAGTTCAAATTTGTGTTTTTCTCTCGGTAACGAGTTATCCTTGTAGAAAAAAATGTTTTTTTCCGATAACGAGTTCACATCACAGAAATTTGTGTTTTCCCATTATAACGTGTAGAAATTTGTGTTTTTTTCTTTGGTAACGAGTTCGAATTCATGTTTTCGTCTTATTAACGAGTTCAAATTTGTGTTTTTCTCTCGGTAACGAGTTGTCCTTGTAGAAAAAAAATGTTTTTTTCCCCGAAATGAGTTCACATCGCCGGAAATTTGTGTTTTCCCATTATAATTATAAATTTGTGTTTTTTCTTTGGTAACGAGTTCGAATTCAAGTTTTCTTCTTATTAACGTAGTTCAAATTTGTGTTTTTATCTCGGGTAATGAGTTATCCTTGTAGAAAAAATATTTTTTTACCCCGATAACGCAGTTCTATATCGCTGGAAATTTGCGTTTTCCCATTATAACGAGTAGAAATTTTTGTTTTTTCTTTTGGTAACGAGTTCGAATTCATGTTTTCTTCTTATTAATGAGTTAAAATTTGTGTTTTTATCTGTAATGAGTTATCCTTGTAGAAAAAAATGTTTATTTCCCTGATAACGAGTTCACATCGCCGGAAATTTGTGTTTTCCCATTATAACGAGTAGAATTTTGTGTTTTTTCTTTGGTAACGAGTTCGAATTCATGTTTTTCTTCTTATTAACGAGTTCAAATTTCGTGCTTTTATCTTCGGTAACGAGTTATCCTTGTAGAAAAAATGTTTTTTTCCCCGATAACGAGTTCACATCGCCGTAAATTTGTGTTTTCCCATTATAACGAGTAGAAATTTGTGTTTTTTCTATTGGTAACGAGTTCGAATTCATGTTTTCTTCTTATTAACGAGTTCGTGAAATTTGTGTTTTTCTCTTGGTAACGAGTTATCCTTGTAGAAAAAATGTTTTTTTCCCTGATAACGAGTTCACATCACCGGAAATTTGTGTTTTCCCATTATAACGAGTAGAAATTTGTGTTTTTTCTTTGGTAACGAGTTCAAATTCATGTTTTCTTCTTATTAACGAGTTCAAATTTGTGTTTTTCTCTGGTAACGAGTTTTCCTTGTAGAAAAAAATGTTTTTTTCCCTGATAACGAGTTCACATCACCAGAAATTTGTGTTTTCCCATTATAACGAGTAGAAATTTGTGTTTTTTCTTTGGTAACGAGTTCGAATTCATGTTTTCTTCTTATTAACGAGTTAAAATTTGTGTTTTTCTCTCGGTAACGAGTTGTCCTTGTAGAAAAAATGTTTTTTTCCCTGATAACGAGTTCACATCACCGGAAATTTGTGTTTTCCCATTATAACGAGTAGAAATTTGTGTTTTTTCTTTGGTAACGAGTTCGAATTCATGTTTTCTTCTTATTAACGAGTTCAAATTTGTGTTTTCTCTCGGTAACGAGTTATCCTTGTAGAAAAAATGTTTTTTTCCCTGATAACGAGTTCACATCACCGGAAATTTGTGTTTTCCCATTATAACGAGTAGAAATTTGTGTTTTTTCTTTGTAACGAGTTCGAATTCATGTTTTCTTCTTATTAACGAGTTCAAATTTGTGTTTTTCTCTGGTAACGAGTTGTCCTTGTAGAAAAAATGTTTTTTTTCCCTGATAACGAGTTCACATCACCGGAAATTTGTGTTTTCCCATTATAACGAGTAGAAATTTGTGTTTTTTCTTTGGTAACGAGTTCGAATTCATGTTTTCTTCTTATTAACGAGTTAAAATTTGTGTTTTTCTCTGGTAACGAGTTATCCTTGTAGAAAAAAATGTTTTTTTTTCCCTGATAACGAGTTCACATCGCCGGAAATTTGTGTTTTCCCATTATAACGAGTAGAAATTTGTGTTTTTTCTTTGGTAACGAGTTCGAATTCATGTTTTCTTCTTATTAACGAGTTCAAATTTGTGTTTTTCTCACAGTAACGAGTTATCCTTGTAGAAAAAAAAATGTTTTTTCCCCGATAACGAGTTCACATCGCCGGAAATTTGTGTTTTCCCATTATAACGAGTAGAAATTTGTGTTTTTTCTTTTGGTAACGAGTTCGAATTCATGTTTTCTTCTTATTAACGAGTTCAAATTTGTGTTTTTCTCTGGTAACGAGTTATCCTTGTAGAAAAAATGTTTTTTTTTCCCTGATAACGAGTTCACATCGCCGGAAATTTGTGTTTTCCCATTATAACGAGTAGAAATTTGTGTTTTTTCTTTGGTAACGAGTTCGAATTCATGTTTTCTTCTTATTAACGAGTTCAAATTTGTGTTTTTCTCTCGGTAACGAGTTTTCCTTGTAGAAAAAATGTTTTTTTCCCCGATAACGAGTTCATATCGGAAATTTTGTGTTTTCCCATTATAACGAGTAGAAATTTGTGTTTTTTCTTTGGTAACGAGTTCGAATTCATGTTTTCTTCTTATTAACGAGTTAAAATTTGTGTTTTCTCTCGGTAACGAGTTGTCCTTGTAGAAAAAATGTTTTTTTCCCTGATAACGAGTTCACATCACCGGAAATTTGTGTTTTCCCATTATAACGAGTAGAAATTTGTGTTTTTTCTTTGGTAACGAGTTCAAATTCATGTTTTCTTCTCTATTAACGAGTTCAAATTTGTGCTTTTCTCTCGGTAACGAGTTATCCTTGTAGAAAAAATGTTTTTTTCCCTGATAACGAGTTCACATCACTGGAAATTTGTGTTTTCCCATTATAACGAGTAGAAATTTGTGTTTTTTCTTTGGTAACGAGTTCGAATTCATGTTTTCTTCTTATTAACGAGTTCAAATTTGTGTTTTTCTCTCGGTAACGAGTTGTCCTTGTAGAAAAAATGTTTTTTTCCCCGATAACGAGTTCACATCGCCGGAAATTTGTGTTTTCCCATTATAACGAGTAGAAATTTGTGTTTTTCCCGATAACGAGTTCACATCGCCGGAAATTTGTGTTTTCCCATTATAACGAGTAGAAATTTGTGTTTTTTCTTTGGTAACGAGTTCGAATTCATGTTTTCTTCTTATTAACGAGTTCAAATTTGTGTTTTTCTCTCGGTAACGAGTTATCCTTGTAGAAAAAATGTTTTTTTCCCCGATAACGAGTTCACATCGCCGGAAATTTGTGTTTTCCCATTATAACGAGTAGAAATTTGTGTTTTTTCTTTGGTAACGAGTTCGAATTCATGTTTTCTTCTTATTAACGAGTTCAAATTTGTGTTTTTCTCTCGGTAACGAGTTATCCTTGTAGAAAAAATGTTTTTTTCCCCGATAACGAGTTCACATCACCGGAAATTTGTGTTTTCCCATTATAACGAGTAGAAATTTGTGTTTTTTCTTTGGTAACGAGTTCGAATTCATGTTTTCTTCTTATTAACGAGTTCAAATTTGTGTTTTTCTCTCGGTAACGAGTTGTCCTTGTAGAAAAAATGTTTTTTTCCCCGATAACGAGTTCACATCGCCGGAAATTTGTGTTTTCCCATTATAACGAGTAGAAATTTGTGTTTTTTCTTTGGTAACGAGTTCAATTCATGTTTTCTTCTTATTAACGAGTTCAAATTTGTGTTTTTCTCTCGGTAACGAGTTGTCCTTGTAGAAAAAATGTTTTTTTCCCCGATAACGAGTTCACATCGCCGGAAATTTGTGTTTTCCCATTATAACGAGTAGAAATTTGTGTTTTTTCTTTGGTAACGAGTTCGAATTCATGTTTTCTTCTTATTAACGAGTTCAAATTTGTGTTTTTCTCTCGGTAACGAGTTATCCTTGTAGAAAAAATGTTTTTTTCCCGATAACGAGTTCACATCACCGGAAATTTGTGTTTTCCCATTATAACGAGTAGAAATTTGTGTTTTTTCTTTGGTAACGAGTTCGAATTCATGTTTTCTTCTTATTAACGAGTTCAAATTTGTGTTTTTCTCTCGGTAACGAGTTGTCCTTGTAGAAAAAATGTTTTTTTCCCTGATAACGAGTTCACATCACCGGAAATTTGTGTTTTCCCATTATAACGAGTAGAAATTTGTGTTTTTTCTTTGGTAACGAGTTCGAATTCATGTTTTCTTCTTATTAACGAGTTCAAATTTGTGTTTTTCTCTGGTAACGAGTTATCCTTGTAGAAAAAAATGTTTTTTTCCCTGATAACGAGTTCACATCACCGGAAATTTGTGTTTTCCCATTATAACGAGTAGAAATTTGTGTTTTTTCTTTGGTAACGAGTTCGAATTCATGTTTTCTTCTTATTAACGAGTTCAAATTTGTGTTTTTCTCTCGGTAACGAGTTATCCTTGTAGAAAAAATGTTTTTTTCCCCGATAACGAGTTCACATCACCGGAAATTTGTGTTTTCCCATTATAACGAGTAGAAATTTGTGTTTTTTCTTTGGTAACGAGTTCGAATTCATGTTTTCTTCTTATTAACGAGTTCAAATTTGTGTTTTTCTCTCGGTAACGAGTTGTCCTTGTAGAAAAAATGTTTTTTTCCCCGATAACGAGTTCACATCGCCGGAAATTTGTGTTTTCCCATTATAACGAGTAGAAATTTGTGTTTTTTCTTTGGTAACGAGTTCGAATTCATGTTTTCTTCTTATTAACGAGTTCAAATTTGTGTTTTTCTCTCGGTAACGAGTTATCCTTGTAGAAAAAATGTTTTTTTCCCCGATAACGAGTTCACATCACCGGAAATTTGTGTTTTCCCATTATAACGAGTAGAAATTTGTGTTTTTTCTTTGGTAACGAGTTCGAATTCATGTTTTCTTCTTATTAACGAGTTCAAATTTGTGTTTTTCTCTCGGTAACGAGTTGTCCTTGTAGAAAAAATGTTTTTTTCCCCGATAACGAGTTCACATCACCGGAAATTTGTGTTTTCCCATTATAACGAGTAGAAATTTGTGTTTTTTCTTTGGTAACGAGTTCGAATTCATGTTTTCTTCTTATTAACGAGTTCAAATTTGTGTTTTTCTCTCGGTAACGAGTTATCCTTGTAGAAAAAATGTTTTTTTCCCCGATAACGAGTTCACATCACCGGAAATTTGTGTTTTCCCATTATAACGAGTAGAAATTTGTGTTTTTTCTTTGGTAACGAGTTCGAATTCATGTTTTCTTCTTATTAACGAGTTCAAATTTGTGTTTTTCTCTCGGTAACGAGTTATCCTTGTAGAAAAAATGTTTTTTTCCCCGATAACGAGTTCACATCACCGGAAATTTGTGTTTTCCCATTATAACGAGTAGAAATTTGTGTTTTTTCTTTGGTAACGAGTTCGAATTCATGTTTTCTTCTTATTAACGAGTTCAAATTTGTGTTTTTCTCTCGGTAACGAGTTATCCTTGTAGAAAAAATGTTTTTTTCCCCGATAACGAGTTCACATCACCGGAAATTTGTGTTTTCCCATTATAACGAGTAGAAATTTGTGTTTTTTCTTTGGTAACGAGTTCGAATTCATGTTTTCTTCTTATTAACGAGTTCAAATTTGTGTTTTTCTCTCGGTAACGAGTTATCCTTGTAGAAAAAATGTTTTTTTCCCCGATAACGAGTTCACATCACCGGAAATTTGTGTTTTCCCATTATAACGAGTAGAAATTTGTGTTTTTTCTTTGGTAACGAGTTCGAATTCATGTTTTCTTCTTATTAACGAGTTCAAATTTGTGTTTTTCTCTCGGTAACGAGTTGTCCTTGTAGAAAAAATGTTTTTTTCCCCGATAACGAGTTCACATCACCGGAAATTTGTGTTTTCCCATTATAACGAGTAGAAATTTGTGTTTTTTCTTTGGTAACGAGTTCGAATTCATGTTTTCTTCTTATTAACGAGTTCAAATTTGTGTTTTTCTCTCGGTAACGAGTTATCCTTGTAGAAAAAATGTTTTTTTCCCCGATAACGAGTTCACATCGCCGGAAATTTGTGTTTTCCCATTATAACGAGTAGAAATTTGTGTTTTTTCTTTGGTAACGAGTTCGAATTCATGTTTTCTTCTTATTAACGAGTTCAAATTTGTGTTTTTCTCTCGGTAACGAGTTGTCCTTGTAGAAAAAATGTTTTTTTCCCCGATAACGAGTTCACATCACCGGAAATTTGTGTTTTCCCATTATAACGAGTAGAAATTTGTGTTTTTTCTTTGGTAACGAGTTCGAATTCATGTTTTCTTCTTATTAACGAGTTCAAATTTGTGTTTTTCTCTCGGTAACGAGTTGTCCTTGTAGAAAAAATGTTTTTTTCCCCGATAACGAGTTCACATCGCCGGAAATTTGTGTTTTCCCATTATAACGAGTAGAAATTTGTGTTTTTTCTTTGGTAACGAGTTCGAATTCATGTTTTCTTCTTATTAACGAGTTCAAATTTGTGTTTTTCTCTCGGTAACGAGTTGTCCTTGTAGAAAAAATGTTTTTTTCCCCGATAACGAGTTCACATCACCGGAAATTTGTGTTTTCCCATTATAACGAGTAGAAATTTGTGTTTTTTCTTTGGTAACGAGTTCGAATTCATGTTTTCTTCTTATTAACGAGTTCAAATTTGTGTTTTTCTCTCGGTAACGAGTTGTCCTTGTAGAAAAAATGTTTTTTTCCCCGATAACGAGTTCACATCACCGGAAATTTGTGTTTTCCCATTATAACGAGTAGAAATTTGTGTTTTTTCTTTGGTAACGAGTTCGAATTCATGTTTTCTTCTTATTAACGAGTTCAAATTTGTGTTTTTCTCTCGGTAACGAGTTGTCCTTGTAGAAAAAATGTTTTTTTCCCCGATAACGAGTTCACATCACCGGAAATTTGTGTTTTCCCATTATAACGAGTAGAAATTTGTGTTTTTTCTTTGGTAACGAGTTCGAATTCATGTTTTCTTCTTATTAACGAGTTCAAATTTGTGTTTTTCTCTCGGTAACGAGTTGTCCTTGTAGAAAAAATGTTTTTTTCCCCGATAACGAGTTCACATCGCCGGAAATTTGTGTTTTCCCATTATAACGAGTAGAAATTTGTGTTTTTTCTTTGGTAACGAGTTCGAATTCATGTTTTCTTCTTATTAACGAGTTCAAATTTGTGTTTTTCTCTCGGTAACGAGTTGTCCTTGTAGAAAAAATGTTTTTTTCCCGATAACGAGTTCACATCGCCGGAAATTTGTGTTTTCCCATTATAACGAGTAGAAATTTGTGTTTTTTCTTTGGTAACGAGTTCGAATTCATGTTTTCTTCTTATTAACGAGTTCAAATTTGTGTTTTTCTCTCGGTAACGAGTTGTCCTTGTAGAAAAAATGTTTTTTTCCCCGATAACGAGTTCACATCGCCGGAAATTTGTGTTTTCCCATTATAACGAGTAGAAATTTGTGTTTTTTCTTTGGTAACGAGTTCGAATTCATGTTTTCTTCTTATTAACGAGTTCAAATTTGTGTTTTTCTCTCGGTAACGAGTTATCCTTGTAGAAAAAATGTTTTTTTCCCCGATAACGAGTTCACATCACCGGAAATTTGTGTTTTCCCATTATAACGAGTAGAAATTTGTGTTTTTTCTTTTGGTAACGAGTTCGAATTCATGTTTTCTTCTTATTAACGAGTTCAAATTTGTGTTTTTCTCTCGGTAACGAGTTGTCCTTGTAGAAAAAATGTTTTTTCCCAGATAACGAGTTCACATCACCGGAAATTTGTGTTTTCCCATTATAACGAGTAGAAATTTGTGTTTTTTCTTTGGTAACGAGTTCGAATTCATGTTTTCTTCTTATTAACGAGTTCAAATTTGTGTTTTTCTCTCGGTAACGAGTTATCCTTGTAGAAAAAATGTTTTTTTCCCTGATAACGAGTTCACATCACCGGAAATTTGTGTTTTCCCATTATAACGAGTAGAAATTTGTGTTTTTTCTTTGGTAACGAGTTCGAATTCATGTTTTCTTCTTATTAACGAGTTCAAATTTGTGTTTTTCTCTGGTAACAAGTTATCCTTGTAGAAAAAATGTTTTTTTCCCCGATAACGAGTTCACATCACCGGAAATTTGTGTTTTCCATTATAACGAGTAGAAATTTGTGTTTTTTCTTTGGTAACGAGTTCGAATTCATGTTTTCTTCTTATTAACGAGTTCAAATTTGTGTTTTTCTCTGGTAACGAGTTGTCCTTGTAGAAAAAATGTTTTTTTTCCCTGATAACGAGTTCACATCACCGGAAATTTGTGTTTTCCCATTATAACGAGTAGAAATTTGTGTTTTTTCTTTTGGTAACGAGTTCGAATTCATGTTTTCTTCTTATTAACGAGTTCAAATGTGTGTTTTTCTCTCGGTAACGAGTTGTCCTTGTAGAAAAAATGTTTTTTTCCCCGATAACGAGTTCACATCGCCGGAAATTTGTGTTTTCCCATTATAACGAGTAGAAATTTGTGTTTTTTCTTTGGTAACGAGTTCGAATTCATGTTTTCTTCTTATTAACGAGTTCAAATTTGTGTTTTTCTCTCGGTAACGAGTTATCCTTGTAGAAAAAATGTTTTTTTCCCGATAACGAGTTCACATCACCGGAAATTTGTGTTTTCCCATTATAACGAGTAGAAATTTGTGTTTTTTCTTTGGTAACGAGTTCGAATTCATGTTTTCTTCTTATTAACGAGTTCAAATTTGTGTTTTTCTCTCGGTAACGAGTTGTCCTTGTAGAAAAAATGTTTTTTTCCCTGATAACGAGTTCACATCACCGGAAATTTGTGTTTTCCCATTATAACGAGTAGAAATTTGTGTTTTTTCTTTGGTAACGAGTTCGAATTCATGTTTTCTTCTTATTAACGAGTTCAAATTTGTGTTTTTCTCTGGTAACGAGTTGTCCTTGTAGAAAAAATGTTTTTTTCCCTGATAACGAGTTCACATCACCGGAAATTTGTGTTTTCCCATTATAACGAGTAGAAATTTGTGTTTTTTCTTTGGTAACGAGTTCGAATTCATGTTTTCTTCTTATTAACGAGTTCAAATTTGTGTTTTTCTCTCGGTAACGAGTTGTCCTTGTAGAAAAAATGTTTTTTTCCCCGATAACGAGTTCACATCACCGGAAATTTGTGTTTTCCCATTATAACGAGTAGAAATTTGTGTTTTTTCTTTGGTAACGAGTTCGAATTCATGTTTTCTTCTTATTAACGAGTTCAAATTTGTGTTTTTCTCTCGGTAACGAGTTGTCCTTGTAGAAAAAATGTTTTTTTCCCCGATAACGAGTTCACATCACCGGAAATTTGTGTTTTCCCATTATAACGAGTAGAAATTTGTGTTTTTTCTTTGGTAACGAGTTCGAATTCATGTTTTCTTCTTATTAACGAGTTCAAATTTGTGTTTTTCTCTCGGTAACGAGTTGTCCTTGTAGAAAAAATGTTTTTTTCCCCGATAACGAGTTCACATCACCGGAAATTTGTGTTTTCCCATTATAACGAGTAGAAATTTGTGTTTTTTCTTTGGTAACGAGTTCGAATTCATGTTTTCTTCTTATTAACGAGTTCAAATTTGTGTTTTTCTCTCGGTAACGAGTTATCCTTGTAGAAAAAATGTTTTTTTCCCCGATAACGAGTTCACATCACCGGAAATTTGTGTTTTCCCATTATAACGAGTAGAAATTTGTGTTTTTTCTTTGGTAACGAGTTCGAATTCATGTTTTCTTCTTATTAACGAGTTCAAATTTGTGTTTTTCTCTCGGTAACGAGTTGTCCTTGTAGAAAAAATGTTTTTTTCCCGATAACGAGTTCACATCACCGGAAATTTGTGTTTTCCTATTATAACGAGTAGAAATTTGTGTTTTTTCTTTGGTAACGAGTTCGAATTAATGTTTTCTTCTTATTAACGAGTTCAAATTTGTGTTTTTCTCTGGTAACGAGTTGTCTTGTAGAAAAAATGTTTTTTCCCTGATAACGAGTTCACATCGCCGGAAATTTGTGTTTTCCCATTATAACGAGTAGAAATTTGTGTTTTTTCTTTGGTAACGAGTTCGAATTCATGTTTTCTTCTTATTAACGAGTTCAAATTTGTGTTTTTCTCTGGTAACGAGTTGTCCTTGTAGAAAAAATGTTTTTTTCCCTGATAACGAGTTCACATCACCGGAAATTTGTGTTTTCCCATTATAACGAGTAGAAATTTGTGTTTTTTCTTTGGTAACGAGTTCGAATTCATGTTTTCTTCTTATTAACGAGTTCAAATTTGTGTTTTTCTCTCGGTAACGAGTTGTCCTTGTAGAAAAAATGTTTTTTTCCCGATAACGAGTTCACATCACCGGAAATTTGTGTTTTCCCATTATAACGAGTAGAAATTTGTGTTTTTTCTTTGGTAACGAGTTCGAATTCATGTTTTCTTCTTATTAACGAGTTCAAATTTGTGTTTTTCTCTCGGTAACGAGTTGTCCTTGTAGAAAAAATGTTTTTTTCCCGATAACGAGTTCACATCGCCGGAAATTTGTGTTTTCCCATTATAACGAGTAGAAATTTGTGTTTTTTCTTTGGTAACGAGTTCGAATTCATGTTTTCTTCTTATTAACGAGTTCAAATTTGTGTTTTTCTCTCGGTAACGAGTTGTCCTTGTAGAAAAAATGTTTTTTTCCCCGATAACGAGTTCACATCGCCGGAAATTTGTGTTTTCCCATTATAACGAGTAGAAATTTGTGTTTTTTCTTTGGTAACGAGTTCGAATTCATGTTTTCTTCTTATTAACGAGTTCAAATTTGTGTTTTTCTCTCGGTAACGAGTTGTCCTTGTAGAAAAAATGTTTTTTTCCCTGATAACGAGTTCACATCGCCGGAAATTTGTGTTTTCCCATTATAACGAGTAGAAATTTGTGTTTTTTCTTTGGTAACGAGTTCGAATTCATGTTTTCTTCTTATTAACGAGTTCAAATTTGTGTTTTTCTCTGGTAACGAGTTGTCCTTGTAGAAAAAATGTTTTTTTCCCGATAACGAGTTCACATCGCCGGAAATTTGTGTTTTCCCATTATAACGAGTAGAAATTTGTGTTTTTTCTTTGGTAACGAGTTCGAATTCATGTTTTCTTCTTATTAACGAGTTCAAATTTGTGTTTTTCTCTCGTAACGAGTTGTCCTTGTAGAAAAAATGTTTTTTTCCCGATAACGAGTTCACATCACCGGAAATTTGTGTTTTCCCATTATAACGAGTAGAAATTTGTGTTTTTTCTTTGGTAACGAGTTCGAATTCATGTTTTCTTCTTATTAACGAGTTCAAATTTGTGTTTTTCTCTCGGTAACGAGTTGTCCTTGTAGAAAAAATGTTTTTTTCCCGATAACGAGTTCACATCACCGGAAATTTGTGTTTTCCCATTATAACGAGTAGAAATTTGTGTTTTTTCTTTGGTAACGAGTTCGAATTCATGTTTTCTTCTTATTAACGAGTTCAAATTTGTGTTTTTCTCTGGTAACGAGTTGTCCTTGTAGAAAAAATGTTTTTTTCCCTGATAACGAGTTCACATCACCGGAAATTTGTGTTTTCCCATTATAACGAGTAGAAATTTGTGTTTTTTCTTTGGTAACGAGTTCGAATTCATGTTTTCTTCTTATTAACGAGTTCAAATTTGTGTTTTTCTCTCGGTAACGAGTTGTCCTTGTAGAAAAAATGTTTTTTTCCCGATAACGAGTTCACATCGCCGGAAATTTGTGTTTTCCCATTATAACGAGTAGAAATTTGTGTTTTTTCTTTGGTAACGAGTTCGAATTCATGTTTTCTTCTTATTAACGAGTTCAAATTTGTGTTTTTCTCTGGTAACGAGTTGTCCTTGTAGAAAAAATGTTTTTTTCCCTGATAACGAGTTCACATCGCCGGAAATTTGTGTTTTCCCATTATAACGAGTAGAAATTTGTGTTTTTTCTTTGGTAAACGAGTTCGAATTCATGTTTTCTTCTTATTAACGAGTTCAAATTTGTGTTTTTCTCTGGTAACGAGTTGTCCTTGTAGAAAAAATGTTTTTTTCCCTGATAACGAGTTCACATCACCGGAAATTTGTGTTTTCCCATTATAACGAGTAGAAATTTGTGTTTTTTCTTTGGTAACGAGTTCGAATTCATGTTTTCTTCTTATTAACGAGTTCAAATTTGTGTTTTTCTCTCGGTAACGAGTTGTCCTTGTAGAAAAAATGTTTTTTTCCCTGATAACGAGTTCACATCGCCGGAAATTTGTGTTTTCCCATTATAACGAGTAGAAATTTGTGTTTTTTCTTTGGTAACGAGTTCGAATTCATGTTTTCTTCTTATTAACGAGTTCAAATTTGTGTTTTTCTCTGGTAACGAGTTGTCCTTGTAGAAAAAATGTTTTTTTTTCCCTGATAACGAGTTCACATCGCCGGAAATTTGTGTTTTCCCATTATAACGAGTAGAAATTTGTGTTTTTTTCTTTGGTAACGAGTTCGAATTCATGTTTTCTTCTTATTAACGAGTTCAAATTTGTGTTTTTCTCTCGGTAACGAGTTGTCCTTGTAGAAAAAATGTTTTTTTCCCGATAACGAGTTCACATCGCCGGAAATTTGTGTTTTCCCATTATAACGAGTAGAAATTTGTGTTTTTTCTTTGGTAACGAGTTCGAATTCATGTTTTCTTCTTATTAACGAGTTCAAATTTGTGTTTTTCTCGGTAACGAGTTGTCCTTGTAGAAAAAATGTTTTTTTCCCTGATAACGAGTTCACATCACCGGAAATTTGTGTTTTCCCATTATAACGAGTAGAAATTTGTGTTTTTTCTTTGGTAACGAGTTCGAATTCATGTTTTCTTCTTATTAACGAGTTCAAATTTGTGTTTTTCTCTGGTAACGAGTTGTCCTTGTAGAAAAAATGTTTTTTTCCCTGATAACGAGTTCATATCACCGGAATTTGTGTTTTCCCATTATAACGAGTAGAAATTTGTGTTTTTCTTTGGTAACGAGTTCAAATTCATGTTTTCTTCTTATTAACGAGTTCAAATTTGTGTTTTTCTCTGTAACGAGTTATCCTTGTAGAAAAAATGTTTTTTTCCCTGATAACGAGTTCACATCACCGGAAATTTGTGTTTTCCCATTATAACGAGTAGAAATTTGTGTTTTTTCTTTGGTAACGAGTTCGAATTCATGTTTTCTTCTTATTAACGAGTTCAAATTTGTGTTTTTCTCTCGTAACGAGTTGTCCTTGTAGAAAAAATGTTTTTTTCCGATAACGAGTTCACATCACCGGAAATTTGTGATTTCCCATTAAAACGAGTAGAAATTTGTGTTTTTTCTTTGGTAACGAGTTCGAATTCATGTTTTCTTCTTATTAACGAGTTCAAATTTGTGTTTTTCTTTTGTAACGATTTGTCCTTGTAGAAAATGTTTTTTTCCCTGATAACGAGTTCACATCACCGGAAATTTGTGTTTTCCCATTATAACGAGTAGAAATTTGTGTTTTTTCTTTGGTAACGAGTTCGAATTCATGTTTTCTTCTTATTAACGAGTTCAAATTTGTGTTTTTCTCTGGTAACGAGTTGTCCTTGTAGAAAAAATGTTTTTTTCCCTGATAACGAGTTCACATCACCGGAAATTTGTGTTTTCCCATTATAACGAGTAGAAATTTGTGTTTTTTTTGGTAACGAGTTCGAATTCATGTTTTCTTCTTATTAACGAGTTCAAATTTGTGTTTTTCTCTCGGTAACGAGTTGTCCTTGTAGAAAAAATGTTTTTTTCCCGATAACGAGTTCACATCGCCGGAAATTTGTGTTTTCCCATTATAACGAGTAGAAATTTGTGTTTTTTCTTTGGTAACGAGTTCGAATTCATGTTTTCTTCTTATTAACGAGTTCAAATTTGTGTTTTTCTCTGGTAACGAGTTGTCCTTGTAGAAAAAATGTTTTTTTCCCGATAACGAGTTCACATCACCGGAAATTTGTGTTTTCCCATTATAACGAGTAGAAATTTGTGTTTTTTCTTTGGTAACGAGTTCGAATTCATGTTTTCTTCTTATTAACGAGTTCAAATTTGTGTTTTTCTCGGTAACGAGTTGTCCTTGTAGAAAAAATGTTTTTTTCCCTGATAACGAGTTCACAACGCCGGAAATTTGTGTTTTCCCATTATAACGAGTAGAAATTTGTGTTTTTTCTTTGGTAACGAGTTCGAATTCATGTTTTCTTCTTATTAACGAGTTCAAATTTGTGTTTTTCTCGGTAACGAGTTATCCTTGTAGAAAAAATGTTTTTTTCCCTGATAACGAGTTCACATCACCGGAAATTTGTGTTTTCCCATTATAACGAGTAGAAATTTGTGTTTTTTCTTTGGTAACGAGTTCGAATTCATGTTTTTTCTTATTAACGAGTTCAAATTTGTGTTTTTCTCTGGTAACGAGTTGTCCTTGTAGAAAAAATGTTTTTTTCCCTGATAACGAGTTCACATCACCGGAAATTTGTGTTTTCCCATTATAACGAGTAGAAATTTGTGTTTTTTCTTTGGTAACGAGTTCGAATTCATGTTTTCTTCTTATTAACGAGTTCAAATTTGTGTTTTTCTCTGGTAACGAGTTGTCCTTGTAGAAAAAATGTTTTTTTCCCTGATAACGAGTTCACATCGCCGGAAATTTGTGTTTTCCCATTATAACGAGTAGAAATTTGTGTTTTTTCTTTGGTAACGAGTTCGAATTCATGTTTTCTTCTTATTAACGAGTTCAAATTTGTGTTTTTCTCTGGTAACGAGTTATCCTTGTAGAAAAAATGTTTTTTTCCCTGATAACGAGTTCACATCACCGGAAATTTGTGTTTTCCCATTATAACGAGTAGAAATTTGTGTTTTTTCTTTGGTAACGAGTTCGAATTCATGTTTTCTTCTTATTAACGAGTTCAAATTTGTGTTTTTCTCTGTAACGAGTTGTCCTTGTAGAAAAAATGTTTTTTTCCCTGATAACGAGTTCACATCGCCGGAAATTTGTGTTTTCCCATTATAACGAGTAGAAATTTGTGTTTTTTCTTTGGTAACGAGTTCGAATTCATGTTTTCTTCTTATTAACGAGTTCAAATTTGTGTTTTTCTCTGGTAACGAGTTGTCCTTGTAGAAAAAATGTTTTTTTTTCCCTGATAACGAGTTCACATCACCGGAAATTTGTGTTTTCCCATTATAACGAGTAGAAATTTGTGTTTTTTCTTTTTGGTAACGAGTTCGAATTCATGTTTTCTTCTTATTAACGAGTTCAAATTTGTGTTTTTCTCTGGTAACGAGTTGTCCTTGTAGAAAAAATGTTTTTTTCCCTGATAACGAGTTCACATCACCGGAAATTTGTGTTTTCCCATTATAACGAGTAGAAATTTGTGTTTTTTCTTTGGTAAGAGTTCGAATTCATGTTTTCTTCTTATTAACGAGTTCAAATTTGTGTTTTTCTCTGGTAACGAGTTATCCTTGTAGAAAAAAATGTTTTTTTCCCTATTATAACGAGTAGAAATTTGTGTTTTTTCTTTGGTAACGAGTTCGAATTCATGTTTTCTTCTTATTAACGAGTTCAAATTTGTGTTTTTCTCTGGTAACGAGTTGTCCTTGTAGAAAAAATGTTTTTTTCCCTGATAACGAGTTCACATCGCCGGAAATTTGTGTTTTCCCATTATAACGAGTAGAAATTTGTGTTTTTTCTTTGGTAACGAGTTCGAATTCATGTTTTCTTCTTATTAACGAGTTCAAATTTGTGTTTTTCTCTGGTAACGAGTTATCCTTGTAGAAAAAATGTTTTTTTCCCTGATAACGAGTTCACATCACCGGAAATTTGTGTTTTCCCATTATAACGAGTAGAAATTTGTGTTTTTTCTTTGGTAACGAGTTCGAATTCATGTTTTCTTCTTATTAACGAGTTCAAATTTGTGTTTTTCTCTGGTAACGAGTTGTCCTTGTAGAAAAAATGTTTTTTTCCCGATAACGAGTTCACATCGCCGGAAATTTGTGTTTTCCCATTATAACGAGTAGAAATTTGTGTTTTTTCTTTGGTAACGAGTTCGAATTCATGTTTTCTTCTTATTAACGAGTTCAAATTTGTGTTTTTCTCTGGGTAACGAGTTGTCCTTGTAGAAAAAATGTTTTTTTCCGATAACGAGTTCACATCGCCGGAAATTTGTGTTTTCCCATTATAACGAGTAGAAATTTGTGTTTTTTCTTTGGTAACGAGTTCGAATTCATGTTTTCTTCTTATTAACGAGTTCAAATTTGTGTTTTTCTCTGGTAACGAGTTATCCTTGTAGAAAAAATGTTTTTTTCCCTGATAACGAGTTCACATCACCGGAAATTTGTGTTTTCCCATTATAACGAGTAGAAATTTGTGTTTTTTCTTTGGTAACGAGTTCGAATTCATGTTTTCTTCTTATTAACGAGTTCAAATTTGTGTTTTTCTCCGGTAACGAGTTGTCCTTGTAGAAAAAATGTTTTTTTCCCTGATAACGAGTTCACATCACCGGAAATTTGTGTTTTCCCATTATAACGAGTAGAAATTTGTGTTTTTTCTTTGGTAACGAGTTCGAATTCATGTTTTCTTCTTATTAACGAGTTCAAATTTGTGTTTTTCTCTGGTAACGAGTTGTCCTTGTAGAAAAAATGTTTTTTTCCCGATAACGAGTTCACATCACCGGAAATTTGTGTTTTCCCATTATAACGAGTAGAAATTTGTGTTTTTTCTTTGGTAACGAGTTCGAATTCATGTTTTCTTCTTATTAACGAGTTCAAATTTGTGTTTTTCTCTGGTAACGAGTTGTCCTTGTAGAAAAAATGTTTTTTTCCGATAACGAGTTCACATCGCCGGAAATTTGTGTTTTCCCATTATAACGAGTAGAAATTTGTGTTTTTTCTTTGGTAACGAGTTCGAATTCATGTTTTCTTCTTATTAACGAGTTCAAATTTGTGTTTTTCTCTGGTAACGAGTTATCCTTGTAGAAAAAATGTTTTTTTCCCTGATAACGAGTTCACATCACCGGAAATTTGTGTTTTCCCATTATAACGAGTAGAAATTTGTGTTTTTTCTTTGGTAACGAGTTCGAATTCATGTTTTCTTCTTATTAACGAGTTCAAATTTGTGTTTTTCTCTGGTAACGAGTTGTCCTTGTAGAAAAAAAAAAATGTTTTTTTCCCTGATAACGAGTTCACATCACCGGAAATTTGTGTTTTCCCATTATAACGAGTAGAAATTTGTGTTTTTTCTTTGGTAACGAGTTCGAATTCATGTTTTCTTCTTATTAACGAGTTCAAATTTGTGTTTTTCTCTGGTAACGAGTTATCCTTGTAGAAAAAATGTTTTTTTCCCTGATAACGAGTTCACATCACCGGAAATTTGTGTTTTCCCATTATAACGAGTAGAAATTTGTGTTTTTTCTTTGGTAACGAGTTCGAATTCATGTTTTCTTCTTATTAACGAGTTCAAATTTGTGTTTTTCTCTCGGTACCAGTTGTCCTTGTAGAAAAAATTGTTTTTTCCCCGATAACGAGTTCACATCGCCGGAAATTTGTGTTTTCCCATTATAACGAGTAGAAATTTGTGTTTTTTCTTTGGTAACGAGTTCGAATTCATGTTTTCTTCTTATTAACGAGTTCAAATTTGTGTTTTTCTCTGGTAACGAGTTATCCTTGTAGAAAAAATGTTTTTTTCCCGATAACGAGTTCACATCACCGGAAATTTGTGTTTTCCCATTATAACGAGTAGAAATTTGTGTTTTTTCTTTGGTAACGAGTTCGAATTCATGTTTTCTTCTTATTAACGAGTTCAAATTTGTGTTTTTCTCTGGTAACGAGTTGTCCTTGTAGAAAAAATGTTTTTTTCCCTGATAAAGAGTTCACATCGCCGGAAATTTGTGTTTTCCCATTATAACGAGTAGAAATTTGTGTTTTTTCTTTGGTAACGAGTTCGAATTCATGTTTTCTTCTTATTAACGAGTTCAAATTTGTGTTTTTCTCTGGTAACGAGTTGTCCTTGTAGAAAAAATGTTTTTTTCCCTGATAACGAGTTCACATCACCGGAAATTTGTGTTTTCCCATTATAACGAGTAGAAATTTGTGTTTTTTCTTTGGTAACGAGTTCGAATTCATGTTTTCTTCTTATTAACGAGTTCAAATTTGTGTTTTTCTCTCGGTAACGAGTTGTCCTTGTAGAAAAAATGTTTTTTTCCCCGATAACGAGTTCACATCACCGGAAATTTGTGTTTTCCCATTATAACGAGTAGAAATTTGTGTTTTTTCTTTGGTAACGAGTTCGAATTCATGTTTTCTTCTTATTAACGAGTTCAAATTTGTGTTTTTCTCTGCGGTAACGAGTTGTCCTTGTAGAAAAAATGTTTTTTTCCCCGATAACGAGTTCACATCACCGGAAATTTGTGTTTTCCCATTATAACGAGTAGAAATTTGTGTTTTTTCTTTGGTAACGAGTTCGAATTCATGTTTTCTTCTTATTAACGAGTTCAAATTTGTGTTTTTCTCTCGGTAACGAGTTATCCTTGTAGAAAAAATGTTTTTTTCCCTGATAACGAGTTCACATCACCGGAAATTTGTGTTTTCCCATTATAACGAGTAGAAATTTGTGTTTTTTCTTTGGTAACGAGTTCGAATTCATGTTTTCTTCTTATTAACGAGTTCAAATTTGTGTTTTTCTCTGGTAACGAGTTGTCCTTGTAGAAAAAATGTTTTTTTCCCTGATAACGAGTTCACATCGCCGGAAATTTGTGTTTTCCCATTATAACGAGTAGAAATTTGTGTTTTTTCTTTGGTAACGAGTTCGAATTCATGTTTTCTTCTTATTAACGAGTTCAAATTTGTGTTTTTCTCTGGTAACGAGTTATCCTTGTAGAAAAAAATGTTTTTTTCCCTGATAACGAGTTCACATCACCGGAAATTTGTGTTTTCCCATTATAACGAGTAGAAATTTGTGTTTTTTCTTTGGTAACGAGTTCGAATTCATGTTTTCTTCTTATTAACGAGTTCAAATTTGTGTTTTTCTCTGGTAACGAGTTGTCCTTGTAGAAAAAATGTTTTTTTCCCAGATAACGAGTTCACATCGCCGGAAATTTGTGTTTTCCCATTATAACGAGTAGAAATTTGTGTTTTTTCTTTGGTAACGAGTTCGAATTCATGTTTTCTTCTTATTAACGAGTTCAAATTTGTGTTTTTCTCTGGTAACGAGTTATCCTTGTAGAAAAAATGTTTTTTTCCGATAACGAGTTCACATCACCGGAAATTTGTGTTTTCCCATTATAACGAGTAGAAATTTGTGTTTTTTCTTTGGTAACGAGTTCGAATTCATGTTTTCTTCTTATTAACGAGTTCAAATTTGTGTTTTTCTCTGGTAACGAGTTGTCCTTGTAGAAAAAATGTTTTTTTCCCGATAACGAGTTCACATCGCCGGAAATTTGTGTTTTCCCATTATAACGAGTAGAAATTTGTGTTTTTTCTTTGGTAACGAGTTCGAATTCATGTTTTCTTCTTATTAACGAGTTCAAATTTGTGTTTTTCTCTCGGTAACGAGTTGTCCTTGTAGAAAAAATGTTTTTTTCCCGATAACGAGTTCACATCATCGCCGAAATTTGTGTTTTCCCATTATAACGAGTAGAAATTTGTGTTTTTTCTTTGGTAACGAGTTCGAATTCATGTTTTCTTCTTATTAACGAGTTCAAATTTGTGTTTTTCTCTGGTAACGAGTTATCCTTGTAGAAAAAATGTTTTTTTCCGATAACGAGTTCACATCGCCGGAAATTTGTGTTTTCCCACATCACCGGAAATTTGTGTTTTCCCATTATAAAAAATGTATAGGTTTATTAGAGTTTGATTCATAAATAGGTTTGATCAAACAAGCATCGTAAAAGGCTGCGATTGTTTATCGACGGACGATCTAGGTCGATAGGGTAGATAGGTCGATGACCGGTCTAGAACCCGCTTGAAGACCGAAGACCGAAGGCCGAGGGTTCAAACTCGGTGAATGAAGGCTAAGGGATCAAACTTAGTATTTAATGTCAAGGATATGGAATCGAATTTAGGCAAGTCGTGATGACCTAAACGATTACATATACCTTGTGTAGAAAGGTCTAAGTTCCACAAGTTGGATGATGTTTGGAACTTGGTTATACTTTAAATGATGTAATCTAACTTCACAAACAAAAGTTGGATAAAAAGATTCACCGCATTATATTTTACGGACAAAAATATGATGTTCGACGGAGATCGATTGGTTTTACGACGGACCGATGAACCTGCTTGATATATACCTCGATTAATTCAAGATTATTGGGAAGTTACATGGATAAGAACGACCAACTACCTCTCGACTTATCAAGCAAATCAAAGGCCGAGATTAAAAAGACGTTGGGATGATCCATATTTTTATCCATTGGATACAAGTCAAAGGGGACGACGCACCGCACCGTCAAAAAGTAATCTGACGAGTGTCGATCCTATGAATAGTGACGGAATGCGGTGCGGATGGGACAAATACAAGGAACGGTCACATTTGAATTTCAAATTCAAGTCACATGCATTCCTACCTATAAATAGAGGACTTTCAACTCAAGAAGAAGATGATGAATTTTGGGATAAACTTTAAGTGATAACACCGAAATGAAAAACACCTGTTGAACTTACGAGCTTAAAGCCGCTTGATCTAGTTATTTTCTTCAAGTGCATTCGTGTTCAAGCCGCATCAAGCATACACACTTGAAGACCGCAAGTCGCTGATTATATCATCCTAATCAAGCCGCCGCAATTGAATCATTTATTTGATTCATTCTTTATTTTATAAAGAATCTGCAAGACAAGTGAAGCATCCGTTAGGTGTGAAAGACTCGTTGGTTTGTGGTGGAGCCGGTGAAGAGGCAATTCTACCCTTCAAGGACCGAGTGGAAGACTCGGGCAAAGAATCCTACCCGTTCTTAGTTTTCGCTTGTGAAGCCATAGTTATTGGTGAAGGACAAGCAACCTAGGATTCTTTGTAACGAGATAACTCAAAGATTACTAGTGAATTTCCTCCAACATCACGGAGAAGAGTGGACGTACGGGATTACATCACCTGGAACCACTATAAAAATCTCTCTACTTACTTACGCATTTATTTTACGCACTTAGTCTTTATTCATATCAACCTGCTTGAATCTAGCAACCGAAATCACACACATACACTACGAGTATCTAATACTTAGTAACATATTTAACAACAAGTAACAAGGCTTAATTTTGATATTATTCCGCCGCACAAATTCAAAAACCGAACCGTCGGTAGACTACGTTTATCGACCAGGCTATCGAGGTCTCGACGACTACTCAAAAGTATCGGCGGGCTCGCCGAAGTTGCGAATTTGTTAACTCCAAAGTTTTAATTGTTAAGTTTATTCACCCCCCCCCCCCCCTCTAAACTTAACTAAAGCCTTTTCAAGGGACCAACAATTGGTATCGGAGCGATTGCTTCGTTCGAAGGAATCCTACTTGTTGTGCTTGTGAAAATTCTTTAAAACTTTCTTTCAAGTTACCGATTTTCAAGACTTGCATCATGGATAACACACGGTATGCTAGAACCATGTTGATGTGTTCTCTTGATAGATTTGATGAGTATAAACGTCGAATGCGAGGCATATCTTGCTTGCTACTCATGATGAGATGATGGATGTACTAACCGAAGGACCACCGGAGATTACAAAGGCGAATAACGGTGGGTGACGAACCGAGTACATTCCTAAACCAAAGAGAGAATGGAATGCGAGAAGACGAGAAAAGAGCAAACCTCAACAACATTGCTATTGATATCATCTACGAACCTTGGATAGCAATATGTACATGAAAGTCAAAGATTGCAAGACTCGCAAAGGAACTTTGGGATAAGATTCACTTAATCTGTGAAGGCACCGATGCAATAAAGAAGAACAAAATCGGTGTGGCCGAAAAAGGTTTCAAAAGTTCAAAATGCTACCTAATGAAACCATTGAGCAAATGGAGTCCGGATTCAATGCAATCTTAGATGAACTTACTCTGCCGAGTGTAAGTTATTCAAAAGAGGAAGTAAACACCAAAATCTTGGAAGCTTTACCCGCAAGAGATGTTTGGAAAATGAAGGTGATTGCAATTGAAGAAATGAGAAAGTTGCATGAGGAAGACACCTTCAAATTGTTCTCGATCTTAAGGCCTATGAATTTAGCAAGAAGTTAGTGCACGAAATCGAAAAGGAAGAGCCAAAGACCACGCATTGGCTGCTTCACATCATGAAGAAACATCGGAGGACAGGATGATATGCTAGGATGAGATGCAAGAGCAAATTGCCCTACCGAGCAAGAAAATCGAATGATGAAGACCGGAAAGGCCCCTACAAGAAATTTCACAAAGAGGCCTACCGAGAGAAGGAAAGAAGAACCAAAGAAAGATAATGACTATCTATGCTTTCATTGCAAGAAACCAGACACTTCGGACTCCGATTGTCCCGAATTGAAACAAGGCAAGGAACCCGATTATCTTTGCTTCAACCGTAAGAAGCCCGGACATTTTAGACACGATTGTCCGGACCTACGAAGACCAAAAGTCAACAAAGGAGACATGGCAAGAAGGCTATGGTTGCCGAAGATGAATCGGGATATGAAGTGGGATCGAAAAAGGAAATGAGTCGGATGACACGAAGACTGTTGCTGTGATATGGAGGATTATGCTTTGATGGCCAACATGGATGAAACCGAGGAGGTATACAACACCGTATCTATAAACACTCCCGCCGGAAGTGATTGTGAATCAACTTTGTGGTTCAAATCCTAGAAATTCGACAACAATGAGACTTTGGATGCCATCCTTAATCAACTGAGGATAATACAATCTGGTTATGAGATTGTGAAGGCCGAAAAAGAGGCTCTTGATTTAGAAGTTGGAAGATTGAAAGCTGAATTAAGGGTTTTCAAAGGTAAGGAAAAAGATGTTGGACGAGAATCGGCATAAGTCTGCACACATCCAAAGCGGCCTCGAATCCGCTCGAACCATCTTGTTCCAATACGCATACAAATCGGGAAAGCCTTATGGAGATAGAACGGGCTTGGATTTGGAACTCGGAATCTAACAAGAGTGGATCCGGTAAGGTTACTTGAACCTAGTACCGAATTGGTCCTAAGTTTGTGCACGCACTAGATCCATCTCCCGCAAGAAGGCCGCCGCGGCAAAAACCAAATGAGAATGCCTCAAAGAAGCAAAATCGAAGTCTCGAAGTCAACGGCTCTAGTAAAAAGAATAAATCCAAAAATAGGACTGCTTTGTACCTTCTAAGCCTGCGATAGCAGCGGACACTGCTACCAAGTCTCGTTTGGACCACGAAGGGAAAGAAACGAAATATTCCAAGAATAAGAATCCCAAATCCAAAAATGTTGATCATTCAAGGGATACTTATCTCGGGGGAAAGGTAGACGTTCCCTGCCGATAATGATTGGAATATTCCCGCATCTAATGCTAGAAACAACAAGTATAACCATACTACTAGGGTAAAACCTAGACAATGGAATCGACGAGAGGACTTACATAAGACCTCGGCGGACTCCATATTACGTACGGGTCGCTCCTAACGACGACAAAGACATCTATGGCTATGCAAATGTTTCTAACAACAAGAATCATTTCAAACAACATTATGTACCAAAAGGCCGAGAAAACATATGTGGTTCCTACACAACCTACTTTTAGAACTTATGGATGTGTGGAATACATGTATGAACCAAAGTATGAACCAAAGTATGACACATTTAGGAGAAGACCTTATGGAAACATACCAAGGGTCATGCTTGCCACGACCACTATGGACCCAAACAGGTTTGGGTACCTAAAATGCATTAACTTTGTTTTGTAGGGTGTCCGGTACTTTGACAAGTGGATGTTCCGGACACATGACAAAGAATAAGCAACTTGTCTTACAAATTTTGTGGCAAAAGATGGTCCAAGGGTGAATTTTGGCAACAAAAATACACTGGTTATACAAGAGGATATGGCACACTTATCGAAATGGACTTACAATCAAGAATGTTGCATATGTGGAAGGACCGGATTACAACTTGCCGAGCACCGGACAATTCTGTGATATGGGATACAAGGTCACTTTTGACAAAAACAACCGTATTGTCATTAGTGAAAGAGGTGATCAAGTTGTACTTGCTGGTAGAAGGCAACGAAACATGTATGTTGTGGATTGGTCTACTTGCGGTTCCGAGAACTCACTGATTGTGCATACCAAATCGAACTCAATTGGTTATGGCACAAGAAGTTAAATCATCTAAATTTTGATGATATTAATCGGCTAGAAGTGAAGAAGAAGTTAGTGGTTGGTTTACCCGAGATTACATTCAAGAAGGATGCTATACGTGATGCATGTCGGCAAGGTAAACGAGATAAAGTCAAGTTTCAAGTCAAAGACTAAACAATCAACTAACGAGTGTTGGAGCTTATGCACATGGATCTTTTTGGACCTATAACTCCAACAAGTGTGACAGAAAGAAATACACCTTAGTGGTTGTGGATGATTTTTCTAGATACACTTGGGTGATATTCATGAACAAGAAAAGTGAGACACTCCAAAGCTTACCTAATCTTTTGAAAAGATTACAAAATGAGAAAAGTTTAACGAGTCATAAAGATTAGATCGGATCGTGAGTACTTGAATTTCTCAACAAAGTTATAAGAGAATATTGTGAACGAGAATGGTGTACTTCATCAACTTGCTCGCTGTGGTACACCTCAAAAAATGGGGTTGCTTTGAAAGAAGAAACGGGACATTAAAGGAAGCGGGAAGAACAATGATTTGTGAAGCTTTGCTACCCGAAAGATATTGGGTCAAGAAGATAAATACGACATGCTATACACAAAATAGAACATCGGTAAACAAGAAGCCGCCGAAGACACCTTATGAGATCCGGAATGGAAGGATACCTAATATATCCTATTTCCACCCATTTGGAAGCAAATGTTTTATTCTAAATCATAAAGTTCATTTGAAAACATTCCAACCAAAATCAGATGAAGGAATTTTCTTAGGATATTCTTCAGTCAGCAGAGCATTCAGGGTACTGAACAAAAGAACACTGAAACATGAAGAAACAATCAATGTTGTGTTTGATGAACCTAAGTTTACTGGTATGGAAGATAAAGAGTGTGAACCTGCTGAAAATCAACAAATCACTGATCCAGATTGTGTTGAAGTTTTGGAAAGATTCAATGACCTAAAAGTTTCTGATACGGCCCCTGCTGAACATCCTGCTGACAATGTTACTGATGCAACAACTGAAGCAATTCAAGGATCTGCTGACCCCCCTGTAGAAGAAACTACAGCAGACCCTACTGAAGATGATATTCCTGAAAATCAAAATAACCAAAATCCACAATGGTTAAGGAATCACCCTGCTGAACAAGTTATTGGCAATGTACAGCAAGGTGTGAGGACTAGAAGACAACTGGAAGCTATGTTTACTTGTTTTCTATCTCAAATGGAACCTAAAGTTGTTGAAGAAGCAATTTCAGATCCAGATTGGATAATTGCTATGCAAGAAGAATTAAATGAATTTGAAAGAAATCAAGTTTGGACACTAGTTGAAAGGCCAAGTCATGCAAATATCATTGGTACTAAGTGGGTATATAGAAATAAACTTGATGAATCGGTACCATTGTAAGAAATAAGGCCGGACTAGTTGCAAAAGGCTATTCTCAAGCGAAGGAATAGATTTTGATGAAACTTATGCACCCGTTGCAAGATTGGAAGCTATCGAGATTATTCTTGGCACATGCTTGCATATAAGAACTTCAAAGTATATCAAATGGATGTCAAGAGTGCATTTTTGAATGGTATCCTAGAGGAGGAAGTGTATGTTCAAAACCTCCTGGATTTGAAGTTAAAGATCAAGAAGATAAAGTGTATAGACTCAACAAAGCACTTTATGGATTGAAACAAGCACCAAGAGCATGGTATGAGACTCTATCTCAATTCTTGGTGGACAATGGTTTTACAAAAGGGACCATTGACAAGACTCTTTTCGAGAATCGGTGAAGGGGACAACACCTATTTGGTACAAATTTATGTTGATGACATAATTTTTGGCTCGAAAATGATTTACTTTGTGAAAAGTTTGCAAATCTAATGAAAAGTAAATTCCAAATGAGTATGATGGGAGAAATGAACTACTTTTTGGGATTGCAAGTCAAACAAATAAAGGATGGAATCTTCATTCATCAAACCAAGTATACCAAAGAAGTTGTCGAAGAAATTTGGTATGGAAAACAAGACTAAGAGCTCAACTCCTATGAGTACAAACATCGATTGGATGAAGATAAAGAAGGCAAAGATGTTGATCGGACTTTATACGAAGGATGATAGGCGATCCGTCGTATCTCATCGCCAATGCAGACTTCGATATATCCTTTGCCGTAGGTGTTTGTGCAAGATTTCAATCCAAACCTAAAGAAAGTCATTTAGGTGCAGTTAAGAGAATTCTCAAGTATCTTAAAGAGACTTTGGGAGTAGGGATATGGTATTCCAAGGAAGGAAGCTTCAAGGTAATATCCTACTCAGATTCTGATTATGCTGGATGCAAGATTGATAGAAAAAGCACCTCGGGAACCCGTCGGTTAATGGGAAATAGACCGGTCTCCCGGGTTTAGCAAGAAACGAATTCTATTTCAACTTCCACTCGCCGAAGCCGAATACATTGCCGCCGGAAGCCGCCGTGCACAAGTACTATGGTTAAGACAACAATTAAGGGATTATGGAATTGAAGAAAAGGAAATTCCAATCATGTGTGACAACACAAGTGCAATTGCAATCACGAGAAAATCTGTTTTGCATTCAAGAACCAAGCACATTGATGTGAGACATCATTTTATAAGAGATCATGTTGAAAAGAAAGATGTGGTGGTTCTATACATCCTACCGAAGATCAACTTGCCGATATTTTCACTAAGCCACTTGATAGTGAAAGATTTGCCAAATTAAGGACCGAACTTGGAATCATAAAGATTGACCGATATTCAAGCAGTGTACCGGAATTCACCAAGGGGATTAGTCTTTGCTATGTTGGGTGAGCTCACTTAGCGATTAGTCATTGGTATCAACAATTCCATGTACTTATGTTTGAACAATTGAGCAAATGAGGTTGCCAAGGGGATTGGTCTTTGTCATGTTGGGTGAGCTCACTTGACGGATCGCTCATTGGTATTAAACTTCATCTTGTATTATCAATTGAACAAAACAAGGAGAAAACAAGGATCGGCGAGTCACCTTGTCGCCAGGCCGCCGAAGCACATTATCAGCAGACTGCTGAGCCCACCCTGCTGAGGGATACCTTGCTGGAGGGAACGTTACTCAGTCAAAATAATTAAAGTCAAAAAGCATATTGGCGGGATATTTATTTTATCCATTATTACCACGCTTAAACCATCCAACGGTTACAAACGTTATGGTGGAGTAATGGGCCACGTGTCAAGACAAATTTATTCAAATTAATCGTGGTTACCTCAATGTACGTGCTATGACAGCTTTCAACTACCCACTTGTCTATATAATCGATCGTTACATAGCGATTCACCACTTGCATCTTCTCGCTTTATCTCTCGCAAATTCTACTTCGTGTGAACACAGATTTGAGAGGAACTCTTCTTCATCTTTTTCTTATTTCAATGGCGGAAAGAGTTGAAGTTCAAATCGAATCAAGCCAAAGTGTAAGAGGCTATGTTGTTGATGCAAACCAAACGAGTTGGCCATTAATATAGGTCGAAGAATAAGGAGGTTTGCGGGCTTGGAGAACAAGCTCAATATCGATTAGACACAATTTCATACACCAATGTTGTTGATTTCGGAAGAACATGGTGGTGGAAGAAGGAACCGAAGCATTCAATACAACCGTGAATGCGAGGAGCTTGTTATCTCCCCAATCTGTCGAGGGAAGTGTTTGGATTTGAAGAAGTGGAAAATGGTCCAGTGAATCCCGAAGCAATGGGATTGGACAAGTTGGCGTTTGTAGATCAAATCAAGACAAATCAAACCACCAAATCGTTCCCGGCATCAATTGCGGACACATTGGGAATGAATACAGTCTGCCGAGCAAGCTCATTGCAAAGAACATACTTGGGCTAGTTGGCGATGGATACTCTATCGGGCCTAAGATAGAGTTATGATTATCATCTGCGGGAGCATGAAGTTTGATCGGGGGTGGTTACTTTATTCATTATATGAAGAAAGTTGCCAAGGAGGACAAAATAGGGAAAAGGAAATCAAAGGCCTTACCCTTAGGTTTGATGATTCAAACCCCGCCGAATCATCTGGAGGGTTCCCGATCTTGAACCAGTTGATATAAATCAGTCCAGATACAAAAAGGAGATTGATTATGCAATCCCTGGACTTGATGATGATGAAGAGATTGCTGAAGAAGCTGCTGATGATAATGATGATGGAGATGATGGTGATACTGGTGGTGAGCAGGTTCAGCAAACTAAGAAGATTTCCATCAAACCTGCTGCACCAAAGAAAACTGCTGGGAAGAGGAAGAAGAGTGCTGATGTTAGAAAGACTACAGAAGTCCTGAAATCAAAAAGAACAAGAAAGGAAACAGCACAGACTGCTGAGTCTGCTGAGGGTCAAGTGGAGGTTACTGACCCTGCTGTGGCTTCAAGAAAAACTGTTGGTGAAATTCTTAGAGAACAACGAAAGGAAGCAAGTAGAAAAAGAAAATTGACTAGAAAAAATGATGATGATGAACCCCTATCCAAGAGGATGAAGGAAGTTGCCAAAAAGAAGAAATATGGCAAGGGAAAGAGTTGAAAGATTTGGAGGCACGAGAGGGCCCAAGAAGAAGCATCGGTAGAGGAGGAAGAAGAGGTGTTGAAGCCGAGCCTCTAACTATCATTCCACCGCTGTTATCGTGATTCCTCCAATGAAGAAGTTATCAAGTCCACCGATGCGAACAAAGTTGTTTTTGAGCAATCAGTAGAGGATGTACAAGCAGCCTACCGACCCCGAGCCTGCCGTAGTATCCACTAAAGAACCACAAAGAAACCACCGAACCCGAACTCGTTTGTGGTGGTTGAAGAGGTGATTGGAGACTTGGTTGAAGACCCCGCAAATTTGGCAATAGTTCGGGGGAAGAGCGATCCGTCGCTAACCCCGCCTGGCGATGAGCATGTAAGTCGGGGGAACCAAGTGTGATACGGATGGAAGTAGTAGGTACAAATGCACCATCACAAAGAACTCCGCCGACTTTCAAACATCCGTAGAAGATACCTTGAATCGCTTGTTGGAACCTTTGGAGGTCAACAAGCTACCGGAGTCGCTCCCGTAGAGATCTTTTATGCCATTTGAGAGGCATGTGAAAAAGAGCAAGAAAATCGAAGAGTTATGTGGATCCCAAACTTCAAAGAAAATTGCGATTACTTCCAAAGGAAGTTTGGGTTCTACAAAAGACAAAAACCACCGCTCAACCAATGACAGATTTTGAAGAATGGGTTTTTGACAAGTTAGGAGTGGAGAACTTGGTGGATCTGATTGATACAACCTTGCCGCAATCAAGATCGATGGATCCGTTTGATGAGCAACGTAGGAGGAGGGTATCAAGTTTAGAGATCCAAGAGATGGTCTGATGATTCCTCTTCATCATCGATAGTAGAGGAGATTTTCCTCTCAGACCGGGAGAATCTAGTGGGACCGCTTTGATAAATGATCCACCCGCACAACAAACCACCGGTGCGGTAAGTCCGCCGAGGGCCGCGGATCGGAGAAATGGATGAGGATCTACAAGATCTCACCATGGATGATCTAGAAGCATTGATCAATGAGGGAATTACATTAAGTGATGGTAGGCTAGTTGATGAATCAAGCTACATTTCATGTTGTAAAGTCTCCGGACAACCCGAAGATGAACGGAGATGTTGATTTGGATCAAGAAAAAGTCGTGACTTTAGTGAACCAAGTGCTAGTTCGAGGAATCCATTGAATATCAAGATGGATTTGACATTGAAGGCACTCTTACTAAAATCGCCATCATCCCGCACAAGATTGGTCATGCGAAGGTTTTCAAGTGGATAATACCAATATATTCAATCCACAGGAAGTTGAAGAGGAGGTACAGTTGTTGGGATACAAACAAGACTGCGGACAAAGGTTGGAACAGAGGTACAGCCGCCGAGTCTCAAACAAAGACTCGGACAAAGGTTGGAACAAACTTTGGGTTTGGAGGAAACCCCCGTTGTTGATGAGGCTCGTAGTGGAGCCTGCTCGAGCCAATGCCACCGTAGGAAAAGATAGTCGCCAGACCGCCGTTAATGAGGATGAGCAAATTTCTTGGGACTATAATTACAATGATGAAGAATTTCAAATTTTTGGACAAGAAGAAGTTGTTGAAGAACCCGCACAAGATCCTATCCTTGAAGATGTTCTTGGTGCAATGGTTGAGGAAGGACCTCCCCCGCCGGGAGAGATTTGAGTAGAGCCATGGTCATCGGCGGACAACGTGCACAATATATAGTTGAGGAGCTCGTCGATGGATCTACCGACGGTAGAGAATGGCCGGTGGAGTGCCAATTGAAGTTGTCAATGAGTTAAGAACTGTAAGAAATGATATGCAACGAGCTTAAGAACTCAATTGGACAGCAAGAACAGAGATTTGAAGAACTCGATGAAAATGGTCAATGAAAACAGACAATGCTAATACAAACTTGCTTCAAACTTTGCTTCCACTCAAAATGCTTTAAATGATATGATATATGATGTAAGATATATCAAGCAAGGGAACACACTGAAGGACAAGTTTTTGAAAGATCAACTTACATCCGTTCATCAAAAACTTGACAAGCTTGCTGAAGCTGCTGAGCCTGCTGCTGCACAACAACCTGCTATGCCTGATCCCAAATTTACTGAAAGGATCAACAGACTAGAAGAGACTCTGCAATCAAGGATTACTTCTCTTGATACTAGAACTGGAACTATGGCAGGGTCAATTACACGAGTGATAGTATCACAGAAGCTATTCATGGCCTCATCTCACGTTTTGTTGATGATGTCACTAAGGGGGAAGAGGGCCAATCACCGCAAACAAAGGAGGTCGCTAGACTCTTTGCACAAAAGAGATGGACCGATGATACAAATGCCTTTAGGCAACCCGCACTGCGCGAGTGCAACTTACCGATGATCTCCTATCACAAGACAAGAAAGAGTTTTACAACGAAGGAGACCCTATCGTGACATGGGATTTCATGAAGGTCTCAACTCCTTCTTGAGTTTGAAGTTTTGGGAGGCAAGGATTAGAGCTTTAAGAGCATCTACCGAGAGACAGAAGGAGTAGCGAGAGGTGAAAAGGTGCCGCCAATTACAAAAGCAAAAGATTCACCGAATGAATTTAAGGAGTCGTATATGAAGTTTGGCTTCGGGGTGAATCGATCAATCTTGTCCCGCTGAAGCATGGAATTGGTGGAAACAAGTCAATTCTTATATTGACTTTACACTTATTGAGAATGAATGGATGGTTGAAATGATAGAAGAGATCAGAGCCTATCAAGAGCAAGCTGAGAAGGCTAGACAAGAAAGAGAAAAGAGACAATAGATCAGCTACTTTTCATTGTTTATCTTTGCTGTATCTAGTTGTAATAACTATGAACAAATGTTTATAATGAGAATTGACTAAATTTGTTCTGTTTGTGTTTTTATCTTTTTGCTTTGCTGATTAGGTGAGGGTAGTGGCATCATCACCAAAAAGGGGGAAATTGTTGGACTTATTTCTTAGTTTTGATGATGAGTGCCATACTAGTCGTTATAGTGCAAAGGCAAAAAGATGTCTGATAAAATGTATAGGTTTATTAGAGTTTGATTCATAAATAGGTTTGATCAAACAAGCATCGTAAAAGGCCGCGATTGTTTATCGCCAGACCGATCTAGGTCGATAGGGTAGATAGGTCGCAGGACGGTCTAGGAACCCGCCGAAGACCGAAGACCGAAGGCCGAGGGTTCAAACTCGCTGAATGAAGGCTAAGGGATCAAACTTAGTATTTAATGTCAAGGATATGGAATCGAAATTTAGGCAAGTCTGTGATGACCTAAACCGATTACATATACCTTGTGTAGAAGGTCTAAGTTCCACAAGTTGGATGATGTTTGGAACTTGGTTATACTTTAAATGATGTAATCTAACTTCACAAACAAAAGTTGGATAAAAAGATTCAAATTTGCATTATATTTTACGTACAAAAATATGATGTTCGACAGATCGATTGGTTTTACGACGATGATGATGACCCCGCCGATATATACCTCGATTAATTCAAGATTATTGGGAAGTTACATGGATAAGAACACCAACTACCTCGACTTATCAAGCAAATCAAAGGCCGAGATTAAAAAGACGTTGGGATGATCCATATTTTTATCCATTGGATACAAGTCAAAGGGGTGGACGACCGCACCGTCAAAAAGTAATCCCGACGGTGTCGGTCCCTATGAATAGTGACGAATGCGGTGCGTATGGGACAAATACAAGGAACGGTCACATTTGAATTTCAAATTCAAGTCACATGCATTCCTACCTATAAATAGAGGACTTTCAACTCAAGAAGAAGATGATGAATTTTGGGATAAACTTTAAGTGATAACACCGAGCCGAAAAACACCCCGTCGAACTTACCGAGCTTAAAGCCGCCGATCTAGTTATTTTCTTCAAGTGCATTCTGTGTTCAAGCTGCATCAAGCATACACACTTGAAGACTGCAAGCTGCTGATTATATCATCCTAATCAAGCTGCTGCAACTGAATCATTTATTTGATTCATTCTTTATTTTATAAAGAATCTGTCGAAGACAAGTGAAGCATCCGTTAGGTGTGAAAGACTTGGGTTTGTGGTGGAGCCGGTGAAGAGGCAATTCTACCCTTCAAGGACCAAGTGGAAGACTCGGAGCAAAGAATCCTACCTGTTCTTAGTTTTCGCTTGTGAAGCCATAGTTATTGGTGAAGGACAAGCAACCTAGGATTCTTTGTAACGTATAACTCAAAGATTACTAGTGAATTTCCTCCAACATCACGGGAGAAGAGTGGACGTACAGATTACATCACCTGGAACCACTATAAAAATCTCTCTACTTACTTACCGCATTTATTTTCTCGCACTTAGTCTTTATTCATATCAACCCGCTTGAATCTAGCAACCGAAATCACACACATACACTACCGAGTATCTAATACTTAGTAACATATTTAACAACAAGTAACAAGGCTTAATTTTGATATTATTCCGCCGCACAAATTCAGCAAATCGAACTACGTCGCAGACTACGTTTATCGCCAGTTAAGGTCTCGCGACTACTCGAAGTATCGCAGGTGCCGCCGAAGTTGCGAAATTTGTTAACTCCAAAGTTTTAATTGTTAAGTTTATTCACCCCCCCCCCCTAAACTTAACTAAAGCCTCTAAACTTAACTAAAGCCTTTTCAAGGGACCAACAATAACGAGTAGAAATTTGTGTTTTTTCTTTGGTAACGAGTTTGAATTCATGTTTTCTTCTTATTAACGAGTTCAAATTTGTGTTTTTCTCTGTTAACGAGTTATCCTTGTAGAAAAAATGTTTTTTTCCCTGATAACGAGTTCACATCACCGGAAATTTGTGTTTTCCCATTATAACGAGTAGAAATTTGTGTTTTTTCTTTGGTAACGAGTTCGAATTCATGTTTTCTTCTTATTAACGAGTTCAAATTTGTGTTTTTCTCTCGTAACGAGTTATCCTTGTAGAAAAAAATGTTTTTTTCCCTGATAACGAGTTCACATCACCGGAAATTTGTGTTTTCCCATTATAACGAGTAGAAATTTGTGTTTTTTCTTTGGTAACGAGTTCGAATTCATGTTTTCTTCTTATTAACGAGTTCAAATTTGTGTTTTTCTCTCGGTAACGAGTTGTCCTTGTAGAAAAAATGTTTTTTTCCCTGATAACGAGTTCACATCGCCGGAAATTTGTGTTTTCCCATTATAACGAGTAGAAATTTGTGTTTTTTCTTTGGTAACGAGTTCGAATTCATGTTTTCTTCTTATTAACGAGTTCAAATTTGTGTTTTTCTCTCGGTAACGAGTTATCCTTGTAGAAAAAATGTTTTTTTCCCCGATAACGAGTTCACATCACCGGAAATTTGTGTTTTCCCATTATAACGAGTAGAAATTTGTGTTTTTTCTTTGGTAACGAGTTCGAATTCATGTTTTCTTCTTATTAACGAGTTCAAATTTGTGTTTTTCTCTCGGTAACGAGTTATCCTTGTAGAAAAAATGTTTTTTTCCCCGATAACGAGTTCACATCGCCGGAAATTTGTGTTTTCCCATTATAACGAGTAGAAATTTGTGTTTTTTCTTTGGTAACGAGTTCGAATTCATGTTTTCTTCTTATTAACGAGTTCAAATTTGTGTTTTTCTCTCGGTAACGAGTTGTCCTTGTAGAAAAAATGTTTTTTTCCCCGATAACGAGTTCACATCGCCGGAAATTTGTGTTTTCCCATTATAACGAGTAGAAATTTGTGTTTTTTCTTTGGTAACGAGTTCGAATTCATGTTTTCTTCTTATTAACGAGTTCAAATTTGTGTTTTTCTCTCGGTAACGAGTTATCCTTGTAGAAAAAATGTTTTTTTCCCCGATAACGAGTTCACATCACCGGAAATTTGTGTTTTCCCATTATAACGAGTAGAAATTTGTGTTTTTTCTTTGGTAACGAGTTCGAATTCATGTTTTCTTCTTATTAACGAGTTCAAATTTGTGTTTTTCTCTCGGTAACGAGTTATCCTTGTAGAAAAAATGTTTTTTTCCCCGATAACGAGTTCACATCACCGGAAATTTGTGTTTTCCCATTATAACGAGTAGAAATTTGTGTTTTTTCTTTGGTAACGAGTTCGAATTCATGTTTTCTTCTTATTAACGAGTTCAAATTTGTGTTTTTCTCTCGGTAACGAGTTATCCTTGTAGAAAAAATGTTTTTTTCCCCGATAACGAGTTCACATCACCGGAAATTTGTGTTTTCCCATTATAACGAGTAGAAATTTGTGTTTTTTCTTTGGTAACGAGTTCGAATTCATGTTTTCTTCTTATTAACGAGTTCAAATTTGTGTTTTTCTCGGTAACGAGTTGTCCTTGTAGAAAAAATGTTTTTTTCCCCGATAACGAGTTCACATCGCCGGAAATTTGTGTTTTCCCATTATAACGAGTAGAAATTTGTGTTTTTTCTTTGGTAACGAGTTCGAATTCATGTTTTCTTCTTATTAACGAGTTCAAATTTGTGTTTTTCTCTCGGTAACGAGTTATCCTTGTAGAAAAAATGTTTTTTTCCCCGATAACGAGTTCACATCACCGGAAATTTGTGTTTTCCCATTATAACGAGTAGAAATTTGTGTTTTTTCTTTGGTAACGAGTTCGAATTCATGTTTTCTTCTTATTAACGAGTTCAAATTTGTGTTTTTCTCTCGGTAACGAGTTGTCCTTGTAGAAAAAATGTTTTTTTCCCTGATAACGAGTTCACATCACCGGAAATTTGTGTTTTCCCATTATAACGAGTAGAAATTTGTGTTTTTTCTTTGGTAACGAGTTCGAATTCATGTTTTCTTCTTATTAACGAGTTCAAATTTGTGTTTTTCTCTCGGTAACGAGTTGTCCTTGTAGAAAAAATGTTTTTTTCCCTGATAACGAGTTCACATCACCGGAAATTTGTGTTTTCCCATTATAACGAGTAGAAATTTGTGTTTTTTCTTTTGTAACGAGTTCGAATTCATGTTTTCTTCTTATTAACGAGTTCAAATTTGTGTTTTTCTCTGGTAACGAGTTGTCCTTGTAGAAAAAATGTTTTTTTCCACTGATAACGAGTTCACATCACCGGAAATTTGTGTTTTCCCATTATAACGAGTAGAAATTTGTGTTTTTTCTTTGGTAACGAGTTCGAATTCATGTTTTCTTCTTATTAACGAGTTCAAATTTGTGTTTTTCTCTCGGTAACGAGTTATCCTTGTAGAAAAAATGTTTTTTTCCCCGATAACGAGTTCACATCACCGGAAATTTGTGTTTTCCCATTATAACGAGTAGAAATTTGTGTTTTTTCTTTGGTAACGAGTTCGAATTCATGTTTTCTTCTTATTAACGAGTTCAAATTTGTGTTTTTCTCTCGGTAACGAGTTGTCCTTGTAGAAAAAAATGTTTTTTTCCCTGATAACGAGTTCACATCACCGGAAATTTGTGTTTTCCCATTATAACGAGTAGAAATTTGTGTTTTTTCTTTGGTAACGAGTTCGAATTCATGTTTTCTTCTTATTAACGAGTTCAAATTTGTGTTTTTCTCTCGGTAACGAGTTATCCTTGTAGAAAAAATGTTTTTTTCCCCGATAACGAGTTCACATCACCGGAAATTTGTGTTTTCCCATTATAACGAGTAGAAATTTGTGTTTTTTCTTTGGTAACGAGTTCGAATTCATGTTTTCTTCTTATTAACGAGTTCAAATTTGTGTTTTTCTCTCGGTAACGAGTTGTCCTTGTAGAAAAAATGTTTTTTTCCCCGATAACGAGTTCACATCACCGGAAATTTGTGTTTTCCCATTATAACGAGTAGAAATTTGTGTTTTTTCTTTGGTAACGAGTTCGAATTCATGTTTTCTTCTTATTAACGAGTTCAAATTTGTGTTTTTCTCTCGGTAACGAGTTGTCCTTGTAGAAAAAATGTTTTTTTCCCCGATAACGAGTTCACATCACCGGAAATTTGTGTTTTCCCATTATAACGAGTAGAAATTTGTGTTTTTTCTTTGGTAACGAGTTCGAATTCATGTTTTCTTCTTATTAACGAGTTCAAATTTGTGTTTTTCTCTCGGTAACGAGTTGTCCTTGTAGAAAAAATGTTTTTTTCCCCGATAACGAGTTCACATCGCCGGAAATTTGTGTTTTCCCATTATAACGAGTAGAAATTTGTGTTTTTTCTTTGGTAACGAGTTCGAATTCATGTTTTCTTCTTATTAACGAGTTCAAATTTGTGTTTTTCTCTCGGTAACGAGTTGTCCTTGTAGAAAAAATGTTTTTTTCCCCGATAACGAGTTCACATCGCCGGAAATTTGTGTTTTCCCATTATAACGAGTAGAAATTTGTGTTTTTTCTTTGGTAACGAGTTCGAATTCATGTTTTCTTCTTATTAACGAGTTCAAATTTGTGTTTTTCTCTCGGTAACGAGTTGTCCTTGTAGAAAAAATGTTTTTTTCCCCGATAACGAGTTCACATCACCGGAAATTTGTGTTTTCCCATTATAACGAGTAGAAATTTGTGTTTTTTCTTTGGTAACGAGTTCGAATTCATGTTTTCTTCTTATTAACGAGTTCAAATTTGTGTTTTTCTCTCGGTAACGAGTTGTCCTTGTAGAAAAAATGTTTTTTTCCCCGATAACGAGTTCACATCACCGGAAATTTGTGTTTTCCCATTATAACGAGTAGAAATTTGTGTTTTTTCTTTGGTAACGAGTTCGAATTCATGTTTTCTTCTTATTAACGAGTTCAAATTTGTGTTTTTCTCTCGGTAACGAGTTATCCTTGTAGAAAAAATGTTTTTTTCCCCGATAACGAGTTCACATCACCGGAAATTTGTGTTTTCCCATTATAACGAGTAGAAATTTGTGTTTTTTCTTTGGTAACGAGTTCGAATTCATGTTTTCTTCTTATTAACGAGTTCAAATTTGTGTTTTTCTCTCGGTAACGAGTTGTCCTTGTAGAAAAAATGTTTTTTTCCCCGATAACGAGTTCACATCGCCGGAAATTTGTGTTTTCCCATTATAACGAGTAGAAATTTGTGTTTTTTCTTTGGTAACGAGTTCGAATTCATGTTTTCTTCTTATTAACGAGTTCAAATTTGTGTTTTTCTCTCGGTAACGAGTTGTCCTTGTAGAAAAAATGTTTTTTTCCCCGATAACGAGTTCACATCGCCGGAAATTTGTGTTTTCCCATTATAACGAGTAGAAATTTGTGTTTTTTCTTTGGTAACGAGTTCGAATTCATGTTTTCTTCTTATTAACGAGTTCAAATTTGTGTTTTTCTCTCGGTAACGAGTTGTCCTTGTAGAAAAAATGTTTTTTTCCCCGATAACGAGTTCACATCGCCGGAAATTTGTGTTTTCCCATTATAACGAGTAGAAATTTGTGTTTTTTCTTTGGTAACGAGTTCGAATTCATGTTTTCTTCTTATTAACGAGTTCAAATTTGTGTTTTTCTCTCGGTAACGAGTTGTCCTTGTAGAAAAAATGTTTTTTTCCCCGATAACGAGTTCACATCACCGGAAATTTGTGTTTTCCCATTATAACGAGTAGAAATTTGTGTTTTTTCTTTGGTAACGAGTTCGAATTCATGTTTTCTTCTTATTAACGAGTTCAAATTTGTGTTTTTCTCTCGGTAACGAGTTGTCCTTGTAGAAAAAATGTTTTTTTCCCCGATAACGAGTTCACATCGCCGGAAATTTGTGTTTTCCCATTATAACGAGTAGAAATTTGTGTTTTTTCTTTGGTAACGAGTTCGAATTCATGTTTTCTTCTTATTAACGAGTTCAAATTTGTGTTTTTCTCTCGGTAACGAGTTGTCCTTGTAGAAAAAATGTTTTTTTCCCCGATAACGAGTTCACATCGCCGGAAATTTGTGTTTTCCCATTATAACGAGTAGAAATTTGTGTTTTTTCTTTGGTAACGAGTTCGAATTCATGTTTTCTTCTTATTAACGAGTTCAAATTTGTGTTTTTCTCTCGGTAACGAGTTGTCCTTGTAGAAAAAATGTTTTTTTCCCCGATAACGAGTTCACATCGCCGGAAATTTGTGTTTTCCCATTATAACGAGTAGAAATTTGTGTTTTTTCTTTGGTAACGAGTTCGAATTCATGTTTTCTTCTTATTAACGAGTTCAAATTTGTGTTTTTCTCTCGGTAACGAGTTGTCCTTGTAGAAAAAATGTTTTTTTCCCCGATAACGAGTTCACATCGCCGGAAATTTGTGTTTTCCCATTATAACGAGTAGAAATTTGTGTTTTTTCTTTGGTAACGAGTTCGAATTCATGTTTTCTTCTTATTAACGAGTTCAAATTTGTGTTTTTCTCTCGGTAACGAGTTATCCTTGTAGAAAAAATGTTTTTTTCCCCGATAACGAGTTCACATCACCGGAAATTTGTGTTTTCCCATTATAACGAGTAGAAATTTGTGTTTTTTCTTTGGTAACGAGTTCGAATTCATGTTTTCTTCTTATTAACGAGTTCAAATTTGTGTTTTTCTCTCGGTAACGAGTTGTCCTTGTAGAAAAAATGTTTTTTTCCCCGATAACGAGTTCACATCGCCGGAAATTTGTGTTTTCCCATTATAACGAGTAGAAATTTGTGTTTTTTCTTTGGTAACGAGTTCGAATTCATGTTTTCTTCTTATTAACGAGTTCAAATTTGTGTTTTTCTCTCGGTAACGAGTTGTCCTTGTAGAAAAAATGTTTTTTTCCCCGATAACGAGTTCACATCGCCGGAAATTTGTGTTTTCCCATTATAACGAGTAGAAATTTGTGTTTTTTCTTTGGTAACGAGTTCGAATTCATGTTTTCTTCTTATTAACGAGTTCAAATTTGTGTTTTTCTCTCGGTAACGAGTTGTCCTTGTAGAAAAAATGTTTTTTTCCCCGATAACGAGTTCACATCGCCGGAAATTTGTGTTTTCCCATTATAACGAGTAGAAATTTGTGTTTTTTCTTTGGTAACGAGTTCGAATTCATGTTTTCTTCTTATTAACGAGTTCAAATTTGTGTTTTTCTCTCGGTAACGAGTTGTCCTTGTAGAAAAAATGTTTTTTTCCCCGATAACGAGTTCACATCGCCGGAAATTTGTGTTTTCCCATTATAACGAGTAGAAATTTGTGTTTTTTCTTTGGTAACGAGTTCGAATTCATGTTTTCTTCTTATTAACGAGTTCAAATTTGTGTTTTTCTCTCGGTAACGAGTTGTCCTTGTAGAAAAAATGTTTTTTTCCCCGATAACGAGTTCACATCGCCGGAAATTTGTGTTTTCCCATTATAACGAGTAGAAATTTGTGTTTTTTCTTTGGTAACGAGTTCGAATTCATGTTTTCTTCTTATTAACGAGTTCAAATTTGTGTTTTTCTCTCGGTAACGAGTTGTCCTTGTAGAAAAAATGTTTTTTTCCCCGATAACGAGTTCACATCGCCGGAAATTTGTGTTTTCCCATTATAACGAGTAGAAATTTGTGTTTTTTCTTTGGTAACGAGTTCGAATTCATGTTTTCTTCTTATTAACGAGTTCAAATTTGTGTTTTTCTCTCGGTAACGAGTTGTCCTTGTAGAAAAAATGTTTTTTTCCCCGATAACGAGTTCACATCGCCGGAAATTTGTGTTTTCCCATTATAACGAGTAGAAATTTGTGTTTTTTCTTTGGTAACGAGTTCGAATTCATGTTTTCTTCTTATTAACGAGTTCAAATTTGTGTTTTTCTCTCGGTAACGAGTTGTCCTTGTAGAAAAAATGTTTTTTTCCCCGATAACGAGTTCACATCACCGGAAATTTGTGTTTTCCCATTATAACGAGTAGAAATTTGTGTTTTTTCTTTGGTAACGAGTTCGAATTCATGTTTTCTTCTTATTAACGAGTTCAAATTTGTGTTTTTCTCTCGGTAACGAGTTGTCCTTGTAGAAAAAATGTTTTTTTCCCCGATAACGAGTTCACATCGCCGGAAATTTGTGTTTTCCCATTATAACGAGTAGAAATTTGTGTTTTTTCTTTGGTAACGAGTTCGAATTCATGTTTTCTTCTTATTAACGAGTTCAAATTTGTGTTTTTCTCTGGTAACGAGTTGTCCTTGTAGAAAAAAAATGTTTTTTTTCCCTGATAACGAGTTCACATCGCCGGAAATTTGTGTTTTCCCATTATAACGAGTAGAAATTTGTGTTTTTTCTTTGGTAACGAGTTCGAATTCATGTTTTCTTCTTATTAACGAGTTCAAATTTGTGTTTTTCTCTGGTAACGAGTTATCCTTGTAGAAAAAATGTTTTTTTCCCTGATAACGAGTTCACATCACCGGAAATTTGTGTTTTCCCATTATAACGAGTAGAAATTTGTGTTTTTTCTTTGGTAACGAGTTCGAATTCATGTTTTCTTCTTATTAACGAGTTCAAATTTGTGTTTTTCTCTCGGTAACGAGTTGTCCTTGTAGAAAAAATGTTTTTTTCCCCGATAACGAGTTCACATCGCCGGAAATTTGTGTTTTCCCATTATAACGAGTAGAAATTTGTGTTTTTTCTTTGGTAACGAGTTCGAATTCATGTTTTCTTCTTATTAACGAGTTCAAATTTGTGTTTTTCTCTCGGTAACGAGTTATCCTTGTAGAAAAAATGTTTTTTTCCCCGATAACGAGTTCACATCGCCGGAAATTTGTGTTTTCCCATTATAACGAGTAGAAATTTGTGTTTTTTCTTTGGTAACGAGTTCGAATTCATGTTTTCTTCTTATTAACGAGTTCAAATTTGTGTTTTTCTCTCGGTAACGAGTTGTCCTTGTAGAAAAAATGTTTTTTTCCCCGATAACGAGTTCACATCGCCGGAAATTTGTGTTTTCCCATTATAACGAGTAGAAATTTGTGTTTTTTCTTTGGTAACGAGTTCGAATTCATGTTTTCTTCTTATTAACGAGTTCAAATTTGTGTTTTTCTCTCGGTAACGAGTTGTCCTTGTAGAAAAAATGTTTTTTTTTCCCCGATAACGAGTTCACATCGCCGGAAATTTGTGTTTTCCCATTATAACGAGTAGAAATTTGTGTTTTTTCTTTGGTAACGAGTTCGAATTCATGTTTTCTTCTTATTAACGAGTTCAAAATTTGTGTTTTTCTCTGGTAACGAGTTGTCCTTGTAGAAAAAATGTTTTTTTCCCTGATAACGAGTTCACATCGCCGGAAATTTGTGTTTTCCCATTATAACGAGTAGAAATTTGTGTTTTTTCTTTGGTAACGAGTTCGAATTCATGTTTTCTTCTTATTAACGAGTTCAAATTTGTGTTTTTCTCTCGGTAACGAGTTGTCCTTGTAGAAAAAATGTTTTTTTCCCCGATAACGAGTTCACATCACCGGAAATTTGTGTTTTCCCATTATAACGAGTAGAAATTTGTGTTTTTTCTTTGGTAACGAGTTCGAATTCATGTTTTCTTCTTATTAACGAGTTCAAATTTGTGTTTTTCTCTCGGTAACGAGTTGTCCTTGTAGAAAAAATGTTTTTTTCCCCGATAACGAGTTCACATCGCCGGAAATTTGTGTTTTCCCATTATAACGAGTAGAAATTTGTGTTTTTTCTTTGGTAACGAGTTCGAATTCATGTTTTCTTCTTATTAACGAGTTCAAATTTGTGTTTTTCTCTCGGTAACGAGTTGTCCTTGTAGAAAAAATGTTTTTTTCCCCGATAACGAGTTCACATCGCCGGAAATTTGTGTTTTCCCATTATAACGAGTAGAAATTTGTGTTTTTTCTTTTGGTAACGAGTTCGAATTCATGTTTTCTTCTTATTAACGAGTTCAAATTTGTGTTTTTCTCTCGGTAACGAGTTGTCCTTGTAGAAAAAATGTTTTTTTCCCCGATAACGAGTTCACATCGCCGGAAATTTGTGTTTTCCCATTATAACGAGTAGAAATTTGTGTTTTTTCTTTGGTAACGAGTTCGAATTCATGTTTTCTTCTTATTAACGAGTTCAAATTTGTGTTTTTCTCTCGGTAACGAGTTGTCCTTGTAGAAAAAATGTTTTTTTCCCCGATAACGAGTTCACATCGCCGGAAATTTGTGTTTTCCCATTATAACGAGTAGAAATTTGTGTTTTTTCTTTGGTAACGAGTTCGAATTCATGTTTTCTTCTTATTAACGAGTTCAAATTTGTGTTTTTCTCTCGGTAACGAGTTGTCCTTGTAGAAAAAATGTTTTTTTCCCCGATAACGAGTTCACATCGCCGGAAATTTGTGTTTTCCCATTATAACGAGTAGAAATTTGTGTTTTTTCTTTGGTAACGAGTTCGAATTCATGTTTTCTTCTTATTAACGAGTTCAAATTTGTGTTTTTCTCTCGGTAACGAGTTGTCCTTGTAGAAAAAATGTTTTTTTCCCTGATAACGAGTTCACATCGCCGGAAATTTGTGTTTTCCCATTATAACGAGTAGAAATTTGTGTTTTTTCTTTGGTAACGAGTTCGAATTCATGTTTTCTTCTTATTAACGAGTTCAAATTTGTGTTTTTCTCTGGTAACGAGTTGTCCTTGTAGAAAAAATGTTTTTTTCCCCGATAACGAGTTCACATCACCGGAAATTTGTGTTTTCCCATTATAACGAGTAGAAATTTGTGTTTTTTTCTTTGGTAACGAGTTCGAATTCATGTTTTCTTCTTATTAACGAGTTCAAATTTGTGTTTTTCTCTGGTAACGAGTTGTCCTTGTAGAAAAAATGTTTTTTTCCCTGATAACGAGTTCACATCGCCGGAAATTTGTGTTTTCCCATTATAACGAGTAGAAATTTGTGTTTTTTCTTTGGTAACGAGTTCGAATTCATGTTTTCTTCTTATTAACGAGTTCAAATTTGTGTTTTTCTCTCGGTAACGAGTTGTCCTTGTAGAAAAAATGTTTTTTTCCCCGATAACGAGTTCACATCGCCGGAAATTTGTGTTTTCCCATTATAACGAGTAGAAATTTGTGTTTTTTCTTTGGTAACGAGTTCGAATTCATGTTTTCTTCTTATTAACGAGTTCAAATTTGTGTTTTTCTCTCGGTAACGAGTTGTCCTTGTAGAAAAAATGTTTTTTTCCCCGATAACGAGTTCACATCGCCGGAAATTTGTGTTTTCCCATTATAACGAGTAGAAATTTGTGTTTTTTCTTTGGTAACGAGTTCGAATTCATGTTTTCTTCTTATTAACGAGTTCAAATTTGTGTTTTTCTCGGTAACGAGTTGTCCTTGTAGAAAAAAATGTGTTTTTTTCCCCGATAACGAGTTCACATCGCCGGAAATTTGTGTTTTCCCATTATAACGAGTAGAAATTTGTGTTTTTTCTTTGGTAACGAGTTCGAATTCATGTTTTCTTCTTATTAACGAGTTCAAATTTGTGTTTTTCTCTCGGTAACGAGTTGTCCTTGTAGAAAAAATGTTTTTTTCCCCGATAACGAGTTCACATCGCCGGAAATTTGTGTTTTCCCATTATAACGAGTAGAAATTTGTGTTTTTTCTTTTGGTAACGAGTTCGAATTCATGTTTTCTTCTTATTAACGAGTTCAAATTTGTGTTTTTCTCTCGGTAACGAGTTGTCCTTGTAGAAAAAATGTTTTTTTCCCCGATAACGAGTTCACATCGCCGAAATTTGTGTTTTCCCATTATAACGAGTAGAAATTTGTGTTTTTTCTTTGGTAACGAGTTCGAATTCATGTTTTCTTCTTATTAACGAGTTCAAATTTGTGTTTTTCTCTCGGTAACGAGTTGTCCTTGTAGAAAAAATGTTTTTTTCCCCGATAACGAGTTCACATCGCCGGAAATTTGTGTTTTCCCATTATAACGAGTAGAAATTTGTGTTTTTTCTTTGGTAACGAGTTCGAATTCATGTTTTCTTCTTATTAACGAGTTCAAATTTGTGTTTTTCTCTCGGTAACGAGTTGTCCTTGTAGAAAAAATGTTTTTTTCCCCGATAACGAGTTCACATCGCCGGAAATTTGTGTTTTCCCATTATAACGAGTAGAAATTTGTGTTTTTTCTTTTGGTAACGAGTTCGAATTCATGTTTTCTTCTTATTAACGAGTTCAAATTTGTGTTTTTCTCTCGGTAACGAGTTGTCCTTGTAGAAAAAATGTTTTTTTTTTCCGATAACGAGTTCACATCGCCGGAAATTTGTGTTTTCCCATTATAACGAGTAGAAATTTGTGTTTTTTCTTTGGTAACGAGTTCGAATTCATGTTTTCTTCTTATTAACGAGTTCAAATTTGTGTTTTTCTCTCGGTAACGAGTTGTCCTTGTAGAAAAAATGTTTTTTTCCCCGATAACGAGTTCACATCGCCGGAAATTTGTGTTTTCCCATTATAACGAGTAGAAATTTGTGTTTTTTCTTTTGGTAACGAGTTCGAATTCATGTTTTCTTCTTATTAACGAGTTCAAATTTGTGTTTTTCTCTCGGTAACGAGTTGTCCTTGTAGAAAAAATGTTTTTTTCCCCGATAACGAGTTCACATCGCCGGAAATTTGTGTTTTCCCATTATAACGAGTAGAAATTTGTGTTTTTTCTTTGGTAACGAGTTCGAATTCATGTTTTCTTCTTATTAACGAGTTCAAATTTGTGTTTTTCTCTCGGTAACGAGTTGTCCTTGTAGAAAAAATGTTTTTTTCCCCGATAACGAGTTCACATCGCCGGAAATTTGTGTTTTCCCATTATAACGAGTAGAAATTTGTGTTTTTTCTTTGGTAACGAGTTCGAATTCATGTTTTCTTCTTATTAACGAGTTCAAATTTGTGTTTTTCTCTCGGTAACGAGTTGTCCTTGTAGAAAAAATGTTTTTTTCCCCGATAACGAGTTCACATCGCCGGAAATTTGTGTTTTCCCATTATAACGAGTAGAAATTTGTGTTTTTTCTTTGGTAACGAGTTCGAATTCATGTTTTCTTCTTATTAACGAGTTCAAATTTGTGTTTTTCTCTCGGTAACGAGTTGTCCTTGTAGAAAAAATGTTTTTTTCCCCGATAACGAGTTCACATCGCCGGAAATTTGTGTTTTCCCATTATAACGAGTAGAAATTTGTGTTTTTTCTTTGGTAACGAGTTCGAATTCATGTTTTCTTCTTATTAACGAGTTCAAATTTGTGTTTTTCTCTCGGTAACGAGTTGTCCTTGTAGAAAAAATGTTTTTTTCCCCGATAACGAGTTCACATCGCCGGAAATTTGTGTTTTCCCATTATAACGAGTAGAAATTTGTGTTTTTTCTTTGGTAACGAGTTCGAATTCATGTTTTCTTCTTATTAACGAGTTCAAATTTGTGTTTTTCTCTCGGTAACGAGTTGTCCTTGTAGAAAAAATGTTTTTTTCCCCGATAACGAGTTCACATCGCCGGAAATTTGTGTTTTCCCATTATAACGAGTAGAAATTTGTGTTTTTTCTTTGGTAACGAGTTCGAATTCATGTTTTCTTCTTATTAACGAGTTCAAATTTGTGTTTTTCTCTCGGTAACGAGTTGTCCTTGTAGAAAAAATGTTTTTTTCCCCGATAACGAGTTCACATCGCCGGAAATTTGTGTTTTCCCATTATAACGAGTAGAAATTTGTGTTTTTTCTTTGGTAACGAGTTCGAATTCATGTTTTCTTCTTATTAACGAGTTCAAATTTGTGTTTTTCTCTCGGTAACGAGTTGTCCTTGTAGAAAAAATGTTTTTTTCCCCGATAACGAGTTCACATCACCGGAAATTTGTGTTTTCCCATTATAACGAGTAGAAATTTGTGTTTTTTCTTTGGTAACGAGTTCGAATTCATGTTTTCTTCTTATTAACGAGTTCAAATTTGTGTTTTTCTCTCGTAACGAGTTGTCCTTGTAGAAAAAATGTTTTTTTCCCCGATAACGAGTTCACATCGCCGGAAATTTGTGTTTTCCCATTATAACGAGTAGAAATTTGTGTTTTTTCTTTTGGTAACGAGTTCGAATTCATGTTTTCTTCTTATTAACGAGTTCAAATTTGTGTTTTTCTCTCGGTAACGAGTTGTCCTTGTAGAAAAAATGTTTTTTTCCCCGATAACGAGTTCACATCGCCGGAAATTTGTGTTTTCCCATTATAACGAGTAGAAATTTGTGTTTTTTCTTTGGTAACGAGTTCGAATTCATGTTTTCTTCTTATTAACGAGTTCAAATTTGTGTTTTTCTCTCGGTAACGAGTTGTCCTTGTAGAAAAAATGTTTTTTTCCCCGATAACGAGTTCACATCGCCGGAAATTTGTGTTTTCCCATTATAACGAGTAGAAATTTGTGTTTTTTCTTTGGTAACGAGTTCGAATTCATGTTTTCTTCTTATTAACGAGTTCAAATTTGTGTTTTTCTCTCGGTAACGAGTTGTCCTTGTAGAAAAAATGTTTTTTTCCCCGATAACGAGTTCACATCGCCGGAAATTTGTGTTTTCCCATTATAACGAGTAGAAATTTGTGTTTTTTCTTTGGTAACGAGTTCGAATTCATGTTTTCTTCTTATTAACGAGTTCAAATTTGTGTTTTTCTCTCGGTAACGAGTTGTCCTTGTAGAAAAAATGTTTTTTTCCCCGATAACGAGTTCACATCGCCGGAAATTTGTGTTTTCCCATTATAACGAGTAGAAATTTGTGTTTTTTCTTTGGTAACGAGTTCGAATTCATGTTTTCTTCTTATTAACGAGTTCAAATTTGTGTTTTTCTCTCGGTAACGAGTTGTCCTTGTAGAAAAAATGTTTTTTTCCCCGATAACGAGTTCACATCGCCGGAAATTTGTGTTTTCCCATTATAACGAGTAGAAATTTGTGTTTTTTCTTTGGTAACGAGTTCGAATTCATGTTTTCTTCTTATTAACGAGTTCAAATTTGTGTTTTTCTCTCGGTAACGAGTTGTCCTTGTAGAAAAAATGTTTTTTTCCCCGATAACGAGTTCACATCGCCGGAAATTTGTGTTTTCCCATTATAACGAGTAGAAATTTGTGTTTTTTCTTTGGTAACGAGTTCGAATTCATGTTTTCTTCTTATTAACGAGTTCAAATTTGTGTTTTTCTCTCGGTAACGAGTTGTCCTTGTAGAAAAAATGTTTTTTTCCCCGATAACGAGTTCACATCGCCGGAAATTTGTGTTTTCCCATTATAACGAGTAGAAATTTGTGTTTTTTCTTTGGTAACGAGTTCGAATTCATGTTTTCTTCTTATTAACGAGTTCAAATTTGTGTTTTTCTCTCGGTAACGAGTTGTCCTTGTAGAAAAAATGTTTTTTTCCCCGATAACGAGTTCACATCGCCGGAAATTTGTGTTTTCCCATTATAACGAGTAGAAATTTGTGTTTTTTCTTTGGTAACGAGTTCGAATTCATGTTTTCTTCTTATTAACGAGTTCAAATTTGTGTTTTTCTCTCGGTAACGAGTTGTCCTTGTAGAAAAAATGTTTTTTTCCCCGATAACGAGTTCACATCGCCGGAAATTTGTGTTTTCCCATTATAACGAGTAGAAATTTGTGTTTTTTCTTTGGTAACGAGTTCGAATTCATGTTTTCTTCTTATTAACGAGTTCAAATTTGTGTTTTTCTCTCGGTAACGAGTTGTCCTTGTAGAAAAAATGTTTTTTTCCCCGATAACGAGTTCACATCGCCGGAAATTTGTGTTTTCCCATTATAACGAGTAGAAATTTGTGTTTTTTCTTTGGTAACGAGTTCGAATTCATGTTTTCTTCTTATTAACGAGTTCAAATTTGTGTTTTTCTCTCGGTAACGAGTTGTCCTTGTAGAAAAAATGTTTTTTTCCCCGATAACGAGTTCACATCGCCGGAAATTTGTGTTTTCCCATTATAACGAGTAGAAATTTGTGTTTTTTCTTTGGTAACGAGTTCGAATTCATGTTTTCTTCTTATTAACGAGTTCAAATTTGTGTTTTTCTCTCGGTAACGAGTTGTCCTTGTAGAAAAAATGTTTTTTTCCCCGATAACGAGTTCACATCGCCGGAAATTTGTGTTTTCCCATTATAACGAGTAGAAATTTGTGTTTTTTCTTTGGTAACGAGTTCGAATTCATGTTTTCTTCTTATTAACGAGTTCAAATTTGTGTTTTTCTCTCGGTAACGAGTTGTCCTTGTAGAAAAAATGTTTTTTTCCCCGATAACGAGTTCACATCACCGGAAATTTGTGTTTTCCCATTATAACGAGTAGAAATTTGTGTTTTTTCTTTGGTAACGAGTTCGAATTCATGTTTTCTTCTTATTAACGAGTTCAAATTTGTGTTTTTCTCTCGGTAACGAGTTGTCCTTGTAGAAAAAATGTTTTTTTCCCCGATAACGAGTTCACATCGCCGGAAATTTGTGTTTTCCCATTATAACGAGTAGAAATTTGTGTTTTTTCTTTGGTAACGAGTTCGAATTCATGTTTTCTTCTTATTAACGAGTTCAAATTTGTGTTTTTCTCTCGGTAACGAGTTGTCCTTGTAGAAAAAATGTTTTTTTCCCCGATAACGAGTTCACATCGCCGGAAATTTGTGTTTTCCCATTATAACGAGTAGAAATTTGTGTTTTTTCTTTGGTAACGAGTTCGAATTCATGTTTTCTTCTTATTAACGAGTTCAAATTTGTGTTTTTCTCTCGGTAACGAGTTGTCCTTGTAGAAAAAATGTTTTTTTCCCATAACGAGTTCACATCGCCGGAAATTTGTGTTTTCCCATTATAACGAGTAGAAATTTGTGTTTTTTCTTTGGTAACGAGTTCGAATTCATGTTTTCTTCTTATTAACGAGTTCAAATTTGTGTTTTTCTCTCGGTAACGAGTTGTCCTTGTAGAAAAAATGTTTTTTTCCCCGATAACGAGTTCACATCGCCGGAAATTTGTGTTTTCCCATTATAACGAGTAGAAATTTGTGTTTTTTCTTTGGTAACGAGTTCGAATTCATGTTTTCTTCTTATTAACGAGTTCAAATTTGTGTTTTTCTCTCGGTAACGAGTTGTCCTTGTAGAAAAAATGTTTTTTTCCCCGATAACGAGTTCACATCGCCGGAAATTTGTGTTTTCCCATTATAACGAGTAGAAATTTGTGTTTTTTCTTTGGTAACGAGTTCGAATTCATGTTTTCTTCTTATTAACGAGTTCAAATTTGTGTTTTTCTCTCGGTAACGAGTTGTCCTTGTAGAAAAAATGTTTTTTTCCCCGATAACGAGTTCACATCACCGGAAATTTGTGTTTTCCCATTATAACGAGTAGAAATTTGTGTTTTTTCTTTGGTAACGAGTTCGAATTCATGTTTTCTTCTTATTAACGAGTTCAAATTTGTGTTTTTCTCTCGGTAACGAGTTGTCCTTGTAGAAAAAATGTTTTTTTCCCCGATAACGAGTTCACATCGCCGGAAATTTGTGTTTTCCCATTATAACGAGTAGAAATTTGTGTTTTTTCTTTGGTAACGAGTTCGAATTCATGTTTTCTTCTTATTAACGAGTTCAAATTTGTGTTTTTCTCTCGGTAACGAGTTGTCCTTGTAGAAAAAATGTTTTTTTCCCCGATAACGAGTTCACATCGCCGGAAATTTGTGTTTTCCCATTATAACGAGTAGAAATTTGTGTTTTTTCTTTGGTAACGAGTTCGAATTCATGTTTTCTTCTTATTAACGAGTTCAAATTTGTGTTTTTCTCTCGTAACGAGTTGTCCTTGTAGAAAAAATGTTTTTTTCCCCGATAACGAGTTCACATCGCCGGAAATTTGTGTTTTCCCATTATAACGAGTAGAAATTTGTGTTTTTTCTTTGGTAACGAGTTCGAATTCATGTTTTCTTCTTATTAACGAGTTCAAATTTGTGTTTTTCTCTCGGTAACGAGTTGTCCTTGTAGAAAAAATGTTTTTTTCCCCGATAACGAGTTCACATCGCCGGAAATTTGTGTTTTCCCATTATAACGAGTAGAAATTTGTGTTTTTTCTTTGGTAACGAGTTCGAATTCATGTTTTCTTCTTATTAACGAGTTCAAATTTGTGTTTTTCTCTCGGTAACGAGTTGTCCTTGTAGAAAAAATGTTTTTTTCCCCGATAACGAGTTCACATCGCCGGAAATTTGTGTTTTCCCATTATAACGAGTAGAAATTTGTGTTTTTTCTTTGGTAACGAGTTCGAATTCATGTTTTCTTCTTATTAACGAGTTCAAATTTGTGTTTTTCTCTCGGTAACGAGTTGTCCTTGTAGAAAAAATGTTTTTTTCCCCGATAACGAGTTCACATCACCGGAAATTTGTGTTTTCCCATTATAACGAGTAGAAATTTGTGTTTTTTCTTTGGTAACGAGTTCGAATTCATGTTTTCTTCTTATTAACGAGTTCAAATTTGTGTTTTTCTCTCGGTAACGAGTTGTCCTTGTAGAAAAAATGTTTTTTTCCCCGATAACGAGTTCACATCGCCGGAAATTTGTGTTTTCCCATTATAACGAGTAGAAATTTGTGTTTTTTCTTTGGTAACGAGTTCGAATTCATGTTTTCTTCTTATTAACGAGTTCAAATTTGTGTTTTTCTCTCGGTAACGAGTTATCCTTGTAGAAAAAATGTTTTTTTCCCCGATAACGAGTTCACATCGCCGGAAATTTGTGTTTTCCCATTATAACGAGTAGAAATTTGTGTTTTTTCTTTGGTAACGAGTTCGAATTCATGTTTTCTTCTTATTAACGAGTTCAAATTTGTGTTTTTCTCTCGGTAACGAGTTGTCCTTGTAGAAAAAATGTTTTTTTCCCCGATAACGAGTTCACATCGCCGGAAATTTGTGTTTTCCCATTATAACGAGTAGAAATTTGTGTTTTTTCTTTGGTAACGAGTTCGAATTCATGTTTTCTTCTTATTAACGAGTTCAAATTTGTGTTTTTCTCTCGGTAACGAGTTGTCCTTGTAGAAAAAATGTTTTTTTCCCCGATAACGAGTTCACATCGCCGGAAATTTGTGTTTTCCCATTATAACGAGTAGAAATTTGTGTTTTTTCTTTGGTAACGAGTTCGACGAATTCATGTTTTCTTCTTATTAGCGAGTTCAAATTTGTGTTTTCCTCGTGGTAACGAGTTATCCTTGTAGAAAAATGCTTTTTCCCCGATAACGAGTTCCCATCACCGGAAATTTGTGTTTTCCCATTATAACGAGTAGAAATTTGTGTTTTTTCCTTTGGTAACAGTTCGAATTCATGTTTTCTTTCTTATTAACGAGTTCAAATTTGTGTTTTTATCTGGTAACGAGTTGTCCTTGTAGAAAATGTTTTTTTTCCCTGATAACGAGTTCACATCACCGGAAATTTGTGTTTTCCCATTATAACGAGTAGAAATTTGTGTTTTTTCTTTGGTAACGAGTTCGAATTCATGTTTTCTTCTTATTAACGAGTTCAAATTTGTGTTTTTATCTAGTAACGAGTTGTCCTTGTAGAAAAAATGTTTTTTTAACCTGATAACGAGTTCAAATTGCCGGAAATTTGTGTTTTCCCATTATAACGAGTAGAAATTTGTGTTTTTTCTTTGGTAACGAGTTTGAATTCTTGTTTTCTTCTTATTAACGAGTTCAAATTTGTGTTTTTCTCTCGGTAACGAGTTGTCCTTGTAGAAAAAATGTTTTTTTCCCCGATAACGAGTTCACATCGCCGGAAATTTGTGTTTTCCCATTATAACGAGTAGAAATTTGTGTTTTTTCTTTGGTAACGAGTTCGAATTCATGTTTTCTTCTTATTAACGAGTTCAAATTTGTGTTTTTCTCTCGGTAACGAGTTGTCCTTGTAGAAAAAATGTTTTTTTCCCCGATAACGAGTTCACATCGCCGGAAATTTGTGTTTTCCCATTATAACGAGTAGAAATTTGTGTTTTTTCTTTGGTAACGAGTTCGAATTCATGTTTTCTTCTTATTAACGAGTTCAAATTTGTGTTTTTCTCGGTAACGAGTTGTCCTTGTAGAAAAAATGTTTTTTTCCCCGATAACGAGTTCACATCGCCGGAAATTTGTGTTTTCCCATTATAACGAGTAGAAATTTGTGTTTTTTCTTTGGTAACGAGTTCGAATTCATGTTTTCTTCTTATTAACGAGTTCAAATTTGTGTTTTTCTCTCGGTAACGAGTTGTCCTTGTAGAAAAAATGTTTTTTTCCCCGATAACGAGTTCACATCGCCGGAAATTTGTGTTTTCCCATTATAACGAGTAGAAATTTGTGTTTTTTCTTTGGTAACGAGTTCGAATTCATGTTTTCTTCTTATTAACGAGTTCAAATTTGTGTTTTTCTCTCGGTAACGAGTTATCCTTGTAGAAAAAATGTTTTTTTCCCCGATAACGAGTTCACATCACCGGAAATTTGTGTTTTCCCATTATAACGAGTAGAAATTTGTGTTTTTTCTTTGGTAACGAGTTCGAATTCATGTTTTCTTCTTATTAACGAGTTCAAATTTGTGTTTTTCTCTCGGTAACGAGTTGTCCTTGTAGAAAAAATGTTTTTTTCCCTGATAACGAGTTCACATCGCCGGAAATTTGTGTTTTCCCATTATAACGAGTAGAAATTTGTGTTTTTTCTTTGGTAACGAGTTCGAATTCATGTTTTCTTCTTATTAACGAGTTCAAATTTGTGTTTTTCTCCGGTAACGAGTTGTCCTTGTAGAAAAAATGTTTTTTTCCCTGATAACGAGTTCACATCACCGGAAATTTGTGTTTTCCCATTATAACGAGTAGAAATTTGTGTTTTTTCTTTGGTAACGAGTTCGAATTCATGTTTTCTTCTTATTAACGAGTTCAAATTTGTGTTTTTCTCTCGGTAACGAGTTGTCCTTGTAGAAAAAATGTTTTTTTCCCTGATAACGAGTTCACATCGCCGGAAATTTGTGTTTTCCCATTATAACGAGTAGAAATTTGTGTTTTTTCTTTGGTAACGAGTTCGAATTCATGTTTTCTTCTTATTAACGAGTTCAAATTTGTGTTTTTCTCCGGTAACGAGTTGTCCTTGTAGAAAAAATGTTTTTTTCCCTGATAACGAGTTCACATCACCGGAAATTTGTGTTTTCCCATTATAACGAGTAGAAATTTGTGTTTTTTCTTTGGTAACGAGTTCGAATTCATGTTTTCTTCTTATTAACGAGTTCAAATTTGTGTTTTTCTCTCGGTAACGAGTTGTCCTTGTAGAAAAAATGTTTTTTTCCCCGATAACGAGTTCACATCGCCGGAAATTTGTGTTTTCCCATTATAACGAGTAGAAATTTGTGTTTTTTCTTTGGTAACGAGTTCGAATTCATGTTTTCTTCTTATTAACGAGTTCAAATTTGTGTTTTTCTCTCGGTAACGAGTTGTCCTTGTAGAAAAAATGTTTTTTTCCCCGATAACGAGTTCACATCACCGGAAATTTGTGTTTTCCCATTATAACGAGTAGAAATTTGTGTTTTTTCTTTGGTAACGAGTTCGAATTCATGTTTTCTTCTTATTAACGAGTTCAAATTTGTGTTTTTCTCTCGGTAACGAGTTGTCCTTGTAGAAAAAATGTTTTTTTCCCCGATAACGAGTTCACATCACCGGAAATTTGTGTTTTCCCATTATAACGAGTAGAAATTTGTGTTTTTTCTTTGGTAACGAGTTCGAATTCATGTTTTCTTCTTATTAACGAGTTCAAATTTGTGTTTTTCTCTCGGTAACGAGTTGTCCTTGTAGAAAAAATGTTTTTTTCCCTGATAACGAGTTCACATCACCGGAAATTTGTGTTTTCCCATTATAACGAGTAGAAATTTGTGTTTTTTCTTTGGTAACGAGTTCGAATTCATGTTTTCTTCTTATTAACGAGTTCAAATTTGTGTTTTTCTCTCGTAACGAGTTATCCTTGTAGAAAAAATGTTTTTTTCCCTGATAACGAGTTCACATCACCGGAAATTTGTGTTTTCCCATTATAACGAGTAGAAATTTGTGTTTTTTCTTTGGTAACGAGTTCGAATTCATGTTTTCTTCTTATTAACGAGTTCAAATTTGTGTTTTTCTCTCGGTAACGAGTTGTCCTTGTAGAAAAAATGTTTTTTCCCTGATAACGAGTTCACATCGCCGGAAATTTGTGTTTTCCCATTATAACGAGTAGAAATTTGTGTTTTTTCTTTGGTAACGAGTTCGAATTCATGTTTTCTTCTTATTAACGAGTTCAAATTTGTGTTTTTCTCTCGGTAACGAGTTGTCCTTGTAGAAAAAATGTTTTTTTCCCCGATAACGAGTTCACATCACCGGAAATTTGTGTTTTCCCATTATAACGAGTAGAAATTTGTGTTTTTTCTTTGGTAACGAGTTCGAATTCATGTTTTCTTCTTATTAACGAGTTCAAATTTGTGTTTTTCTCTCGGTAACGAGTTGTCCTTGTAGAAAAAATGTTTTTTTCCCCGATAACGAGTTCACATCGCCGGAAATTTGTGTTTTCCCATTATAACGAGTAGAAATTTGTGTTTTTTCTTTGGTAACGAGTTCGAATTCATGTTTTCTTCTTATTAACGAGTTCAAATTTGTGTTTTTCTCTCGGTAACGAGTTGTCCTTGTAGAAAAAATGTTTTTTTCCCCGATAACGAGTTCACATCACCGGAAATTTGTGTTTTCCCATTATAACGAGTAGAAATTTGTGTTTTTTCTTTGGTAACGAGTTCGAATTCATGTTTTCTTCTTATTAACGAGTTCAAATTTGTGTTTTTCTCTCGGTAACGAGTTGTCCTTGTAGAAAAAATGTTTTTTTCCCCGATAACGAGTTCACATCGCCGGAAATTTGTGTTTTCCCATTATAACGAGTAGAAATTTGTGTTTTTTCTTTGGTAACGAGTTCGAATTCATGTTTTCTTCTTATTAACGAGTTCAAATTTGTGTTTTTCTCTCGGTAACGAGTTATCCTTGTAGAAAAAATGTTTTTTTCCCCGATAACGAGTTCACATCACCGGAAATTTGTGTTTTCCCATTATAACGAGTAGAAATTTGTGTTTTTTCTTTGGTAACGAGTTCGAATTCATGTTTTCTTCTTATTAACGAGTTCAAATTTGTGTTTTTCTCTCGGTAACGAGTTGTCCTTGTAGAAAAAATGTTTTTTTCCCCGATAACGAGTTCACATCGCCGGAAATTTGTGTTTTCCCATTATAACGAGTAGAAATTTGTGTTTTTTCTTTGGTAACGAGTTCGAATTCATGTTTTCTTCTTATTAACGAGTTCAAATTTGTGTTTTTCTCGGTAACGAGTTGTCCTTGTAGAAAAAATGTTTTTTTCCCCGATAACGAGTTCACATCGCCGGAAATTTGTGTTTTCCCATTATAACGAGTAGAAATTTGTGTTTTTTCTTTGGTAACGAGTTCGAATTCATGTTTTCTTCTTATTAACGAGTTCAAATTTGTGTTTTTCTCTCGGTAACGAGTTGTCCTTGTAGAAAAAATGTTTTTTTCCCCGATAACGAGTTCACATCGCCGGAAATTTGTGTTTTCCCATTATAACGAGTAGAAATTTGTGTTTTTTCTTTGGTAACGAGTTCGAATTCATGTTTTCTTCTTATTAACGAGTTCAAATTTGTGTTTTTCTCTCGGTAACGAGTTATCCTTGTAGAAAAAATGTTTTTTTCCCCGATAACGAGTTCACATCACCGGAAATTTGTGTTTTCCCATTATAACGAGTAGAAATTTGTGTTTTTTCTTTGGTAACGAGTTCGAATTCATGTTTTCTTCTTATTAACGAGTTCAAATTTGTGTTTTTCTCGGTAACGAGTTATCCTTGTAGAAAAAATGTTTTTTTCCCCGATAACGAGTTCACATCACCGGAAATTTGTGTTTTCCCATTATAACGAGTAGAAATTTGTGTTTTTTCTTTGGTAACGAGTTCGAATTCATGTTTTCTTCTTATTAACGAGTTCAAATTTGTGTTTTTCTCTCGGTAACGAGTTGTCCTTGTAGAAAAAATGTTTTTTTCCCCGATAACGAGTTCACATCGCCGGAAATTTGTGTTTTCCCATTATAACGAGTAGAAATTTGTGTTTTTTCTTTGGTAACGAGTTCGAATTCATGTTTTCTTCTTATTAACGAGTTCAAATTTGTGTTTTTCTCTCGGTAACGAGTTGTCCTTGTAGAAAAAATGTTTTTTTCCCCGATAACGAGTTCACATCACCGGAAATTTGTGTTTTCCCATTATAACGAGTAGAAATTTGTGTTTTTTCTTTGGTAACGAGTTCGAATTCATGTTTTCTTCTTATTAACGAGTTCAAATTTGTGTTTTTCTCTCGGTAACGAGTTGTCCTTGTAGAAAAAATGTTTTTTTCCCCGATAACGAGTTCACATCGCCGGAAATTTGTGTTTTCCCATTATAACGAGTAGAAATTTGTGTTTTTTCTTTGGTAACGAGTTCGAATTCATGTTTTCTTCTTATTAACGAGTTCAAATTTGTGTTTTTCTCCGGTAACGAGTTGTCCTTGTAGAAAAAATGTTTTTTTCCCTGATAACGAGTTCACATCGCCGGAAATTTGTGTTTTCCCATTATAACGAGTAGAAATTTGTGTTTTTTCTTTGGTAACGAGTTCGAATTCATGTTTTCTTCTTATTAACGAGTTCAAATTTGTGTTTTTCTGGGTAACGAGTTGTCCTTGTAGAAAAAATGTTTTTTTCCCTGATAACGAGTTCACATCGCCGGAAATTTGTGTTTTCCCATTATAACGAGTAGAAATTTGTGTTTTTTCTTTGGTAACGAGTTCGAATTCATGTTTTCTTCTTATTAACGAGTTCAAATTTGTGTTTTTCTTGGTAACGAGTTGTCCTTGTAGAAAAAATGTTTTTTTCCCTGATAACGAGTTCACATCACCGGAAATTTGTGTTTTCCCATTATAACGAGTAGAAATTTGTGTTTTTTCTTTGGTAACGAGTTCGAATTCATGTTTTCTTCTTATTAACGAGTTCAAATTTGTGTTTTTCTCCGGTAACGAGTTGTCCTTGTAGAAAAAATGTTTTTTTCCCTGATAACGAGTTCACATCACCGGAAATTTGTGTTTTCCCATTATAACGAGTAGAAATTTGTGTTTTTTCTTTGGTAACGAGTTCGAATTCATGTTTTCTTCTTATTAACGAGTTCAAATTTGTGTTTTTCTCTAGGTAACGAGTTGTCCTTGTAGAAAAAATGTTTTTTTCCCTGATAACGAGTTCACATCGCCGGAAATTTGTGTTTTCCCATTATAACGAGTAGAAATTTGTGTTTTTTCTTTGGTAACGAGTTCGAATTCATGTTTTCTTCTTATTAACGAGTTCAAATTTGTGTTTTTCTCCGGTAACGAGTTATCCTTGTAGAAAAAATGTTTTTTTCCCTGATAACGAGTTCACATCACCGGAAATTTGTGTTTTCCCATTATAACGAGTAGAAATTTGTGTTTTTTCTTTGGTAACGAGTTCGAATTCATGTTTTCTTCTTATTAACGAGTTCAAATTTGTGTTTTTCTCTCGGTAACGAGTTGTCCTTGTAGAAAAAATGTTTTTTTCCCCGATAACGAGTTCACATCGCCGGAAATTTGTGTTTTCCCATTATAACGAGTAGAAATTTGTGTTTTTTCTTTGGTAACGAGTTCGAATTCATGTTTTCTTCTTATTAACGAGTTCAAATTTGTGTTTTTCTCTCGGTAACGAGTTGTCCTTGTAGAAAAAATGTTTTTTTCCCCGATAACGAGTTCACATCGCCGGAAATTTGTGTTTTCCCATTATAACGAGTAGAAATTTGTGTTTTTTCTTTGGTAACGAGTTCGAATTCATGTTTTCTTCTTATTAACGAGTTCAAATTTGTGTTTTTCTCCGGTAACGAGTTGTCCTTGTAGAAAAAATGTTTTTTTCCCTGATAACGAGTTCACATCGCCGGAAATTTGTGTTTTCCCATTATAACGAGTAGAAATTTGTGTTTTTTCTTTGGTAACGAGTTCGAATTCATGTTTTCTTCTTATTAACGAGTTCAAATTTGTGTTTTTCTCTCGGTAACGAGTTGTCCTTGTAGAAAAAATGTTTTTTTCCCCGATAACGAGTTCACATCACCGGAAATTTGTGTTTTCCCATTATAACGAGTAGAAATTTGTGTTTTTTCTTTGGTAACGAGTTCGAATTCATGTTTTCTTCTTATTAACGAGTTCAAATTTGTGTTTTTCTCTCGGTAACGAGTTGTCCTTGTAGAAAAAATGTTTTTTTCCCCGATAACGAGTTCACATCGCCGGAAATTTGTGTTTTCCCATTATAACGAGTAGAAATTTGTGTTTTTTCTTTGGTAACGAGTTCGAATTCATGTTTTCTTCTTATTAACGAGTTCAAATTTGTGTTTTTCTCTCGGTAACGAGTTGTCCTTGTAGAAAAAATGTTTTTTTCCCCGATAACGAGTTCACATCGCCGGAAATTTGTGTTTTCCCATTATAACGAGTAGAAATTTGTGTTTTTTCTTTGGTAACGAGTTCGAATTCATGTTTTCTTCTTATTAACGAGTTCAAATTTGTGTTTTTCTGGTAACGAGTTGTCCTTGTAGAAAAAATGTTTTTTTCCCTGATAACGAGTTCACATCGCCGGAAATTTGTGTTTTCCCATTATAACGAGTAGAAATTTGTGTTTTTTCTTTGGTAACGAGTTCGAATTCATGTTTTCTTCTTATTAACGAGTTCAAATTTGTGTTTTTCTCTCGGTAACGAGTTGTCCTTGTAGAAAAAATGTTTTTTTCCCCGATAACGAGTTCACATCGCCGGAAATTTGTGTTTTCCCATTATAACGAGTAGAAATTTGTGTTTTTTCTTTGGTAACGAGTTCGAATTCATGTTTTCTTCTTATTAACGAGTTCAAATTTGTGTTTTTCTCCGGTAACGAGTTGTCCTTGTAGAAAAAATGTTTTTTTCCCTGATAACGAGTTCACATCGCCGGAAATTTGTGTTTTCCCATTATAACGAGTAGAAATTTGTGTTTTTTCTTTGGTAACGAGTTCGAATTCATGTTTTCTTCTTATTAACGAGTTCAAATTTGTGTTTTTCTCTCGGTAACGAGTTGTCCTTGTAGAAAAAATGTTTTTTTCCCCGATAACGAGTTCACATCGCCGGAAATTTGTGTTTTCCCATTATAACGAGTAGAAATTTGTGTTTTTTCTTTGGTAACGAGTTCGAATTCATGTTTTCTTCTTATTAACGAGTTCAAATTTGTGTTTTTCTCCGGTAACGAGTTGTCCTTGTAGAAAAAATGTTTTTTTCCCTGATAACGAGTTCACATCACCGGAAATTTGTGTTTTCCCATTATAACGAGTAGAAATTTGTGTTTTTTCTTTGGTAACGAGTTCGAATTCATGTTTTCTTCTTATTAACGAGTTCAAATTTGTGTTTTTCTCTCGGTAACGAGTTGTCCTTGTAGAAAAAATGTTTTTTTCCCCGATAACGAGTTCACATCACCGGAAATTTGTGTTTTCCCATTATAACGAGTAGAAATTTGTGTTTTTTCTTTGGTAACGAGTTCGAATTCATGTTTTCTTCTTATTAACGAGTTCAAATTTGTGTTTTTCTCTCGGTAACGAGTTGTCCTTGTAGAAAAAATGTTTTTTTCCCCGATAACGAGTTCACATCGCCGGAAATTTGTGTTTTCCCATTATAACGAGTAGAAATTTGTGTTTTTTCTTTGGTAACGAGTTCGAATTCATGTTTTCTTCTTATTAACGAGTTCAAATTTGTGTTTTTCTCCGGTAACGAGTTGTCCTTGTAGAAAAAATGTTTTTTTCCCTGATAACGAGTTCACATCGCCGGAAATTTGTGTTTTCCCATTATAACGAGTAGAAATTTGTGTTTTTTCTTTGGTAACGAGTTCGAATTCATGTTTTCTTCTTATTAACGAGTTCAAATTTGTGTTTTTCTTGGTAACGAGTTGTCCTTGTAGAAAAAATGTTTTTTTCCCCGATAACGAGTTCACATCGCCGGAAATTTGTGTTTTCCCATTATAACGAGTAGAAATTTGTGTTTTTTCTTTGGTAACGAGTTCGAATTCATGTTTTCTTCTTATTAACGAGTTCAAATTTGTGTTTTTCTCTCGGTAACGAGTTGTCCTTGTAGAAAAAATGTTTTTTTCCCCGATAACGAGTTCACATCGCCGGAAATTTGTGTTTTCCCATTATAACGAGTAGAAATTTGTGTTTTTTCTTTGGTAACGAGTTCGAATTCATGTTTTCTTCTTATTAACGAGTTCAAATTTGTGTTTTTCTCTCGGTAACGAGTTATCCTTGTAGAAAAAATGTTTTTTTCCCCGATAACGAGTTCACATCACCGGAAATTTGTGTTTTCCCATTATAACGAGTAGAAATTTGTGTTTTTTCTTTGGTAACGAGTTCGAATTCATGTTTTCTTCTTATTAACGAGTTCAAATTTGTGTTTTTCTCTCGGTAACGAGTTGTCCTTGTAGAAAAATGTTTTTTTCCCCGATAACGAGTTCACATCGCCGGAAATTTGTGTTTTCCCATTATAACGAGTAGAAATTTGTGTTTTTTCTTTGGTAACGAGTTCGAATTCATGTTTTCTTCTTATTAACGAGTTCAAATTTGTGTTTTTCTCCGGTAACGAGTTGTCCTTGTAGAAAAAATGTTTTTTTCCCTGATAACGAGTTCACATCACCGGAAATTTGTGTTTTCCCATTATAACGAGTAGAAATTTGTGTTTTTTCTTTGGTAACGAGTTCGAATTCATGTTTTCTTCTTATTAACGAGTTCAAATTTGTGTTTTTCTCTCGGTAACGAGTTGTCCTTGTAGAAAAAATGTTTTTTTCCCCGATAACGAGTTCACATCGCCGGAAATTTGTGTTTTCCCATTATAACGAGTAGAAATTTGTGTTTTTTCTTTGGTAACGAGTTCGAATTCATGTTTTCTTCTTATTAACGAGTTCAAATTTGTGTTTTTCTCTCGGTAACGAGTTGTCCTTGTAGAAAAAATGTTTTTTTCCCCGATAACGAGTTCACATCGCCGGAAATTTGTGTTTTCCCATTATAACGAGTAGAAATTTGTGTTTTTTCTTTGGTAACGAGTTCGAATTCATGTTTTCTTCTTATTAACGAGTTCAAATTTGTGTTTTTCTCTCGGTAACGAGTTGTCCTTGTAGAAAAAATGTTTTTTTCCCCGATAACGAGTTCACATCGCCGGAAATTTGTGTTTTCCCATTATAACGAGTAGAAATTTGTGTTTTTTCTTTGGTAACGAGTTCGAATTCATGTTTTCTTCTTATTAACGAGTTCAAATTTGTGTTTTTCTCTCGGTAACGAGTTGTCCTTGTAGAAAAAATGTTTTTTTCCCCGATAACGAGTTCACATCGCCGGAAATTTGTGTTTTCCCATTATAACGAGTAGAAATTTGTGTTTTTTCTTTGGTAACGAGTTCGAATTCATGTTTTCTTCTTATTAACGAGTTCAAATTTGTGTTTTTCTCCGGTAACGAGTTGTCCTTGTAGAAAAAATGTTTTTTTCCCGATAACGAGTTCACATCGCCGGAAATTTGTGTTTTCCCATTATAACGAGTAGAAATTTGTGTTTTTTCTTTGGTAACGAGTTCGAATTCATGTTTTCTTCTTATTAACGAGTTCAAATTTGTGTTTTTCTCTCGGTAACGAGTTGTCCTTGTAGAAAAAATGTTTTTTTCCCCGATAACGAGTTCACATCACCGGAAATTTGTGTTTTCCCATTATAACGAGTAGAAATTTGTGTTTTTTCTTTGGTAACGAGTTCGAATTCATGTTTTCTTCTTATTAACGAGTTCAAATTTGTGTTTTTCTCCGGTAACGAGTTGTCCTTGTAGAAAAAATGTTTTTTTCCCTGATAACGAGTTCACATCACCGGAAATTTGTGTTTTCCCATTATAACGAGTAGAAATTTGTGTTTTTTCTTTGGTAACGAGTTCGAATTCATGTTTTCTTCTTATTAACGAGTTCAAATTTGTGTTTTTCTCTGGTAACGAGTTGTCCTTGTAGAAAAAATGTTTTTTTCCCTGATAACGAGTTCACATCGCCGGAAATTTGTGTTTTCCCATTATAACGAGTAGAAATTTGTGTTTTTTCTTTGGTAACGAGTTCGAATTCATGTTTTCTTCTTATTAACGAGTTCAAATTTGTGTTTTTCTCTCGGTAACGAGTTATCCTTGTAGAAAAAATGTTTTTTTCCCTGATAACGAGTTCACATCACCGGAAATTTGTGTTTTCCCATTATAACGAGTAGAAATTTGTGTTTTTTCTTTGGTAACGAGTTCGAATTCATGTTTTCTTCTTATTAACGAGTTCAAATTTGTGTTTTTCTCTCGGTAACGAGTTGTCCTTGTAGAAAAAAATGTTTTTTTCCCCGATAACGAGTTCACATCGCCGGAAATTTGTGTTTTCCCATTATAACGAGTAGAAATTTGTGTTTTTTCTTTGGTAACGAGTTCGAATTCATGTTTTCTTCTTATTAACGAGTTCAAATTTGTGTTTTTCTCTCGGTAACGAGTTGTCCTTGTAGAAAAAATGTTTTTTTCCCCGATAACGAGTTCACATCACCGGACGAGTTCAAATTTGTGTTTTTCTCTCGGTAACGTGTTGTCCTTGTAGAAAAAATGTTTTTTTCCCTGATAACGAGTTCACATCACTGGAAATTTGTGTTTTCCCATTTTAACGAGTAGAAATTTGTGTTTTTTCTTTGGTAACGAATTCGAATTCATGTTTTCTTCTTATTAACGAGTTCAAATTTGTGTTTTTCTCTGGTAACGAGTTATCTTTGTAGAAAAAATGTTTTTTTCCCTGATAACGAGTTCACATCACCGGAAATTTGTGTTTTCCCATTATAACGAGTAGAAATTTGTGTTTTTTCATTGGTAACGAGTTCGAATTCATGTTTTCTTCTTATTAACGAGTTCAAATTTGTGTTTTTCTCTGGTAACGAGTTGTCCTTGTAGAAAAAATGTTTTTTTCCCTGATAACGAGTTCACATCGCCGGAAATTTGTGTTTTCCCATTATAACGAGTAGAAATTTGTGTTTTTTCTTTGGTAACGAGTTCGAATTCATGTTTTCTTCTTATTAACGAGTTCAAATTTGTGTTTTTCTCTGGTAACGAGTTGTCCTTGTAGAAAAAATGTTTTTTTCCCTGATAACGAGTTCACATCACCGGAAATTTGTGTTTTCCCATTATAACGAGTAGAAATTTGTGTTTTTTCTTTGGTAACGAGTTCGAATTCATGTTTTCTTCTTATTAACGAGTTCAAATTTGTGTTTTTCTCTCGGTAACGAGTTATCCTTGTAGAAAAAATGTTTTTTTCCCCGATAACGAGTTCACATCACCGGAAATTTGTGTTTTCCCATTATAACGAGTAGAAATTTGTGTTTTTTCTTTGGTAACGAGTTCGAATTCATGTTTTCTTCTTATTAACGAGTTCAAATTTGTGTTTTTCTCTCGGTAACGAGTTATCCTTGTAGAAAAAATGTTTTTTTCCCCGATAACGAGTTCACATCGCCGGAAATTTGTGTTTTCCCATTATAACGAGTAGAAATTTGTGTTTTTTCTTTGGTAACGAGTTCGAATTCATGTTTTCTTCTTATTAACGAGTTCAAATTTGTGTTTTTCTCTCGGTAACGAGTTATCCTTGTAGAAAAAATGTTTTTTTCCCCGATAACGAGTTCACATCACCGGAAATTTGTGTTTTCCCATTATAACGAGTAGAAATTTGTGTTTTTTCTTTGGTAACGAGTTCGAATTCATGTTTTCTTCTTATTAACGAGTTCAAATTTGTGTTTTTCTCTCGGTAACGAGTTATCCTTGTAGAAAAAATGTTTTTTTCCCCGATAACGAGTTCACATCACCGGAAATTTGTGTTTTCCCATTATAACGAGTAGAAATTTGTGTTTTTTCTTTGGTAACGAGTTCGAATTCATGTTTTCTTCTTATTAACGAGTTCAAATTTGTGTTTTTCTCTCGGTAACGAGTTATCCTTGTAGAAAAAATGTTTTTTTCCCCGATAACGAGTTCACATCACCGGAAATTTGTGTTTTCCCATTATAACGAGTAGAAATTTGTGTTTTTTCTTTGGTAACGAGTTCGAATTCATGTTTTCTTCTTATTAACGAGTTCAAATTTGTGTTTTTCTCTCGGTAACGAGTTGTCCTTGTAGAAAAAATGTTTTTTTCCCCGATAACGAGTTCACATCACCGGAAATTTGTGTTTTCCCATTATAACGAGTAGAAATTTGTGTTTTTTCTTTGGTAACGAGTTCGAATTCATGTTTTCTTCTTATTAACGAGTTCAAATTTGTGTTTTTCTCTCGGTAACGAGTTATCCTTGTAGAAAAAATGTTTTTTTCCCCGATAACGAGTTCACATCACCGGAAATTTGTGTTTTCCCATTATAACGAGTAGAAATTTGTGTTTTTTCTTTGGTAACGAGTTCGAATTCATGTTTTCTTCTTATTAACGAGTTCAAATTTGTGTTTTTCTCTCGGTAACGAGTTATCCTTGTAGAAAAAATGTTTTTTTCCCCGATAACGAGTTCACATCACCGGAAATTTGTGTTTTCCCATTATAACGAGTAGAAATTTGTGTTTTTTCTTTGGTAACGAGTTCGAATTCATGTTTTCTTCTTATTAACGAGTTCAAATTTGTGTTTTTCTCTCGGTAACGAGTTATCCTTGTAGAAAAAATGTTTTTTTCCCGATAACGAGTTCACATCACCGGAAATTTGTGTTTTCCCATTATAACGAGTAGAAATTTGTGTTTTTTCTTTGGTAACGAGTTCGAATTCATGTTTTCTTCTTATTAACGAGTTCAAATTTGTGTTTTTCTCTCGGTAACGAGTTATCCTTGTAGAAAAAATGTTTTTTTCCCCGATAACGAGTTCACATCACCGGAAATTTGTGTTTTCCCATTATAACGAGTAGAAATTTGTGTTTTTTCTTTGGTAACGAGTTCGAATTCATGTTTTCTTCTTATTAACGAGTTCAAATTTGTGTTTTTCTCTCGGTAACGAGTTATCCTTGTAGAAAAAATGTTTTTTTCCCCGATAACGAGTTCACATCACCGGAAATTTGTGTTTTCCCATTATAACGAGTAGAAATTTGTGTTTTTTCTTTGGTAACGAGTTCGAATTCATGTTTTCTTCTTATTAACGAGTTCAAATTTGTGTTTTTCTCTCGGTAACGAGTTATCCTTGTAGAAAAAATGTTTTTTTCCCCGATAACGAGTTCACATCACCGGAAATTTGTGTTTTCCCATTATAACGAGTAGAAATTTGTGTTTTTTCTTTGGTAACGAGTTCGAATTCATGTTTTCTTCTTATTAACGAGTTCAAATTTGTGTTTTTCTCTCGGTAACGAGTTATCCTTGTAGAAAAAATGTTTTTTTCCCCGATAACGAGTTCACATCACCGGAAATTTGTGTTTTCCCATTATAACGAGTAGAAATTTGTGTTTTTTCTTTGGTAACGAGTTCGAATTCATGTTTTCTTCTTATTAACGAGTTCAAATTTGTGTTTTTCTCTCGGTAACGAGTTATCCTTGTAGAAAAAATGTTTTTTTCCCCGATAACGAGTTCACATCACCGGAAATTTGTGTTTTCCCATTATAACGAGTAGAAATTTGTGTTTTTTCTTTGGTAACGAGTTCGAATTCATGTTTTCTTCTTATTAACGAGTTCAAATTTGTGTTTTTCTCTCGGTAACGAGTTATCCTTGTAGAAAAAATGTTTTTTTCCCCGATAACGAGTTCACATCACCGGAAATTTGTGTTTTCCCATTATAACGAGTAGAAATTTGTGTTTTTTCTTTGGTAACGAGTTCGAATTCATGTTTTCTTCTTATTAACGAGTTCAAATTTGTGTTTTTCTCTCGGTAACGAGTTATCCTTGTAGAAAAAATGTTTTTTTCCCCGATAACGAGTTCACATCACCGGAAATTTGTGTTTTCCCATTATAACGAGTAGAAATTTGTGTTTTTTCTTTGGTAACGAGTTCGAATTCATGTTTTCTTCTTATTAACGAGTTCAAATTTGTGTTTTTCTCTCGGTAACGAGTTATCCTTGTAGAAAAAATGTTTTTTTCCCGATAACGAGTTCACATCACCGGAAATTTGTGTTTTCCCATTATAACGAGTAGAAATTTGTGTTTTTTCTTTGGTAACGAGTTCGAATTCATGTTTTCTTCTTATTAACGAGTTCAAATTTGTGTTTTTCTCTCGGTAACGAGTTATCCTTGTAGAAAAAATGTTTTTTTCCCTGATAACGAGTTCACATCACCGGAAATTTGTGTTTTCCCATTATAACGAGTAGAAATTTGTGTTTTTTCTTTGGTAACGAGTTCGAATTCATGTTTTCTTCTTATTAACGAGTTCAAATTTGTGTTTTTCTCTCGGTAACGAGTTGTCCTTGTAGAAAAAATGTTTTTTTCCCTGATAACGAGTTCACATCACCGGAAATTTGTGTTTTCCCATTATAACGAGTAGAAATTTGTGTTTTTTCTTTGGTAACGAGTTCGAATTCATGTTTTCTTCTTATTAACGAGTTCAAATTTGTGTTTTTCTCTGGTAACGAGTTATCCTTGTAGAAAAAATGTTTTTTTCCCTGATAACGAGTTCACATCACCGGAAATTTGTGTTTTCCCATTATAACGAGTAGAAATTTGTGTTTTTTCTTTGGTAACGAGTTCGAATTCATGTTTTCTTCTTATTAACGAGTTCAAATTTGTGTTTTTCTCTCGGTAACGAGTTATCCTTGTAGAAAAAATGTTTTTTTCCCCGATAACGAGTTCACATCACCGGAAATTTGTGTTTTCCCATTATAACGAGTAGAAATTTGTGTTTTTTCTTTGGTAACGAGTTCGAATTCATGTTTTCTTCTTATTAACGAGTTCAAATTTGTGTTTTTCTCTCGGTAACGAGTTATCCTTGTAGAAAAAATGTTTTTTTCCCCGATAACGAGTTCACATCACCGGAAATTTGTGTTTTCCCATTATAACGAGTAGAAATTTGTGTTTTTTCTTTGGTAACGAGTTCGAATTCATGTTTTCTTCTTATTAACGAGTTCAAATTTGTGTTTTTCTCTCGGTAACGAGTTATCCTTGTAGAAAAAATGTTTTTTTCCCCGATAACGAGTTCACATCACCGGAAATTTGTGTTTTCCCATTATAACGAGTAGAAATTTGTGTTTTTTCTTTGGTAACGAGTTCGAATTCATGTTTTCTTCTTATTAACGAGTTCAAATTTGTGTTTTTCTCTCGGTAACGAGTTATCCTTGTAGAAAAAATGTTTTTTTCCCTGATAACGAGTTCACATCACCGGAAATTTGTGTTTTCCCATTATAACGAGTAGAAATTTGTGTTTTTTCTTTGGTAACGAGTTCGAATTCATGTTTTCTTCTTATTAACGAGTTCAAATTTGTGTTTTTCTCTGGTAACGAGTTGTCCTTGTAGAAAAAATGTTTTTTTCCCTGATAACGAGTTCACATCGCCGAAATTTGTGTTTTCCCATTATAACGAGTAGAAATTTGTGTTTTTTCTTTGGTAACGAGTTCGAATTCATGTTTTCTTCTTATTAACGAGTTCAAATTTGTGTTTTTCTCTGGTAACGATTTATCCTTGTAGAAAAAATGTTTTTTTCCCTGATAACGAGTTCACATCACCGGAAATTTGTGTTTTCCCATTTTAACGAGTAGAAATTTGTGTTTTTTCTTTGGTAACGAATTCGAATTCATGTTTTCTTCTTATTAACGAGTTCAAATTTGTGTTTTTCTCTGGTAACGAGTTATCTTTGTAGAAAAAATGTTTTTTTCCTTGATAACGAGTTCACATCACCGGAAATTTGTGTTTTCCCATTATAACGAGTAGAAATTTGTGTTTTTTCTTTGGTAACGAGTTCGAATTCATGTTTTCTTCTTATTAACGAGTTCAAATTTGTGTTTTTCTCTCGGTAACGAGTTATCCTTGTAGAAAAAATGTTTTTTTCCCTGATAACGAGTTCACATCACCGGAAATTTGTGTTTTCCCATTATAACGAGTAGAAATTTGTGTTTTTTCTTTGGTAACGAGTTCGAATTCATGTTTTCTTCTTATTAACGAGTTCAAATTTGTGTTTTTCTCTCGGTAACGAGTTATCTTTGTAGAAAAAATGTTTTTTTCCCCGATAACGAGTTCACATCACCGGAAATTTGTGTTTTCCCATTATAACGAGTAGAAATTTGTGTTTTTTCTTTGGTAACGAGTTCGAATTCATGTTTTCTTCTTATTAACGAGTTCAAATTTGTGTTTTTCTCTCGGTAACGAGTTATCCTTGTAGAAAAAATGTTTTTTTCCCTGATAACGAGTTCACATCACCGGAAATTTGTGTTTTCCCATTATAACGAGTAGAAATTTGTGTTTTTTCTTTGGTAACGAGTTCGAATTCATGTTTTCTTCTTATTAACGAGTTCAAATTTGTGTTTTTCTCTGGTAACGAGTTATCCTTGTAGAAAAAAATGTTTTTTTCCTTGATAACGAGTTCACATCACCGGAAATTTGTGTTTTCCCATTATAACGAGTAGAAATTTGTGTTTTTTCTTTGGTAACGAGTTCGAATTCATGTTTTCTTCTTATTAACGAGTTCAAATTTGTGTTTTTCTCTGGTAACGAGTTGTCCTTGTAGAAAAAATGTTTTTTTCCTGATAACGAGTTCACATCACCGGAAATTTGTGTTTTCCCATTATAACGAGTAGAAATTTGTGTTTTTTCTTTGGTAACGAGTTCGAATTCATGTTTTCTTCTTATTAACGAGTTCAAATTTGTGTTTTTCTCTGGTAACGAGTTATCCTTGTAGAAAAAATGTTTTTTTCCCCGATAACGAGTTCACATCGCCGGAAATTTGTGTTTTCCCATTATAACGAGTAGAAATTTGTGTTTTTTCTTTGGTAACGAGTTCGAATTCATGTTTTCTTCTTATTAACGAGTTCAAATTTGTGTTTTTCTCTGGTAACGAGTTGTCCTTGTAGAAAAAATGTTTTTTTCCCTGATAACGAGTTCACATCGCCGGAAATTTGTGTTTTCCCATTATAACGAGTAGAAATTTGTGTTTTTTCTTTGGTAACGAGTTCGAATTCATGTTTTCTTCTTATTAACGAGTTCAAATTTGTGTTTTTCTCTGGTAACGAGTTATCCTTGTAGAAAAAATGTTTTTTTTCCCTGATAACGAGTTCACATCACCGGAAATTTGTGTTTTCCCATTATAACGAGTAGAAATTTGTGTTTTTTCTTTGGTAACGAGTTCGAATTCATGTTTTCTTCTTATTAACGAGTTCAAATTTGTGTTTTTCTCTGGTAACGAGTTATCCTTGTAGAAAAAATGTTTTTTTTTCCCGATAACGAGTTCACATCACCGAAATTTGTGTTTTCCCATTATAACGAGTAGAAATTTGTGTTTTTTCTTTGGTAACGAGTTCGAATTCATGTTTTCTTCTTATTAACGAGTTCAAATTTGTGTTTTTCTCTGGTAACGAGTTATCTTTGTAGAAAAAATGTTTTTTTCCTTGATAACGAGTTCACATCACTGGAAATTTGTGTTTTCCCATTATAACGAGTAGAAATTTGTGTTTTTTCTTGGTAACGAGTTCGAATTCATGTTTTCTTCTTATTAACGAGTTCAAATTTGTGTTTTTCTCTGGTAACGAGTTATCCTTGTAGAAAAAATGTTTTTTTCCCTGATAACGAGTTCACATCACTGGAAATTTGTGTTTTCCCATTTTAACGAGTAGAAATTTGTGTTTTTTCTTTGGTAACGAATTCGAATTCATGTTTTCTTCTTATTAACGAGTTCAAATTTGTGTTTTTCTCTGGTAACGAGTTATCTTTGTAGAAAAAATGTTTTTTTCCCTGATAACGAGTTCACATCACCGGAAATTTGTGTTTTCCCATTATAACGAGTAGAAATTTGTGTTTTTTCTTTGGTAACGAGTTCGAATTCATGTTTTCTTCTTATTAACGAGTTCAAATTTGTGTTTTTCTCTGGTAACGAGTTATCCTTGTAGAAAAAAATGTTTTTTTCCCTGATAACGAGTTCACATCACCGGAAATTTGTGTTTTCCCATTATAACGAGTAGAAATTTGTGTTTTTTCTTTGGTAACGAGTTCGAATTCATGTTTTCTTCTTATTAACGAGTTCAAATTTGTGTTTTTCTCTGGTAACGAGTTGTCCTTGTAGAAAAAATGTTTTTTTCCCTGATAACGAGTTCACATCGCCGGAAATTTGTGTTTTCCTATTATAACGAGTAGAAATTTGTGTTTTTTCTTTGGTAACGAGTTCGAATTCATGTTTTCTTCTTATTAACGAGTTCAAATTTGTGTTTTTCTCTGGTAACGAGTTATCTTTGTAGAAAAAATGTTTTTTTCCCTGATAACGAGTTCACATCACCGGAAATTTGTGTTTTCCCATTATAACGAGTAGAAATTTGTGTTTTTTCATTGGTAACGAGTTCGAATTCATGTTTTCTTCTTATTAACGAGTTCAAATTTGTGTTTTTCTCTGGTAACGAGTTGTCCTTGTAGAAAAAATGTTTTTTTCCCTGATAACGAGTTCACATCACTGGAAATTTGTGTTTTCCCATTTTAACGAGTAGAAATTTGTGTTTTTTCTTTGGTAACGAATTCGAATTCATGTTTTCTTCTTATTAACGAGTTCAAATTTGTGTTTTTCTCTGGTAACGAGTTATCTTTGTAGAAAAAATGTTTTTTTCCCTGATAACGAATTCACATCACAGGAAATTTGTGTTTTCCCATTATAACGATTAGAAATTTGTGTTTTTTCATTGGTAACGAGTTCGAATTCATGTTTTCTTCTTATTAACGAGTTCAAATTTGTGTTTTTCTCTGGTAACGTGTTGTCCTTGTAGAAAAAATGTTTTTTTCCCTGATAACGAGTTCACATCGCCGAAATTTGTGTTTTCCCATTATAACGAGTAGAAATTTGTGTTTTTTCTTTGGTAACGAGTTCGAATTCATGTTTTCTTTTTATTAACGAGTTCAAATTTGTGTTTTTCTCTGGTAACGATTTATCCTTGTAGAAAAAATGTTTTTTTCCCTGATAACGAGTTCACATCACTGGAAATTTGTGTTTTCCCATTTTAACGAGTAGAAATTTGTGTTTTTTCTTTGGTAACGAATTCGAATTCATGTTTTCTTCTTATTAACGAGTTCAAATTTGTGTTTTTCTCTGGTAACGAGTTATCTTTGTAGAAAAAATGTTTTTTTCCCTGATAACGAGTTCACATCACTGGAAATTTGTGTTTTCCCATTATAACGAGTAGAAATTTGTGTTTTTTCTTTGGTAACGAGTTCGAATTCATGTTTTCTTCTTATTAACGAGTTCAAATTTGTGTTTTTCTCTCGGTAACGAGTTATCCTTGTAGAAAAAATGTTTTTTTCCCGATAACGAGTTCACATCACCGGAAATTTGTGTTTTCCCATTATAACGAGTAGAAATTTGTGTTTTTTCTTTGGTAACGAGTTCGAATTCATGTTTTCTTCTTATTAACGAGTTCAAATTTGTGTTTTTCTCTGGTAACGAGTTATCTTTGTAGAAAAAATGTTTTTTTCCTTGATAACGAGTTCACATCACCGGAAATTTGTGTTTTCCCATTATAACGAGTAGAAATTTGTGTTTTTTCTTTGGTAACGAGTTCGAATTCATGTTTTCTTCTTATTAACGAGTTCAAATTTGTGTTTTTCTCTGGTAACGAGTTATCCTTGTAGAAAAAATGTTTTTTTCCCTGATAACGAGTTCACATCACCGGAAATTTGTGTTTTCCCATTTTAACGAGTAGAAATTTGTGTTTTTTCTTTGGTAACGAATTCGAATTCATGTTTTCTTCTTATTAACGAGTTCAAATTTGTGTTTTTCTCTGGTAACGAGTTATCTTTGTAGAAAAAATGTTTTTTTCCCTGATAACGAGTTCACATCACCGGAAATTTGTGTTTTCCCATTATAACGAGTAGAAATTTGTGTTTTTTCATTGGTAACGAGTTCGAATTCATGTTTTCTTCTTATTAACGAGTTCAAATTTGTGTTTTTCTCTGGTAACGAGTTGTCCTTGTAGAAAAAAATGTTTTTTTCCCTGATAACGAGTTCACATCGCCGGAAATTTGTGTTTTCCCATTATAACGAGTAGAAATTTGTGTTTTTTCTTTGGTAACGAGTTCGAATTCATGTTTTCTTCTTATTAACGAGTTCAAATTTGTGTTTTTCTCTGGTAACGAGTTGTCCTTGTAGAAAAAATGTTTTTTTCCCTAATAACGAGTTCACATCGCCGGAAATTTGTGTTTTCCCATTATAACGAGTAGAAATTTGTGTTTTTTCTTTGGTAACGAGTTCGAATTCATGTTTTCTTCTTATTAACGAGTTCAAATTTGTGTTTTTCTCTGGTAACGAGTTATCCTTGTAGAAAAAATGTTTTTTTCCCCGATAACGGATTTTATTATTCCAATAAATAAATCCATAAATAAAAGATAATCTCATAATATTTTAGAACAAATCTAAAAATAATATTTATCTTTATTTATTACCATAAATATTTATCCAATAAATATTTTATGCACATGTCTTTTTAATACACAAGAAAACTAATTCCTTGTTAAAATAGGACATGTGTGGCGCCACAAAATATATTGACCTAGTCAATATTAATTTTGCCATTACACAATAATTGGGCCAAGATTATGGAAAATGTCTTTTCCACATATTTAATTATTTAGCCCAACTAATTTAATAGTCCACCAAACAATTAATTCACATATCGTTTTAATAAAGTCCAACATGAACTAAATTAATATTATTAGGATTCGACGTCCGAGAATATACATGCTATATTAGGAGGCACGTCGGGGACCATGGACTAATAATCGGCGGCTCCGATAAATCAAATAAATAATTATCTTATGAACGAATAATTATATTCGATAAATCAATCACGGGAATATGCCACCATAATCCCATGATCGCACTCCTCCGATTATAAGATTATATTTATCTCCTCACGAGAAAGTAATAAGCGTCCACCGATATAATCATTTCATATGGATTAATCCTCCATAGATCGTTCATTCTAAATCGGGAAGTTACCGTTAACCCTTTTCGAACATCTTGTCCTTACTTACCGTTAACCCCCTAGTGATCAATAATTCAAATAACTCACTTGGTAGCTAATCGGTGTAATATGAATCCCATGGATCGATCAATGTCTAGGATTAACTCATAAGGAAATCGCTGTCTATCTACTTCCATAAATGGAAGGAATGGATTCCGTATCGTGATAACACGGACTACTCACTCAATCCAAGGTACAATGCCAAGATGAGGTAATTCGGATCACGGACTCGGTGTAATCCTTAACCGTCAAGTCAAACCTCATACCGATTCAAGCGGTTGATCGTGATCACCTCGGGATTAAGATATATCCATAATATGATCATCTAATGATTCGATAAGACTTCTCAATTACGGAATTATATTAAGAACTCGGATCAAATCGGTCCAAATTTCTATATGATATATCTATCATATATAAATGCCCCATTAGGTTCCCTTAACCGAAAGTCCGGATAAGACGATCACACCTATCGTGTTATGGGCGCATTAATAGTACGTTAAAGGGGAGACCCGATACTCTCGATTAACTTTACTACGGACTAATTGTATTTTAAGTACATCTTCACTAACTCAATCCTCCCGTGTATGTCTCATACACTGAGTTAAGTGATTACATAAACGATATACTCAGGGTTTTCTGTAGTGTAAATACTATTGTCATATCGGTGATTATGAGAATAATAAATATGAATAATAACATCATTTCATTTATTAAATAAAACAATTACAAAAAATTGTCTTTCGGGCATCACACCTAACAATCTCCCACTTGCACGAAAGCTTGTGATTAATTGTTTTAGAGCACACCCTATTATTTAAAATACAGCAAACTATCACTCCCACTTGCTCTAAAGCAAATGAGACATGTCTTTAATACCTATAGTCTCCAAGTGTCGACTAAAAGCTTCAATCGACAGCGTCTTGGTGAATGGATCAGCAGGATTATCGGCGGAGGCAATTTTCTGGACGGAAATGTCACCTCTATCGACAAAATCATTGATCACCCAGTATTTCCTCTCTATATGCTTCGACTTACTGTGTTTTCGAGGTTCTCTAGAGTTGGCAATGGCCCCATTGTTATCACAATAGAGAGTAATAGGATCCTCAGCATTCGGGACAACGCCTAATCCGCTGATGAACTTTCTTAACCAAATCGCTTCTTTAGCGCCTCCGAGGCCGCTATGAACTCGCTTCCATTGTTGAATCGGTGTGGCCGGGATTGCTTTTGGCTTCTCCATTCAACGCACCGCCACCAAGCGTTAACACCGAACCGAGAGGTAGATTTCGAATCATCTCTCGTCGACCGAAAATCGAATCGGTGTATCCCGCTAGCTCCAAACTCCCACTCGAATAGACGAGCATATAATTTCGGTTCTCTTCAAATATTTGATGAGATTCTTTCTTGTCCGGTGCGGTTGCCCCGGATTTGACCGAAAACGGCCGACTAATCCAACGCCGTAACAAATGTCGGTCTCGTACACCTCATGGCATACATAAGACTAACAACGGCCGAGGCATATGGCACTCTTCCCATAGCTTCATTCTCTTCGGGGGTTTGAGGCCCCTGAGTCTTAGAGAGGTACACGCCGTGACGGGTTGGTAGAAAACCCTTCTTTGCGTTTTCCATGCTGAAGCGTGCTAGCACCTTATCTATATAAGTTGCTTGGGACAGAGCCAACATCCTGTTCTTGCGATCCCTTATAATTTGGATCCCTAGAACATAACTCGCTTCTCCCAAATCTTTCATTTGGAATTGCGTGGTCAACCAACTTTTTACGTCGGACATCATCCCCTTATTGTTGCCAATTAGGAGTATGTCATCGACGTACAACACGAGAAATACAACACTATCTTTGATAACCTTCTTGTACACACAAGATTCAAGCAAGTGTTGTTCGAAATCATAAGACTTGATCGTGTGATCGAATCTATGATACCAGGAACGAGATGCTTGCTTCAAACCATAAATGGATCTAAGCAACTTGCACACCATGTGCTCTCGACCTTCTTCAATGAATCCCTCTCGGTTGCTTTGCATATAGATTTCCTCGTCAAGAAAGCCGTTTAAAAACGCTTGTCTTAACATCCATTTGCCGGATCTCATAATCCGGACATGCGGCAATCGAAAGGAGGATGCGGATGGTTTTCATCATGGCCACGGGTGAGAAGGTTTCCTCGTAGTCAATACCCTCTCGCCGTGTGTAACCTTTGGCTACCAGCCGTGCTTTGAAGGTTTCGACCTTCCCGTCCACTCCTCTCTTTCGCTTGTAGAGCCATTTACATCCAATGGGCCTTTCACCCCGAGGAAGTTCTACAGTTTCCGGACCGAGTTAGAGTACATTGACTCCATCTCTTGATTCATAGCGTCAATCCATTTATCCTTATCATGATCCGGCAAGGCCTTCTTATAGGTCAAAGGATCATCTTCCACCCCATCGAGGCGACTACATTAGCCTCTAAATCCATGCCGTACCGAGCCGGTGGCCGAACCACTCTCGCGACGTCCGGGTGGAACAGAACGTCGGAAGTGACTTGTTGTATCATTCGTGTTGTTTATAGGGACATCGGCGACCACAATAGGTCGATGTTATCGGAGAGTAATTCCTCTAGTTCAATTTTACTTCGAGGTCTGTGGTCTTTCATGTAACTTTCCTCCAAAAACGTAGCGTTAGTCGAGACTATCACTTTGTTATCTTCCGGATCGTAAAATAGACCACCACGTGTACCTTTTGGATAGCCTACAAATAGACATACTTTCGTACGTGATTGTAGCTTGGTAGTCTTGTCCATCAGCAGATGTGCAGGACAACCCCATATGCGGAAGTGACGCATGCTTTCGCGATGTCGCGACCACATTTCAATGGGTGTCTTTTCGACAGACTTGGACGGTACTGCATTCAAAATGTAGACCGCTGCTTCTAAAGCATAACCCCAAAAGGATATAGGTAGTGAGGCGTAGCTCATCATTGATCTTACCATGTTGATCAATGTCCTGTTTCTCCTCTCAGCAACTCCATTCTGCTGAGGTGTCCTAGGCGCTGAACGTTGGAAACAAATCCCATTTTCAGCCAAGTAGTCAATGAACTCAGTATCTAAATACTCACCTCCACGATCCGAGCGGAGGCATTTCAATGACTTGCCTAGTTGCCTTTCGGCTTCTGCTTGGAACTCCTTGAACTTTCCAAAAGCCTCGGATTTCCTATGCAGCAGATAAACATAACCGAATCTCGAGTAGTCATCAATGAAAGTCACGAAATACTCGTATCCGCCTCTAGCTTGTACGTTCATCGGACCACAAAGGTCCGAATGCACTAAGTCTAGAGTTCCCGTGGCCCTTTTACCCTTTGATGAGAAGGGACGCTTAGTCATTTTTCCCTCCGGGCAACACTCGCGGACGGGCGGTGTGTCAACGGATGACTCACCTAAGGCATGAGCCTTTTCTAGTCTTTTGAGTCTTTCCAAGGAAATATGGCCGAGCCTTAGATGCCACAAGTATGTTTTATCTTCTTTTATTTGAGAAACTTTACGCCTTTTAGCGAGATCTTTGATGAGCGAGTTTTAAACATTTCGAAATTAAGTAGGGGAGCTTTATGTGGTTTTACAAAATATAAACCATTTTCATTCGTAGTTGAACATAATTCAAAACCATTTTTTGAAATAACAAATTCACCATTCATAAATGAAACGAGAAAATGATTGTTCAACCAAGGCGAGAATAAGAAATCAAATTTCTCCCGAAATTGGGAATAAAATAAACATTGTCTAAATGTAAAATTCTATTATTGAAATGCAAATCCACGGCTCCCATTTTCGCTTTAGCCGAAATGAGCGCCCCAGTGCCTACTCGCATCACTTGAGAACCCTCTTCCAGCTCCTCATAAGAACTAAGAATCTGCAATGAAGAACATACATGGTTAGTAGCTCCAGTATCAAGTATCCAATTGGACACATCTTTAGCTACATTAAAAGATTCCAAGAATAGTAATTCTAAATTACCTTTCTTATCTTTTCCAGCGACAGCCTTGACTTTGCCATCTTTCACATCACGAAGATATTCGGACAATGGTGTCTCCAATGTCCTACCTCCTTACGAAAAAAGCATTTGCCCTTGGGCTTGGCCTCGTCAGTTTTCTTGGCTTTCTTCGTCTTTTTCTTCATTGGTTTGGGCACAGGTGCAACATTTCCCTTCTTCTTCGGTTTTGCCTTAGGCTTGTTTGAAGACTTGGCTTCGGCCATATTGGCTTCAGCTTTCTTATCCCCTACTTGGGCTTTATCTTTCGATAGTAGGCCCTCGTAGATTGTCAGCTCATTCAATATCTGTGTCATGGATAATTCATATTTACCCATCAGATACTGAGTTTTGAACGGGATAAACTCAGGAGTCAACGATTCCAAAATCATTGATACTTGAGTTGCCTCATCAAACTTTGATCCATGAATACCGGCGTCGTTGAAGTAACTGATCATATTCAAAACATGACCATTCACCGCTTGACCCTTCTTCAGTTTCGTGTTAACAGCCAACCTGATGGCATCGTGTCTTGCTTGGTTGCTAGGTGATCCAAACATCGTAGTAAGTTTCCGCATGATTTCTCCCCGCAGACTCAAACTCCTCAATCTGGGTCCTAATGACCTCGACACGCCGCTAGGATGAGCCCACGAGCCCGGTTGTCGGCTTCGATCCGGCGATTACGCCTGTTCGATCTCGGCTTTACCAGGTTTTTGGATCGCCGGCGTAGGGCATTCCGAAGTGAGTACGTGTTGCACATTCTCATATGTGAGTACCACGTTTAAGTTACTCTTCCATTTCTTAAAGTTGTTTCCCGTTAATTTTTCAGACAGTAAAGCAGAAATTTGAGTAGACATTTTTGCTGAAAATAAAATGACATACATTAATTCAAATTTAACACTACTATATAAATTTATTTTTAGGAATTTGTAAACTAAAATTAAGTCTACTCTACCATTCCAAGGTTTTAACCCCGCATCTCAGTGCCGCCGTAGGGTAGGTCAAAGAGATGAGACGGTTAAATCAATGAATAACTTGTGAGAATCAGACATCCCACGAGAATCGAACATCCCTTTATTCATTGACTACCTTCCTTTTTTAGCCTAGGTATTACCAAAAATACCCTTGATGAGTGTGACCTACTATATCAGATCTCTTAGGTACGCCCCGAGTGTGCCGTCGTAGGATAGGTCGGTGACCCGACGAGTACCCGAAATCCTATCCTTTCGGAGACCAAGCCATGAATGTTGATAGGGGTGAACACCATCCGTAGGGGGACGAAATCAAAGCGCCGCGAGGCGTCACCCTTCTCTCACTTACTTGCATCTATAGTAGAGACCGTGGGGTTGGTGTCGCCTTCCCCGCTCCCACTCAATATTTTGGAAGTGGTGGTGGGTTAACTAACCACGTCTTTTTGATGTTAACATAAAAGTACATAAAATCAAGGATTCCGAATGGTGTCGGTGACGTAGGCAAGCCTACCCGTCCTATTCGTTGGAACATATGTGACAGTCGGACGAAATCGGGTCAAGAGAGCCGCGTTTGAGATGGGAAGGAATCACCCCTCCGTTCTCCGGTGTGGCTTAGTCTTGCCGGACCCCCGTGCATACATCACACTAGGAGGGTTAAGTCGGTCGAGCCAAGCTCAGTTGACCACCCAACCTATAGGCGAACCGTTTTTATCCAAGATTTATTGTTCTTTTACCATCATTCAATCTCGTAGACACTACGAATCGAAAACGTGATCTCGTTGGAGCTTTAAGGCGGTTCACCGAGAACACACACCGAAAGGCTAACGATTTCATAACCCGTCCGGATCTTTAATTAGTTACCAAATTAATTAATTACCACGTATTAATTAAATTTCAACTAATTACGCGAGTTTGTATACATGCCTATTTTAATTACCAAAATTAAAATTCTACATGTATGCATGGAGTGGATTTATGATATGAATGCATGTCATGGCAATTCCGATTTTATGTCTATTTTATGATCAAACACATAAAAAATAAATTGCGGAAAAAATTAAACACCGAGATGGATTGTTGGTACCCCCGTATCTAATCTATTCTAGGAAAAAAAAATTAAATTACAATCTTCTTGTTTTCGAGTCTTGATCTTCAAATCTTGAACTCGAACCGTCGGAACACGAACCACGAACACCCGAGAGGAGAAAAGGTCTTTTTAATTAAATAAATCCAATTTATTTATAATTAATCATATATATATTATTATATGCGGTGTTTATAGTTATTTTCCAAAAATAACATTTTTTTTTTTTTTTTTTGTTAAGCGGCTATTTTCCAAAAAAAAAATTATTATTTTTTCTTTGCCATAACGGCAGTAATAAAAAAAATTAGGTTTACCAAAAAAATCATACAGCCGCATGCATGAAGAACCCTAGCCGCATGCATTTATTTTATAAACAGACTTATAGCGACGCTTTTCGCGTCGCGAAAATCCCGTAGCGATTTTTAATAAAATTCATCCGTTTCTCCTCGTTCATACCTTGGGTTTCGTCTTGATCTTCAAATTTTCCAAAGCAAGATCTTCAACTTATCCAGTCCGGGTGATCAAAATTATAATAAAAGATACTACTTTTACATATAAATTTGAAAATTGACATAAATAAAATACAATTCCTATGCTCAATTGTTACCAAACAAAAGAGCTACAATGGATCTAACGAGTAAACAATACCAACCCCAATCCATCTCTTCACCAAGACAATCATAATCATAAAAAAAAAAAAAAAAAATCATGCGTCGGCCCTTTTTTTAAAAAAAAAAAAAAATTGGGACAAAAAAATCTACATGTTTTACCACTCCTAGATCTAATATTTTATACGTATAAATATAGATCACCATGGCGACCGATACCACTTTGTTAGGAAAATATCATCGCAACGGAAGCGATTTAAGGATCTAGATCTATGTGTATACGTAATAAAACATCAAATCTACATCTACAAGTAAGTTTGTAAATCATACCTTTTGGATCTCAAAATCCAAATCGAAGAACCGCAAGGAGGATGAATTGGGAGTAGATGTGATGAGCACCACGCCTTCCGATCGTGTGATCCAAGCAATTCCCGGTGGAAGGAATTCTCGACTCGAACCCCTCCAATATGCTACCGGAAAAATCTCCAAGATTTCCCTCCTCTACTTGGCCGAAAAATTCTTCTCTCTTTTTCAAAGGTAGAAGTCGAAATTTTGTTATTGTGTTGAGGCTTGGGAGAACTCTCTTTATATAGAAGAGTAAAACTTAGCCTCCAAGGATTTTATTATTCCAATAAATAAATCCATAAATAAAAGATAATCTCATAATATTTTAGAACAAATCTAAAAATAATATTTATCTTTATTTATTACCATAAATATTTATCCAATAAATATTTTATGCACATGTCTTTTTAATACACAAGAAAACTAATTCCTTGTTAAAATAGGACATGTGTGGCGCCACAAAATATATTGACCTAGTCAATATTAATTTTGCCATTACACAATAATTGGGCCAAGATTATGGAAAATGTCTTTTCCACATATTTAATTATTTAGCCCAACTAATTTAATAGTCCACCAAACAATTAATTCACATATCGTTTTAATAAAGTCCAACATGAACTAAATTAATATTATTAGGATTCGACGTCCGAGAATATACATGCTATATTAGGAGGCACGTCGGGGACCATGGACTAATAATCGGCGGCTCCGATAAATCAAATAAATAATTATCTTATGAACGAATAATTATATTCGATAAATCAATCACGGGAATATGCCACCATAATCCCGTGATCGCACTCCTCCGATTATAAGATTATATTTATCTCCTCACGAGAAAGTAATAAGCGTCCACGATATAATCATTTCATATGGATTAATCCTCCATAGATCGTTCATTCTAAATCGGGAAGTTACCGTTAACCCTTTTCGTAACATCTTGTCCTTACTTACCGTTAACCCCCTAGTGATCAATAATTCAAATAACTCACCGGTAGCTAATCGTTGTAATATGAATCCCATGGATCGATCAATGTCTAGGATTAACTCATAAGGGAACTGCCTATCTACTTCCATAAATGGAAGGAATGGATTCCGTATCCGTGATAACACGGACTACTCACTCAATCCAAGTACAATGCCAAGATGAGGTAATTCGGATCACGGACTCGGTGTAATCCTTAACCGTCAAGTCAAACCTCATACCGATTCAAGCGGTTGATCGTGATCACCTCGGGATTAAGATATATCCATAATATGATCATCTAATGATTCGATAAGACTTCTCAATTACGGAATTATATTGATAACTCAGATCAAATCGGTCCAGCCCTATATGATATATCTATCATATATAAATGCCCCATTAGGTTCCCTTAACCGAAAGTCCGGATAAGACGATCACACCTATCGTGTTATGGGCGCATTAATAGTACGTTAAAGGGGAGACCCGATACTCTCGATTAACTTTACTACGGACTAATTGTATTTTAAGTACATCTTCACTAACTCAATCCTCCCGTGTATGTCTCATACACTGAGTTAAGTGATTACATAAACGATATACTCAGGGTTTTTTCTTTGGTAACGAGTTCGAATTCATGTTTTCTTTTTATTAACGAGTTCAAATTTGTGTTTTTCTTTGGTAACGATTTATCCTTGTAGAAAAAATGTTTTTTTCCCTGATAACGAGTTCACATCACTGGAAATTTGTGTTTTCCCATTTTAACGAGTAGAAATTTGTGTTTTTTCTTTGGTAACGAATTCGAATTCATGTTTTCTTCTTATTAACGAGTTCAAATTTGTGTTTTTCTCTGGTAACGAGTTATCTTTGTAGAAAAAATGTTTTTTTCCTTGATAACGAGTTCACATCACCGGAAATTTGTGTTTTCCCATTATAACGAGTAGAAATTTGTGTTTTTTCTTTGGTAACGAGTTCGAATTCATGTTTTCTTCTTATTAACGAGTTCAAATTTGTGTTTTTCTCTGGTAACGAGTTATCCTTGTAGAAAAAATGTTTTTTTCCCTGATAACGAGTTCACATCACTGGAAATTTGTGTTTTCCCATTTTAACGAGTAGAAATTTGTGTTTTTTCTTTGGTAACGAATTCGAATTCATGTTTTCTTCTTATTAACGAGTTCAAATTTGTGTTTTTCTCTGGTAACGAGTTATCTTTGTAGAAAAAATGTTTTTTCCTTGATAACGAGTTCACATCACCGGAAATTTGTGTTTTCCCATTATAACGAGTAGAAATTTGTGTTTTTTCTTTGGTAACGAGTTCGAATTCATGTTTTCTTCTTATTAACGAGTTCAAATTTGTGTTTTTCTATGGTAACGAGTTATCCTTGTAGAAAAAATGTTTTTTTCCCTGATAACGAGTTCACATCACCGGAAATTTGTGTTTTCCCATTTTAACGAGTAGAAATTTGTGTTTTTTCTTTGGTAACGAATTCGAATTCATGTTTTCTTCTTATTAACGAGTTCAAATTTGTGTTTTTCTCTGGTAACGAGTTATCTTTGTAGAAAAAATGTTTTTTTCCCTGATAACGAGTTCACATCACCGGAAATTTGTGTTTTCCCATTATAACGAGTAGAAATTTGTGTTTTTTCATTGGTAACGAGTTCGAATTCATGTTTTCTTCTTATTAACGAGTTCAAATTTGTGTTTTTCTCTGGTAACGAGTTGTCCTTGTAGAAAAAGTGTTTTTTTCCCTGATAACGAGTTCACATCGCCGGAAATTTGTGTTTTCCCATTATAACGAGTAGAAATTTGTGTTTTTTCTTTGGTAACGAGTTCGAATTCATGTTTTCTTCTTATTAACGAGTTCAAATTTGTGTTTTTCTCTGGTAACGAGTTGTCCTTGTAGAAAAAATGTTTTTTTCCCTAATAACGAGTTCACATCGCCGGAAATTTGTGTATTCCTATTATAACGAGTAGAAATTTGTGTTTTTTCTTTGGTAACGAGTTCGAATTCATGTTTTCTTCTTATTAACGAGTTCAAATTTGTGTTTTTCTCTGGTAACGAGTTATCCTTGTAGAAAAAATGTTTTTTTCCCTGATAACTGTTAGGAAAATATCATCGCAACGGAAGCGATTTAAGGATCTAGATCTATGTGTATACGTAATAAAACATCAAATCTACATCTACAAGTAAGTTTGTAAATCATACCTTTTGGATCTCAAAATCCAAATCGAAGAACCGCAAGGAGGATGAATTGGGAGTAGATGTGATGAGCACCACAGTCTTCCGATCGTGTGATCCAAGCAATTCCCGGTGGAAGGAATTCTCGACTCGAACCCCTCCGATATGCTACCGGAAAAATCTCCAAGATTTCCCCTCCTCTACTTGGCCGAAAAATTCTTCTCTCTTTTTCAAAGGTAGAAGTCGAAATTTTGTTATTGTGTTGAGGCTTGGGAGAACTCTCTTTATATAAGAAGAGTAAAACTTAGCCTCCAAGGATTTTATTATTCCAATAAATAAATCCATAAATAAAAGATAATCTCATAATATTTTAGAACAAATCTAAAAATAATATTTATCTTTATTTATTACCATAAATATTTATCCAATAAATATTTTATGCACATGTCTTTTTAATACACAAGAAAACTAATTCCTTGTTAAAATAGGACATGTGTGGCGCCACAAAATATATTGACCTAGTCAATATTAATTTTGCCATTACACAATAATTGGGCCAAGATTATGGAAAATGTCTTTTCCACATATTTAATTATTTAGCCCAACTAATTTAATAGTCCACCAAACAATTAATTCACATATCGTTTTAATAAAGTCCAACATGAACTAAATTAATATTATTAGGATTCGACGTCCGAGAATATACATGCTATATTAGGAGGCACGTCGGGGACCATGGACTAATAATCAGCGGCTCCGATAAATCAAATAAATAATTATCTTATGAACAGAATAATTATATTCGATAAATCAATCACAGGAATATGCCACCATAATCCCATGACTGCACTCCTCCGATTATAAGATTATATTTATCTCCTCACGAGAAAGTAATAAGCGTCCACTGATATAATCATTTCATATGGATTAATCCTCCATAGATCGTTCATTCTAAATCGGGAAGTTACCGTTAACCCTTTTCGAACATCTTGTCCTTACTTACCGTTAACCCCCTAGTGATCAATAATTCAAATAACTCACCGGTAGCTAATCGTTGTAATATGAATCCCATGGATCGATCAATGTCTAGGATTAACTCATAAGGAAATCTGTCTATCTACTTCCATAAATGGAAGGAATGGATTCCGTATCCGTGATAACACGGACTACTCACTCAATCCAAGACAATGCCAAGATGAGGTAATTCGGATCACGACTCGGTGTAATCCTTAACCGTCAAGTCAAACCTCATACCGATTCAAGCGAGTTGACCGTGATCACCTCGGGATTAAGATATATCCATAATATGATCATCTAATGATTCGATAAGACTTCTCAATTACGGAATTATATTAAGAACTCGGATCAAATCGGTCCATACCTATATGATATATCTATCATATATAAATGCCCCATTAGGTTCCCTTAACCGAAAGTCCGGATAAGACGATCACACCTATCGTGTTATGGGCGCATTAATAGTACGTTAAAGGGGAGACCCGATACTCTCGATTAACTTTACTACGGACTAATTGTATTTTAAGTACATCTTCACTAACTCAATCCTCCCGTGTATGTCTCATACACCGAGTTAAGTGATTACATAAACGATATACTCGGGTTTTCTCGTAGTGTAAATACTATTGTCATATCGGTGATTATGAGAATAATAAATATGAATAATAACATCATTTCATTTATTAAATAAAACAATTACAAAAAATTGTCTTTCGGGCATCACACCTAACAATAACGAGTTCACATCACTGGAAATTTCTGTTTTCCCATTATAACGAGTAAAAATTTGTGTTTTTTCTTTTGTAACGAGTTCAAATTTGTGCTTTTCTCTGGTAACGAGTTATCCTTGTAGAAAAAATGTTTTTTTCCCGGATAACGAGTTCACATCACTGGAAATTTCTGTTTTCCCATTATAACGAGTAAAAATTTATGTTTTTTCTTTTGTAACAAGTTCGAATTCATATTTTCTTCTTATTAACGAGTTCAAATTTGTGTTTTTCTCTGGTAACGAGTTATCCTCGTAGAAAAAAATGTTTTTTCCTTGATAAGGAGTTCACTTCACCGGAAATTTGTGTTTTCCCATAATAACGAGTAGAAATTTGTGTTTTTTCTTTAGTAACGAGTTTGAATTCATGTTTTCTTCTTATTAACAAGTTCAAATTTGTGTTTTTCTCTGGTAACGAGTTGTCCTTGTAGAAAAAATGTTTTTTTCCCTGATAACGAGTTCACATCACTGGAAATTTGTGTTTTCCCATTTTAACGAGTAGAAATTTGTGTTTTTTCTTTGGTAACGAATTCGAATTCATGTTTGCTTCTTATTAACGAGTTCAAATTTGTGTTTTTCTCTGGTAACGAGTTATCTTTGTAGAAAAAATGTTTTTTTCCCTGATAACGAATTCACATCACAGAAATTTGTGTTTTCCCATTATAACGATTAGAAATTTGTGTTTTTTCATTGGTAACGAGTTCGAATTCATGTTTTCTTCTTATTAACGAGTTCAAATTTGTGTTTTTCTCTGGTAACGTGTTGCCCTTGTAGAAAAAATGTTTTTTTCCCTGATAACGAGTTCACATCGCCGAAATTTGTGTTTTCCCATTATAACGAGTAGAAATTTGTGTTTTTTCTTTGGTAACGAGTTCGAATTCATGTTTTCTTTTTATTAACGAGTTCAAATTTGTGTTTTTCTCTCGGTAACGATTTATCCTTGTAGAAAAAATGTTTTTTTCCCGATAACGAGTTCACATCACCGGAAATTTGTGTTTTCCCATTTTAACGAGAAGAAATTTGTGTTTTTTCTTTGGTAACGAATTCGAATTCATGTTTTCTTCTTATTAACGAGTTCAAATTTGTGTTTTTCTCTGGTAACGAGTTATCTTTGTAGAAAAAATGTTTTTTTCCCTGATAACGAGTTCACATCACTGGAAATTTGTGTTTTCCCATTATAACGAGTAGAAATTTGTGTTTTTTCATTGGTAACGAGTTCGAATTCATGTTTTCTTCTTATTAACGAGTTCAAATTTGTGTTTTTCTCTGGTAACGAGTTGTCCTTGTAGAAAAAATGTTTTTTTCCGTGATAACGAGTTCACATCGCCGGAAATTTCTGTTTTCCCATTATAACGAGAAGAAATTTGTGTTTTTTCTTTGGTAATGAGTTCGAATTCATGTTTTCTTCTTATTAACGAGTTCAAATTTGTGTTTTTCTCTGGTAACGAGTTATCCTTGTAGAAAAAATGTTTTTTTCCCTGATAACGAGTTCACATCACCGGAAATTTGTGTTTTCCCATTTTAACGAGTAGAAATTTGTGTTTTTTCTTTGGTAACGAATTCGATTTCATGTTTTCTTCTTATTAACGAGTTCAAATTTGTGTTTTTCTCTGGTAACGAGTTATCTTTGTAGAAAAAATGTTTTTTTCCCTGATAACGAGTTCACATCACTGGAAATTTGTGTTTTCCCATTATAACGAGTAGAAATTTGTGTTTTTTCATTGGTAACGAGTTCGAATTCATGTTTTCTTCGATTAACGAGTTCAAATTTGTGTTTTTCTCTGGTAACGAGTTGTCCTTGTAGAAAAAAATGTTTTTTCCCCGATAACGAGTTCACATCGCCGGAAATTTGTGCTTTCCCATTATAACGAGTAGAAATTTGTGTTTTTTCTTTGGTAACGAGTTCGAATTCATGTTTTCTTCTTATTAACCAGTTCAAATTTGTGTTTTTCTCTGGTAACGAGTTGTCTTTGGTAGAAAAAAATGTTTTTTCCCTGATAACGAGTTCACATCACTGGAAATTTGTGTTTTCCCATTATAAAGAGTAGAAATTTGTGTTTTTTCTTTGGTAACGAGTTCGAATTCATGTTTTCTTCTTATTAACGAGTTCAAATTTGTGTTTTTCTCTGGTAACGAGTTATCCTCGTAGAAAAAAATGTTTTTTCCTTGATAAGGAGTTCACATCACCGGAAATTTGTGTTTTCCCATTATAACGAGTAGAAATTTGTGTTTTTTCTTTGGTAACGAGTTTGAATTCATGTTTTCTTCTTATTAACGAGTTCAAATTTGTGTTTTTCTCTGGGTAACGAGTTATCCTTGTAGAAAAAATGTTTTTTTCCCGATAACGAGTTCACATCACCGGAAATTTGTGTTTTCCCATTATAACGAGTAGAAATTTGTGTTTTTTCTTTGGTAACGAGTTCGAATTCATGATTTCTTCTTATTAACGAGTTCAAATTTGTGTTTTTCTCTGGTAACGAGTTGTCCTTGTAGAAAAAATGTTTTTTTCCCTGATAACGAGTTCACATCGCCGGAAATTTGTGTATTCCTATTATAACGAGTAGAAATTTGTGTTTTTTCTTTGGTAACGAGTTCGAATTCATGTTTTCTTCTTATTAACGAGTTCAAATTTGTGTTTTTCTCTGGTAACGAGTTTTCCTTGTAGAAAAAATGTTTTTTTCCCTGATAACGAGTTCACATCACTGGAAATTTCTGTTTTCCCATTATAACGAGTAAAAATTTGTGTTTTTTCTTTTGTAACAAGTTCGAATTCATGTTTTCTTCTTATTAACGAGTTCAAATTTGTGCTTTTCTCTGGTAACGAGTTATCCTTGTAGAAAAAATGTTTTTTTCCCGATAACGAGTTCACATCACTGGAAATTTCTGTTTTCCCATTATAACGAGTAAAAATTTGTGTTTTTTCTTTTGTAACAAGTTCGAATTCATGTTTTCTTCTTATTAACGAGTTCAAATTTGTGTTTTTCTCTGGTAACGAGTTATCCTCGTAGAAAAAAATGTTTTTTCCTTGATAAGGAGTTCACTTCACCGGAAATTTGTGTTTTCCCATAATAACGAGTAGAAATTTGTGTTTTTTCTTTGGTAACGAGTTTGAATTCATGTTTTCTTCTTATTAACAAGTTCAAATTTGTGTTTTTCTCTGGTAACGAGTTGTCCTTGTACAAAAAATGTTTTTTTCCCTGATAACGAGTTCACATCACTGGAAATTTGTGTTTTCCCATTTTAACGAGTAGAAATTTGTGTTTTTTCTTTGGTAACGAATTCGAATTCATGTTTGCTTCTTATTAACGAGTTCAAATTTGTGTTTTTCTCTGGTAACGAGTTATCTTTGTAGAAAAAATGTTTTTTTCCCTGATAACGAATTCACATCACAGGAAATTTGTGTTTTCCCATTATAACGATTAGAAATTTGTGTTTTTTCATTGGTAACGAGTTCGAATTCATGTTTTCTTCTTATTAATGAGTTCAAATTTGTGTTTTTCTCTGGTTACGTGTTGTCCTTGTAGAAAAAATGTTTTTTTCCCTGATAACGAGTTCACATCGCCGAAATTTGTGTTTTCCCATTATAACGAGTAGAAATTTGTGTTTTTTCTTTGGTAACGAGTTCGAATTCATGTTTTCTTTTTATTAACGAGTTCAAATTTGTGTTTTTCTCTGGTAACGATTTATCCTTGTAGAAAAAATGTTTTTTTCCCTGATAACGAGTTCACATCACTGGAAATTTGTGTTTTCCCATTTTAACGAGTAGAAATTTGTGTTTTTTCTTTGGTAACGAATTCGAATTCATGTTTTCTTATTATTAACGAGTTCAAATTTGTGTTTTTCTCGGGTAACGAGTTATCTTTGTAGAAAAAATGTTTTTTTCCTGGATAACGAGTTCACATCACCGGAAATTTGTGTTTTCCCATTATAACGAGTAGAAATTTGTGTTTTTTCTTTGGTAACGAGTTCGAATTCATGTTTTCTTCTTATTAACGAGTTCAAATTTGTGTTTTTCTCTCGGTAACGAGTTATCCTTGTAGAAAAAGTGTTTTTTTCCCTGATAACGAGTTCACATCGCCGGAAATTTGTGTTTTCCCATTATAACGAGTAGAAATTTGTGTTTTTTCTTTGGTAACGAATTCGAATTCATGTTTTCTTCTTATTAACGAGTTCAAATTTGTGTTTTTCTCTGGTAACGAGTTATCTTTGTAGAAAAAATGTTTTTTTCCTTGATAACGAGTTCACATCACTGGAAATTTGTGTTTTCCCATTATAACGAGTAGAAATTTGTGTTTTTTCTTTGGTAACGAGTTCGAATTCATGTTTTCTTCTTATTAACGAGTTCAAATTTGTGTTTTTCTAAGGTAACGAGTTATCCTTGTAGAAAAAATGTTTTTTTCCCTGATAACGAGTTCACATCACCGGAAATTTGTGTTTTCCCATTATAACGAGTAGAAATTTGTGTTTTTTCTTTGGTAACGAATTCGAATTCATATTTTCTTCTTATTAACGAGTTCAAATTTGTGTTTTTCTCTCGGTAACGAGTTATCTTTGTAGAAAAAATGTTTTTTTCACGATAACGAGTTCGAATTCATGTTTTCTTCTTATTATCGAGTTAAAATTCTTGTGTTTTTCTATCGGTAACAAGTTGTTCTAGTAGAAAAAAAGTGTTTTTTTTCTCTGCTAACGAGTTCACATCGCTGGAAATTTGTGTTTTTCCATTATAACGAGCAGAAATTTGTGTTTTTTCTTGGTAAATTCCAGTTCCGAATTCATAGCTTTCTTCTTATTAACGAGTTCAAATTTGTGTTTTTCAATGGTAACTAGCATCTTGTAGAAAAATGTTTTTTTCCCCGATAACTGAAGTCTACATCACCGGAAATTTGTGTTTTCCAATTATAACGAGTAGAAATTTGTGTTTTTTCTTTGGTAACGTGTTCGAATTCATGTTTTATCTTTATTAACGAGTTCAAATTTGTGTTTTTCTCTCGTAACGAGTTGTCCTTGTAGAAAAAATGTTTTTTCCCCGATAGTTCATATCGCCGAAATTTCGTTTTCCCATTATAACGAGTAGAAATTTGTGTTTTTTCTTTGGTAACGAGTTCGAATTCATGTTTTCTTCTTATTAACGAGTTCAAATTTGTGTTTTTCTCTCGGTAACGAGTTGTCCTTGTAGAAAAAATGTTTTTTTCCCCGATAACGAGTTCACATCACCGGAAATTTGTGTTTTCCCATTATAACGAGTAGAAATTTGTGTTTTTTCTTTGGTAACGAGTTCGAATTCATGTTTTCTTCTTATTAACGAGTTCAAATTTGTGTTTTTCTCTCGGTAACGAGTTGTCCTTGTAGAAAAAATGTTTTTTTCCCCGATAACGAGTTCACATCACCGGAAATTTGTGTTTTCCCATTATAACGAGTAGAAATTTGTGTTTTTTCTTTGGTAACGAGTTCGAATTCATGTTTTCTTCTTATTAACGAGTTCAAATTTGTGTTTTTCTCTCGGTAACGAGTTGTCCTTGTAGAAAAAATGTTTTTTTCCCCGATAACGAGTTCACATCGCCGGAAATTTGTGTTTTCCCATTATAACGAGTAGAAATTTGTGTTTTTTCTTTGGTAACGAGTTCGAATTCATGTTTTCTTCTTATTAACGAGTTCAAATTTGTGTTTTTCTCTCGGTAACGAGTTGTCCTTGTAGAAAAAATGTTTTTTTCCCCGATAACGAGTTCACATCGCCGGAAATTTGTGTTTTCCCATTATAACGAGTAGAAATTTGTGTTTTTTCTTTGGTAACGAGTTCGAATTCATGTTTTCTTCTTATTAACGAGTTCAAATTTGTGTTTTTCTCTCGTAACGAGTTGTCCTTGTAGAAAAAATGTTTTTTTTTTTCCCCGATAACGAGTTCACATCACCGGAAATTTGTGTTTTCCCATTATAACGAGTAGAAATTTGTGTTTTTTCTTTGGTAACGAGTTCGAAATTCATGTTTTCTTCTTATTTACGAGTTCAAATTTGTGTTTTTCTCTCGGTAACGAGTTGTCCTTGTAGAAAAAATGTTTTTTTCCCCGATAACGAGTTCACATCACCGGAAATTTGTGTTTTCCCATTATAACGAGTAGAAATTTGTGTTTTTTCTTTGGTAACGAGTTCGAATTCATGTTTTCTTCTTATTAACGAGTTCAAATTTGTGTTTTTCTCTCGGTAACGAGTTGTCCTTGTAGAAAAAATGTTTTTTTCCCCGATAACGAGTTCACATCACCGGAAATTTGTGTTTTCCCATTATAACGAGTAGAAATTTGTGTTTTTTCTTTGGTAACGAGTTCGAATTCATGTTTTCTTCTTATTAACGAGTTCAAATTTGTGTTTTTCTCTCGGTAACGAGTTGTCCTTGTAGAAAAAATGTTTTTTTCCCTGATAACGAGTTCACATCACCGGAAATTTGTGTTTTCCCATTATAACGAGTAGAAATTTGTGTTTTTTTTTGGTAACGAGTTCGAATTCATGTTTTCTTCTTATTAACGAGTTCAAATTTGTGTTTTTCTCTCGGTAACGAGTTATCCTTGTAGAAAAAATGTTTTTTTCCCCGATAACGAGTTCACATCACCGGAAATTTGTGTTTTCCCATTATAACGAGTAGAAATTTGTGTTTTTTCTTTGGTAACGAGTTCGAATTCATGTTTTCTTCTTATTAACGAGTTCAAATTTGTGTTTTTCTCTCGGTAACGAGTTGTCCTTGTAGAAAAAATGTTTTTTTCCCCGATAACGAGTTCACATCGCCGGAAATTTGTGTTTTCCCATTATAACGAGTAGAAATTTGTGTTTTTTCTTTGGTAACGAGTTCGAATTCATGTTTTCTTCTTATTAACGAGTTCAAATTTGTGTTTTTCTCTCGGTAACGAGTTGTCCTTGTAGAAAAAATGTTTTTTTCCCCGATAACGAGTTCACATCACCGGAAATTTGTGTTTTCCCATTATAACGAGTAGAAATTTGTGTTTTTTCTTTGGTAACGAGTTCGAATTCATGTTTTCTTCTTATTAACGAGTTCAAATTTGTGTTTTTCTCTCGGTAACGAGTTGTCCTTGTAGAAAAAATGTTTTTTTCCCCGATAACGAGTTCACATCACCGGAAATTTGTGTTTTCCCATTATAACGAGTAGAAATTTGTGTTTTTTCTTTGGTAACGAGTTCGAATTCATGTTTTCTTCTTATTAACGAGTTCAAATTTGTGTTTTTCTCTCGGTAACGAGTTATCCTTGTAGAAAAAATGTTTTTTTCCCCGATAACGAGTTCACATCACCGGAAATTTGTGTTTTCCCATTATAACGAGTAGAAATTTGTGTTTTTTCTTTGGTAACGAGTTCGAATTCATGTTTTCTTCTTATTAACGAGTTCAAATTTGTGTTTTTCTCTGGTAACGAGTTGTCCTTGTAGAAAAAATGTTTTTTTCCCTGATAACGAGTTCACATCGCCGGAAATTTGTGTTTTCCATTTATAACGAGTAGAAATTTGTGTTTTTTCTTTGGTAACGAGTTCGAATTCATGTTTTCTTCTTATTAACGAGTTCAAATTTGTGTTTTTCTCTGGTAACGATTTGTCCTTGTAAAAAAAATGTTTTTTTCCCTGATAACGAGTTCACATCACCGGAAATTTGTGTTTTCCCATTATAACGAGTAGAAATTTGTGTTTTTTCTTTGGTAACGAGTTCGAATTCATGTTTTCTTCTTATTAACGAGTTCAAATTTGTGTTTTTCTCTCGGTAACGAGTTATCCTTGTAGAAAAAATGTTTTTTTCCCCGATAACGAGTTCACATCACCGGAAATTTGTGTTTTCCCATTATAACGAGTAGAAATTTGTGTTTTTTCTTTGGTAACGAGTTCGAATTCATGTTTTCTTCTTATTAACGAGTTCAAATTTGTGTTTTTCTCTCGGTAACGAGTTGTCCTTGTAGAAAAAATGTTTTTTTCCCCGATAACGAGTTCACATCACGAAATTTGTGTTTTCCCATTATAACGAGTAGAAATTTGTGTTTTTTCTTTGGTAACGAGTTCGAATTCATGTTTTCTTCTTATTAACGAGTTCAAATTTGTGTTTTTCTCTCGGTAACGAGTTGTCCTTGTAGAAAAAATGTTTTTTTCCCCGATAACGAGTTCACATCACCGGAAATTTGTGTTTTCCCATTATAACGAGTAGAAATTTGTGTTTTTTCTTTGGTAACGAGTTCGAATTCATGTTTTCTTCTTATTAACGAGTTCAAATTTGTGTTTTTCTCTCGGTAACGAGTTGTCCTTGTAGAAAAAATGTTTTTTTCCCCGATAACGAGTTCACATCACCGGAAATTTGTGTTTTCCCATTATAACGAGTAGAAATTTGTGTTTTTTCTTTGGTAACGAGTTCGAATTCATGTTTTCTTCTTATTAACGAGTTCAAATTTGTGTTTTTCTCTCGGTAACGAGTTGTCCTTGTAGAAAAAATGTTTTTTTCCCCGATAACGAGTTCACATCACCGGAAATTTGTGTTTTCCCATTATAACGAGTAGAAATTTGTGTTTTTTCTTTGGTAACGAGTTCGAATTCATGTTTTCTTCTTATTAACGAGTTCAAATTTGTGTTTTTCTCTCGGTAACGAGTTGTCCTTGTAGAAAAAATGTTTTTTTCCCCGATAACGAGTTCACATCGCCGGAAATTTGTGTTTTCCCATTATAACGAGTAGAAATTTGTGTTTTTTCTTTGGTAACGAGTTCGAATTCATGTTTTCTTCTTATTAACGAGTTCAAATTTGTGTTTTTCTCTCGGTAACGAGTTGTCCTTGTAGAAAAAATGTTTTTTTCCCCGATAACGAGTTCACATCACCGGAAATTTGTGTTTTCCCATTATAACGAGTAGAAATTTGTGTTTTTTCTTTGGTAACGAGTTCGAATTCATGTTTTCTTCTTATTAACGAGTTCAAATTTGTGTTTTTCTCTCGGTAACGAGTTGTCCTTGTTGTAGAAAAAATGTTTTTTTCCCCGATAACGAGTTCACATCACCGGAAATTTGTGTTTTCCCATTATAACGAGTAGAAATTTGTGTTTTTTCTTTGGTAACGAGTTCGAATTCATGTTTTCTTCTTATTAACGAGTTCAAATTTGTGTTTTTCTCTCGGTAACGAGTTGTCCTTGTAGAAAAAATGTTTTTTTCCCCGATAACGAGTTCACATCACCGGAAATTTGTGTTTTCCCATTATAACGAGTAGAAATTTGTGTTTTTTCTTTGGTAACGAGTTCGAATTCATGTTTTCTTCTTATTAACGAGTTCAAATTTGTGTTTTTCTCTCGGTAACGAGTTGTCCTTGTAGAAAAAATGTTTTTTTCCCCGATAACGAGTTCACATCACCGGAAATTTGTGTTTTCCCATTATAACGAGTAGAAATTTGTGTTTTTTCTTTGGTAACGAGTTCGAATTCATGTTTTCTTCTTATTAACGAGTTCAAATTTGTGTTTTTCTCTCGGTAACGACGAGTTATCCTTGTAGAAAAAATGTTTTTTTCCCCGATAACGAGTTCACATCACCGGAAATTTGTGTTTTCCCATTATAACGAGTAGAAATTTGTGTTTTTTCTTTGGTAACGAGTTCGAATTCATGTTTTCTTCTTATTAACGAGTTCAAATTTGTGTTTTTCTCTCGGTAACGAGTTGTCCTTGTAGAAAAAATGTTTTTTTCCCCGATAACGAGTTCACATCACCGGAAATTTGTGTTTTCCCATTATAACGAGTAGAAATTTGTGTTTTTTCTTTGGTAACGAGTTCGAATTCATGTTTTCTTCTTATTAACGAGTTCAAATTTGTGTTTTTCTCTCGGTAACGAGTTGTCCTTGTAGAAAAAATGTTTTTTTCCCCGATAACGAGTTCACATCACCGGAAATTTGTGTTTTCCCATTATAACGAGTAGAAATTTGTGTTTTTTCTTTGGTAACGAGTTCGAATTCATGTTTTCTTCTTATTAACGAGTTCAAATTTGTGTTTTTCTCTCGGTAACGAGTTGTCCTTGTAGAAAAAATGTTTTTTTCCCCGATAACGAGTTCACATCACCGGAAATTTGTGTTTTCCCATTATAACGAGTAGAAATTTGTGTTTTTTCTTTGGTAACGAGTTCGAATTCATGTTTTCTTCTTATTAACGAGTTCAAATTTGTGTTTTTCTCTCGGTAACGAGTTGTCCTTGTAGAAAAAATGTTTTTTTCCCCGATAACGAGTTCACATCGCCGGAAATTTGTGTTTTCCCATTATAACGAGTAGAAATTTGTGTTTTTTCTTTGGTAACGAGTTCGAATTCATGTTTTCTTCTTATTAACGAGTTCAAATTTGTGTTTTTCTCTCGGTAACGAGTTGTCCTTGTAGAAAAAATGTTTTTTTCCCCGATAACGAGTTCACATCGCCGGAAATTTGTGTTTTCCCATTATAACGAGTAGAAATTTGTGTTTTTTCTTTGGTAACGAGTTCGAATTCATGTTTTCTTCTTATTAACGAGTTCAAATTTGTGTTTTTCTCTCGGTAACGAGTTATCCTTGTAGAAAAAATGTTTTTTTCCCCGATAACGAGTTCACATCACCGGAAATTTGTGTTTTCCCATTATAACGAGTAGAAATTTGTGTTTTTTCTTTGGTAACGAGTTCGAATTCATGTTTTCTTCTTATTAACGAGTTCAAATTTGTGTTTTTCTCTCGGTAACGAGTTGTCCTTGTAGAAAAAATGTTTTTTTCCCCGATAACGAGTTCACATCGCCGGAAATTTGTGTTTTCCCATTATAACGAGTAGAAATTTGTGTTTTTTCTTTGGTAACGAGTTCGAATTCATGTTTTCTTCTTATTAACGAGTTCAAATTTGTGTTTTTCTCTCGGTAACGAGTTGTCCTTGTAGAAAAAAAATGTTTTTTTCCCTGATAACGAGTTCACATCACCGGAAATTTGTGTTTTCCCATTATAACGAGTAGAAATTTGTGTTTTTTCTTTGGTAACGAGTTCGAATTCATGTTTTCTTCTTATTAACGAGTTCAAATTTGTGTTTTTCTCTCGGTAACGAGTTGTCCTTGTAGAAAAAATGTTTTTTTCCCCGATAACGAGTTCACATCACCGGAAATTTGTGTTTTCCCATTATAACGAGTAGAAATTTGTGTTTTTTCTTTGGTAACGAGTTCGAATTCATGTTTTCTTCTTATTAACGAGTTCAAATTTGTGTTTTTCTCTCGGTAACGAGTTGTCCTTGTAGAAAAAATGTTTTTTTCCCCGATAACGAGTTCACATCACCGGAAATTTGTGTTTTCCCATTATAACGAGTAGAAATTTGTGTTTTTTCTTTGGTAACGAGTTCGAATTCATGTTTTCTTCTTATTAACGAGTTCAAATTTGTGTTTTTCTCTGGTAACGAGTTGTCCTTGTAGAAAAAATGTTTTTTTCCCTGATAACGAGTTCACATCACCGGAAATTTGTGTTTTCCCATTATAACGAGTAGAAATTTGTGTGTTTTCTTTGGTAACGAGTTCGAATTCATGTTTTCTTCTTATTAACGAGTTCAAATTTGTGTTTTTCTCTGGTAACGAGTTGTCCTTGTAGAAAAAATGTTTTTTTCCCTGATAACGAGTTCACATCACCGGAAATTTGTGTTTTCCCATTATAACGAGTAGAAATTTGTGTTTTTTCTTTGGTAACGAGTTCGAATTCATGTTTTCTTCTTATTAACGAGTTCAAATTTGTGTTTTTCTCTCGGTAACGAGTTGTCCTTGTAGAAAAAATGTTTTTTTCCCCGATAACGAGTTCACATCACCGGAAATTTGTGTTTTCCCATTATAACGAGTAGAAATTTGTGTTTTTTCTTTGGTAACGAGTTCGAATTCATGTTTTCTTCTTATTAACGAGTTCAAATTTGTGTTTTTCTCTCGGTAACGAGTTGTCCTTGTAGAAAAAATGTTTTTTTCCCCGATAACGAGTTCACATCACCGGAAATTTGTGTTTTCCCATTATAACGAGTAGAAATTTGTGTTTTTTCTTTGGTAACGAGTTCGAATTCATGTTTTCTTCTTATTAACGAGTTCAAATTTGTGTTTTTCTCTCGGTAACGAGTTGTCCTTGTAGAAAAAATGTTTTTTTCCCCGATAACGAGTTCACATCACCGGAAATTTGTGTTTTCCCATTATAACGAGTAGAAATTTGTGTTTTTTCTTTGGTAACGAGTTCGAATTCATGTTTTCTTCTTATTAACGAGTTCAAATTTGTGTTTTTCTCTCGGTAACGAGTTATCCTTGTAGAAAAAATGTTTTTTTCCCCGATAACGAGTTCACATCACCGGAAATTTGTGTTTTCCCATTATAACGAGTAGAAATTTGTGTTTTTTCTTTGGTAACGAGTTCGAATTCATGTTTTCTTCTTATTAACGAGTTCAAATTTGTGTTTTTCTCTCGGTAACGAGTTGTCCTTGTAGAAAAAATGTTTTTTTCCCTGATAACGAGTTCACATCGCCGGAAATTTGTTTTCCCATTATAACGAGTAGAAATTTGTGTTTTTTCTTTGGTAACGAGTTCGAATTCATGTTTTCTTCTTATTAACGAGTTCAAATTTGTGTTTTTCTCTCGGTAACGAGTTGTCCTTGTAGAAAAAATGTTTTTTTCCCCGATAACGAGTTCACATCACCGGAAATTTGTGTTTTCCCATTATAACGAGTAGAAATTTGTGTTTTTTCTTTGGTAACGAGTTCGAATTCATGTTTTCTTCTTATTAACGAGTTCAAATTTGTGTTTTTCTCTCGGTAACGAGTTGTCCTTGTAGAAAAAATGTTTTTTTCCCCGATAACGAGTTCACATCACCGGAAATTTGTGTTTTCCCATTATAACGAGTAGAAATTTGTGTTTTTTCTTTGGTAACGAGTTCGAATTCATGTTTTCTTCTTATTAACGAGTTCAAATTTGTGTTTTTCTCTCGGTAACGAGTTGTCCTTGTAGAAAAAATGTTTTTTTCCCCGATAACGAGTTCACATCACCGGAAATTTGTGTTTTCCCATTATAACGAGTAGAAATTTGTGTTTTTTCTTTGGTAACGAGTTCGAATTCATGTTTTCTTCTTATTAACGAGTTCAAATTTGTGTTTTTCTCTCGGTAACGAGTTGTCCTTGTAGAAAAAATGTTTTTTTCCCCGATAACGAGTTCACATCGCCGGAAATTTGTGTTTTCCCATTATAACGAGTAGAAATTTGTGTTTTTTCTTTGGTAACGAGTTCGAATTCATGTTTTCTTCTTATTAACGAGTTCAAATTTGTGTTTTTCTCTCGGTAACGAGTTGTCCTTGTAGAAAAAATGTTTTTTTCCCCGATAACGAGTTCACATCGCCGGAAATTTGTGTTTTCCCATTATAACGAGTAGAAATTTGTGTTTTTTCTTTGGTAACGAGTTCGAATTCATGTTTTCTTCTTATTAACGAGTTCAAATTTGTGTTTTTCTCTCGGTAACGAGTTGTCCTTGTAGAAAAAAATGTTTTTTTCCCTGATAACGAGTTCACATCACCGGAAATTTGTGTTTTCCCATTATAACGAGTAGAAATTTGTGTTTTTTCTTTGGTAACGAGTTCGAATTCATGTTTTCTTCTTATTAACGAGTTCAAATTTGTGTTTTTCTCTCGGTAACGAGTTGTCCTTGTAGAAAAAATGTTTTTTTCCCCGATAACGAGTTCACATCACCGGAAATTTGTGTTTTCCCATTATAACGAGTAGAAATTTGTGTTTTTTCTTTGGTAACGAGTTCGAATTCATGTTTTCTTCTTATTAACGAGTTCAAATTTGTGTTTTTCTCTCGGTAACGAGTTGTCCTTGTAGAAAAAATGTTTTTTTCCCCGATAACGAGTTCACATCACCGGAAATTTGTGTTTTCCCATTATAACGAGTAGAAATTTGTGTTTTTTCTTTGGTAACGAGTTCGAATTCATGTTTTCTTCTTATTAACGAGTTCAAATTTGTGTTTTTCTCTCGGTACGAGTTGTCCTTGTAGAAAAAATGTTTTTTTCCCCGATATAACGAGTTCACATCACCGGAAATTTGTGTTTTCCCATTATAACGAGTAGAAATTTGTGTTTTTTCTTTGGTAACGAGTTCGAATTCATGTTTTCTTCTTATTAACGAGTTCAAATTTGTGTTTTTCTCTCGGTAACGAGTTGTCCTTGTAGAAAAAATGTTTTTTTCCCCGATAACGAGTTCACATCGCCGGAAATTTGTGTTTTCCCATTATAACGAGTAGAAATTTGTGTTTTTTCTTTGGTAACGAGTTCGAATTCATGTTTTCTTCTTATTAACGAGTTCAAATTTGTGTTTTTCTCTCGGTAACGAGTTGTCCTTGTAGAAAAAATGTTTTTTTCCCCGATAACGAGTTCACATCGCCGGAAATTTGTGTTTTCCCATTATAACGAGTAGAAATTTGTGTTTTTTCTTTGGTAACGAGTTCGAATTCATGTTTTCTTCTTATTAACGAGTTCAAATTTGTGTTTTTCTCTCGGTAACGAGTTGTCCTTGTAGAAAAAATGTTTTTTTCCCCGATAACGAGTTCACATCACCGGAAATTTGTGTTTTCCCATTATAACGAGTAGAAATTTGTGTTTTTTCTTTGGTAACGAGTTCGAATTCATGTTTTCTTCTTATTAACGAGTTCAAATTTGTGTTTTTCTCTCGGTAACGAGTTGTCCTTGTAGAAAAAATGTTTTTTTCCCCGATAACGAGTTCACATCACCGGAAATTTGTGTTTTCCCATTATAACGAGTAGAAATTTGTGTTTTTTCTTTGGTAACGAGTTCGAATTCATGTTTTCTTCTTATTAACGAGTTCAAATTTGTGTTTTTCTCTCGGTAACGAGTTGTCCTTGTAGAAAAAATGTTTTTTTCCCCGATAACGAGTTCACATCACCGGAAATTTGTGTTTTCCCATTATAACGAGTAGAAATTTGTGTTTTTTCTTTGGTAACGAGTTCGAATTCATGTTTTCTTCTTATTAACGAGTTCAAATTTGTGTTTTTCTCTCGGTAACGAGTTGTCCTTGTAGAAAAAATGTTTTTTTCCCCGATAACGAGTTCACATCACCGGAAATTTGTGTTTTCCCATTATAACGAGTAGAAATTTGTGTTTTTTCTTTGGTAACGAGTTCGAATTCATGTTTTCTTCTTATTAACGAGTTCAAATTTGTGTTTTTCTCTCGGTAACGAGTTATCCTTGTAGAAAAAATGTTTTTTTCCCCGATAACGAGTTCACATCACCGGAAATTTGTGTTTTCCCATTATAACGAGTAGAAATTTGTGTTTTTTCTTTGGTAACGAGTTCGAATTCATGTTTTCTTCTTATTAACGAGTTCAAATTTGTGTTTTTCTCTCGGTAACGAGTTGTCCTTGTAGAAAAAATGTTTTTTTCCCCGATAACGAGTTCACATCGCCGGAAATTTGTGTTTTCCCATTATAACGAGTAGAAATTTGTGTTTTTTCTTTGGTAACGAGTTCGAATTCATGTTTTCTTCTTATTAACGAGTTCAAATTTGTGTTTTTCTCTCGGTAACGAGTTGTCCTTGTAGAAAAAATGTTTTTTTCCCCGATAACGAGTTCACATCACCGGAAATTTGTGTTTTCCCATTATAACGAGTAGAAATTTGTGTTTTTTCTTTGGTAACGAGTTCGAATTCATGTTTTCTTCTTATTAACGAGTTCAAATTTGTGTTTTTCTCTCGGTAACGAGTTATCCTTGTAGAAAAAATGTTTTTTTCCCCGATAACGAGTTCACATCACCGGAAATTTGTGTTTTCCCATTATAACGAGTAGAAATTTGTGTTTTTTCTTTGGTAACGAGTTCGAATTCATGTTTTCTTCTTATTAACGAGTTCAAATTTGTGTTTTTCTCTCGGTAACGAGTTGTCCTTGTAGAAAAAATGTTTTTTTCCCCGATAACGAGTTCACATCGCCGGAAATTTGTGTTTTCCCATTATAACGAGTAGAAATTTGTGTTTTTTCTTTGGTAACGAGTTCGAATTCATGTTTTCTTCTTATTAACGAGTTCAAATTTGTGTTTTTCTCTCGGTAACGAGTTGTCCTTGTAGAAAAAATGTTTTTTTCCCCGATAACGAGTTCACATCGCCGGAAATTTGTGTTTTCCCATTATAACGAGTAGAAATTTGTGTTTTTTCTTTGGTAACGAGTTCGAATTCATGTTTTCTTCTTATTAACGAGTTCAAATTTGTGTTTTTCTCTCGGTAACGAGTTGTCCTTGTAGAAAAAATGTTTTTTTCCCCGATAACGAGTTCACATCACCGGAAATTTGTGTTTTCCCATTATAACGAGTAGAAATTTGTGTTTTTTCTTTGGTAACGAGTTCGAATTCATGTTTTCTTCTTATTAACGAGTTCAAATTTGTGTTTTTCTCTCGGTAACGAGTTGTCCTTGTAGAAAAAATGTTTTTTTCCCCGATAACGAGTTCACATCACCGGAAATTTGTGTTTTCCCATTATAACGAGTAGAAATTTGTGTTTTTTCTTTGGTAACGAGTTCGAATTCATGTTTTCTTCTTATTAACGAGTTCAAATTTGTGTTTTTCTCTCGGTAACGAGTTGTCCTTGTAGAAAAAATGTTTTTTTCCCCGATAACGAGTTCACATCACCGGAAATTTGTGTTTTCCCATTATAACGAGTAGAAATTTGTGTTTTTTCTTTGGTAACGAGTTCGAATTCATGTTTTCTTCTTATTAACGAGTTCAAATTTGTGTTTTTCTCTCGGTAACGAGTTGTCCTTGTAGAAAAAATGTTTTTTTCCCCGATAACGAGTTCACATCGCCGGAAATTTGTGTTTTCCCATTATAACGAGTAGAAATTTGTGTTTTTTCTTTGGTAACGAGTTCGAATTCATGTTTTCTTCTTATTAACGAGTTCAAATTTGTGTTTTTCTCTCGGTAACGAGTTATCCTTGTAGAAAAAATGTTTTTTTCCCCGATAACGAGTTCACATCACCGGAAATTTGTGTTTTCCCATTATAACGAGTAGAAATTTGTGTTTTTTCTTTGGTAACGAGTTCGAATTCATGTTTTCTTCTTATTAACGAGTTCAAATTTGTGTTTTTCTCTCGGTAACGAGTTGTCCTTGTAGAAAAAATGTTTTTTTCCCCGATAACGAGTTCACATCACCGGAAATTTGTGTTTTCCCATTATAACGAGTAGAAATTTGTGTTTTTTCTTTGGTAACGAGTTCGAATTCATGTTTTCTTCTTATTAACGAGTTCAAATTTGTGTTTTTCTCTCGGTAACGAGTTGTCCTTGTAGAAAAAATGTTTTTTTCCCCGATAACGAGTTCACATCACCGGAAATTTGTGTTTTCCCATTATAACGAGTAGAAATTTGTGTTTTTTCTTTGGTAACGAGTTCGAATTCATGTTTTCTTCTTATTAACGAGTTCAAATTTGTGTTTTTCTCTCGGTAACGAGTTGTCCTTGTAGAAAAAATGTTTTTTTCCCCGATAACGAGTTCACATCACCGGAAATTTGTGTTTTCCCATTATAACGAGTAGAAATTTGTGTTTTTTCTTTGGTAACGAGTTCGAATTCATGTTTTCTTCTTATTAACGAGTTCAAATTTGTGTTTTTCTCTCGGTAACGAGTTGTCCTTGTAGAAAAAATGTTTTTTTCCCCGATAACGAGTTCACATCGCCGGAAATTTGTGTTTTCCCATTATAACGAGTAGAAATTTGTGTTTTTTCTTTGGTAACGAGTTCGAATTCATGTTTTCTTCTTATTAACGAGTTCAAATTTGTGTTTTTCTCTCGGTAACGAGTTATCCTTGTAGAAAAAATGTTTTTTTCCCCGATAACGAGTTCACATCACCGGAAATTTGTGTTTTCCCATTATAACGAGTAGAAATTTGTGTTTTTTCTTTGGTAACGAGTTCGAATTCATGTTTTCTTCTTATTAACGAGTTCAAATTTGTGTTTTTCTCTCGGTAACGAGTTATCCTTGTAGAAAAAATGTTTTTTTCCCCGATAACGAGTTCACATCACCGGAAATTTGTGTTTTCCCATTATAACGAGTAGAAATTTGTGTTTTTTCTTTGGTATTCAGTTCAATTCATGTTTTCTTCTTATTAATTTTTCTCGATTTGTGTTTTTCTCTCGGTAACGAGTTGTCCTTGTGAAAAATGTTTTTTTCCCTGATAACGAGTTCACATCGCCGGAAATTTGTGTTTTCCCATTATAACGAGTAGAAATTTGTGTTTTTTCTTTGGTAACGAGTTCGAATTCATGTTTTCTTCTTATTAACCAGTTCAAATTTGTGTTTTTCTCTGGTAACGAGTTGTCTTTGCAGAAAAAAATGTTTTTTCCACGATAACGAGTTCACATCACCGGAAATTTGTGTTTTCCCATTATAAAGAGTAGAAATTTGTGTTTTTTCTTTGGTAACGAGTTCGAATTCATGTTTTCTTCTTATTAACGAGTTCAAATTTGTGTTTTTCTCGGTAACGAGTTATCCTCGTAGAAAAAAATGTTTTTTTTTCACGATAACGAGTTCACATCACCGGAAATTTGTGTTTTCCCATTATAACGAGTAGAAATTTGTGTTTTTTCTTTGGTAACGAGTTTGAATTCATGTTTTCTTCTTATTAACGAGTTCAAATTTGTGTTTTTCTCAAAGTAACGAGTTGTCCTTCTAGAAAAAATGTTTTTTTCCACGATAACGAGTTCACATCACCGGAAATTTGTGTTTTCCCATTATAACGAGTAGAAATTTGTGTTTTTTCTTTGGTAACGAGTTCGAATTCATGTTTTCTTCTTATTAACGAGTTCAAATTTGTGTTTTCTCTCGGTAACGAGTTATCCTCGTAGAAAAAAATGTTTTTTCCTTGATAAGGAGTTCACTTCACCGGAAATTTGTGTTTTCCCGTAATAACGAGTAGAAATTTGTGTTTTTTCTTTGGTAACGAGTTTGAATTCATGTTTTCTTCTTATTAACAAGTTCAAATTTGTGTTTTTCTCTGGTAACGAGTTGTCCTTGTAGAAAAAATGTTTTTTTCCATGATAACGAGTTCACATCACCGGAAATTTGTGTTTTCCCATTATAACGAGTAGAAATTTGTGTTTTTTCTTTGGTAACGAGTTCGAATTCATGTTTTCTTCTTATTAACAAGTTCAAATTTGTGTTTTTCTCTGGTAACGAGTTGTCCTTGTAGAAAAAATGTTTTTTTCCTTGATAACGAGTTCACATCAACGGAAATTTGTGTTTTCCCATTATAACGAGTAGAAATTTGTGTTTTTTCTTTGGTAACGAGTTCGAATTCATGTTTTCTTCTTATTAACGAGTTCAAATTTGTGTTTTTCTCTCCGGTAACGAGTTATCTTGTAGAAAAAATGTTTTTTTCCCCGATAACGAGTTCACATCGCCGGAAATTTGTGTTTTCCCATTATAACGAGTAGAAATTTGTGTTTTTTCTTTGGTAACGAGTTCGAATTCATGTTTTCTTCTTATTAACGAGTTCAAATTTGTGTTTTTCTCTCGGTAACGAGTTATCCTTGTAGAAAAAATGTTTTTTTCCCTGATAACGAGTTCACATCGCCGGAAATTTGTGTTTTCCCATTATAACGAGTAGAAATTTGTGTTTTTTCTTTGGTAACGAGTTCGAATTCATGTTTTCTTCTTATTAACGAGTTCAAATTTGTGTTTTTCTCTGGTAACGATTTATCCTTGTAGAAAAAAATGTTTTTTTCCCTGATAACGAGTTCACGTCGCCGGAAATTTGTGTTTTCCCATTATAACGAGTAGAAATTTGTGTTTTTTCTTTGGTAACGAGTTCGAATTCATGTTTTCTTCTTATTAACGAGTTCAAATTTGTGTTTTCTCTGGTAACGAGTTATCCTTGTAGAAAAAATGTTTTTTTCCCTGATAACGAGTTCACATCACCGGAAATTTGTGTTTTCCCATTATAACGAGTAGAAATTTGTGTTTTTTCTTTGGTAACGAGTTCGAATTCATGTTTTCTTCTTATTAACGAGTTCAAATTTGTGTTTTTCTCTGGTAACGAGTTGTCTTTGTAGAAAAAATGTTTTTTTCCCTGATAACGAGTTCACATCGCCGGAAATTTGTGTTTTCCCATTATAACGAGTAGAAATTTGTGTTTTTTCTTTGGTAACGAGTTCGAATTCATGTTTTCTTCTTATTAACGAGTTCAAATTTGTGTTTTTCTCTGGTAACGAGTTATCTTTGTAGAAAAAATGTTTTTTTCCCTGATAACGAGTTCACATCACCGGAAATTTGTGTTTTCCCATTATAACGAGTAGAAATTTGTGTTTTTTCTTTGGTAACGAGTTCGAATTCATGTTTTCTTCTTATTAACGAGTTCAAATTTGTGTTTTTCTCTGGTAACGAGTTGTCCTTGTAGAAAAAATGTTTTTTTCCCTGATAACGAGTTCACATCGCCGGAAATTTGTGTTTTCCCATTATAACGAGTAGAAATTTGTGTTTTTTCTTGGTAACGAGTTCGAATTCATGTTTTCTTCTTATTAACGAGTTCAAATTTGTGTTTTTCTCTGGTAACGAGTTGTCCTTGTAGAAAAAAATGTTTTTTTCCCTGATAACGAGTTCACATCGCCGGAAATTTGTGTTTTCCCATTATAACGAGTAGAAATTTGTGTTTTTTCTTTGGTAACGAGTTCGAATTCATGTTTTCTTCTTATTAACGAGTTCAAATTTGTGTTTTTCTCTGGTAACGAGTTGTCCTTGTAGAAAAAAATGTTTTTTCCTTGATAACGAGTTCACATCGCCGGAAATTTGTGTTTTCCCATTATAACGAGTAGAAATTTGTGTTTTTTCTTTGGTAACGAGTTCGAATTCATGTTTTCTTCTTATTAACGAGTTCAAATTTGTGTTTTTCTCTGGTAACGAGTTATCCTTCTAGAAAAAATGTTTTTTTCCCTGATAACGAGTTCACATCACCGGAAATTTGTGTTTTCCCATTATAACGAGTAGAAATTTGTGTTTTTTCTTTGGTAACGAGTTCGAATTCATGTTTTCTTCTTATTAACGAGTTCAAATTTGTGTTTTTCTCTAGTAACGAGTTTTCCTTGTAGAAAAAAATGTTTTTTTCCCTGATAACGAGTTCACGTCGCCGGAAATTTGTGTTTTCCCATTATAACGAGTAGAAATTTGTGTTTTTTCTTTGGTAACGAGTTCGAATTCATGTTTTCTTCTTATTAACGAGTTCAAATTTGTGTTTTTCTCTGGTAACGAGTTATCCTTGTAGAAAAAATGTTTTTTTCCCAGATAACGAGTTCACATCACCGGAAATTTGTGTTTTCCCACTTATAACGAGTAGAAATTTGTGTTTTTTCTTTGGTAACGAGTTCGAATTCATGTTTTCTTCTTATTAACGAGTTCAAATTTGTGTTTTTCTCTGGTAACGAGTTATCCTTGTAGAAAAAATGTTTTTTTCCCCGATAACGAGTTCACATCACTCGGAAATTTGTGTTTTCCCATTATAACGAGTAGAAATTTGTGTTTTTTCTTTGGTAACGAGTTCGAATTCATGTTTTCTTCTTATTAACGAGTTCAAATTTGTGTTTTTCTCTGGTAACGAGTTGTCCTTGTAGAAAAAATGTTTTTTTCCCTGATAACGAGTTCACATCACCGGAAATTTGTGTTTTCCCATTATAACGAGTAGAAATTTGTGTTTTTTCATTTGGTAACGAGTTCGAATTCATGTTTTCTTCTTATTAACGAGTTCAAATTTGTGTTTTTCTCTGGTAACGAGTTGTCCTTGTAGAAAAAATGTTTTTTTCCCTGATAACGAGTTCACATCGGGAAATTTGTGTTTTCCCATTATAACGAGTAGAAATTTGTGTTTTTTCATTGGTAACGAGTTCGAATTCATGTTTTCTTCTTATTAACGAGTTCAAATTTGTGTTTTTCTCTGGTAACGAGTTATCCTTGTAGAAAAAATGTTTTTTTCCCAATAACGAGTTCACATCACCGGAAATTTGTGTTTTCCCATTATAACGAGTAGAAATTTGTGTTTTTCGCTTGGTAACGAGTTCGAATTCATGTTTTCTTCTTATTAACGAGTTCAAATTTGTGTTTTTCTCTGGTAACGAGTTATCCTTGTAGAAAAAATGTTTTTTTCCCTGATAACGAGTTCACATCACCGGAAATTTGTGTTTTCCCATTATAACGAGTAGAAATTTGTGTTTTTTCTTTGGTAACGAGTTCGAATTCATGTTTTCTTCTTATTAACGAGTTCAAATTTGTGTTTTTCTCTCGGTAACGAGTTATCCTTGTAGAAAAAATGTTTTTTTCCCTGATAACGAGTTCACATCGCCGGAAATTTGTGTTTTCCCATTATAACGAGTAGAAATTTGTGTTTTTTTCTTTGGTAACGAGTTCGAATTCATGTTTTCTTCTTATTAACGAGTTCAAATTTGTGTTTTTCTCTCGGTAACGAGTTGTCCTTGTAGAAAAAATGTTTTTTTCCACGATAACGAGTTCACATCGCCGGAAATTTGTGTTTTCCCATTATAACGAGTAGAAATTTGTGTTTTTTCTTTGGTAACGAGTTCGAATTCATGTTTTCTTCTTATTAACGAGTTCAAATTTGTGTTTTTCTCGGTAACGAGTTGTCCTTGTAGAAAAAATGTTTTTTTCCCCGATAACGAGTTCACATCGCCGGAAATTTGTGTTTTCCCATTATAACGAGTAGAAATTTGTGTTTTTTCTTTTGGTAACGAGTTCGAATTCATGTTTTCTTCTTATTAACGAGTTCAAATTTGTGTTTTTCTCTCGGTAACGAGTTATCCTTGTAGAAAAAATGTTTTTTTCCCGATAACGAGTTCACATCACCGGAAATTTGTGTTTTCCCATTATAACGAGTAGAAATTTGTGTTTTTTCTTTGGTAACGAGTTCGAATTCATGTTTTCTTCTTATTAACGAGTTCAAATTTGTGTTTTTCTCTGGTAACGAGTTATCCTTGTAGAAAAAATGTTTTTTTCCCTGATAACGAGTTCACATCCCGGAAATTTGTGTTTTCCCATTATAACGAGTAGAAATTTGTGTTTTTTCTTTGGTAACGAGTTCGAATTCATGTTTTCTTCTTATTAACGAGTTCAAATTTGTGTTTTTCTCTTTTAACGAGTTATCTTTGTAGAAAAAAATGTTTTTTTCCCGATAACGAGTTCACATCACCGGAAATTTGTGTTTTCCCATTATAACGAGTAGAAATTTGTGTTTTTTCTTTGGTAACGAGTTCGAATTCATGTTTTCTTCTTATTAACGAGTTCAAATTTGTGTTTTTATCTGGTAACGAGTTGTCCTTGTAGAAAAAATGTTTTTTTTCCCTGATAACGAGTTCACATCACCGGAAATTTGTGTTTTCCCATTATAACGAGTAGAAATTTGTGTTTTTTCTTTGGTAACGAGTTCGAATTCATGTTTTCTTCTTATTAACGAGTTCAAATTTGTGTTTTTCTCTGGTAACGAGTTGTCCTTGTAGAAAAAATGTTTTTTTCCCTGATAACGAGTTCACATCACCGGAAATTTGTGTTTTCCCATTATAACGAGTAGAAATTTGTGTTTTTTCTTTGGTAACGAGTTCGAATTCATGTTTTCTTCTTATTAACGAGTTCAAATTTGTGTTTTTCTCTCGGTAACGAGTTGTCCTTGTAGAAAAAATGTTTTTTTCCCGATAACGAGTTCACATCAATCGGAAATTTGTGTTTTCCCATTATAACGAGTAGAAATTTGTGTTTTTTCTTTGGTAACGAGTTCGAATTCATGTTTTCTTCTTATTAACGAGTTCAAATTTGTGTTTTCTCTGGTAACGAGTTATCCTTGTAGAAAAAAATGTTTTTTTCCCTGATAACGAGTTCACATCACCGGAAATTTGTGTTTTCCCATTATAACGAGTAGAAATTTGTGTTTTTCTTTGGTAACGAGTTCGAATTCATGTTTTCTTCTTATTAACGAGTTCAAATTTGTGTTTTTCTCTGGTAACGAGTTATCCTTGTAGAAAAAAATGTTTTTTTCCCTGATAACGAGTTCACATCACCGGAAATTTGTGTTTTCCCATTATAACGAGTAGAAATTTGTGTTTTTTCTTTGGTAACGAGTTCGAATTCATGTTTTCTTCTTATTAACGAGTTCAAATTTGTGTTTTTCTCTCGGTAACGAGTTATCCTTGTAGAAAAAATGTTTTTTTCCCTGATAACGAGTTCACATCACCGGAAATTTGTGTTTTCCCATTATAACGAGTAGAAATTTGTGTTTTTTCTTTGGTAACGAGTTCGAATTCATGTTTTCTTCTTATTAACGAGTTCAAATTTGTGTTTTTCTCTCGGTAACGAGTTGTCCTTGTAGAAAAAATGTTTTTTTCCCCGATAACGAGTTCACATCGCCGGAAATTTGTGTTTTCCCATTATAACGAGTAGAAATTTGTGTTTTTTCTTTGGTAACGAGTTCGAATTCATGTTTTCTTCTTATTAACGAGTTCAAATTTGTGTTTTTCTCTCGGTAACGAGTTGTCCTTGTAGAAAAAATGTTTTTTTCCCCGATAACGAGTTCACATCGCCGGAAATTTGTGTTTTCCCATTATAACGAGTAGAAATTTGTGTTTTTTCTTTGGTAACGAGTTCGAATTCATGTTTTCTTCTTATTAACGAGTTCAAATTTGTGTTTTTCTCTCGGTAACGAGTTATCCTTGTAGAAAAAATGTTTTTTTCCCGATAACGAGTTCACATCGCCGGAAATTTGTGTTTTCCCATTATAACGAGTAGAAATTTGTGTTTTTTCTTTGGTAACGAGTTCGAATTCATGTTTTCTTCTTATTAACGAGTTCAAATTTGTGTTTTTCTCTGGTAACGAGTTATCCTTGTAGAAAAAAATGTTTTTTTCCCTGATAACGAGTTCACATCACCGGAAATTTGTGTTTTCCCATTATAACGAGTAGAAATTTGTGTTTTTTCTTTGGTAACGAGTTCGAATTCATGTTTTCTTCTTATTAACGAGTTCAAATTTGTGTTTTTATCTCGGTAACGAGTTATCCTTGTAGAAAAAAATGTTTTTTTCCCTGATAACGAGTTCACATCGCCGGAAATTTGTGTTTTCCCATTATAACGAGTAGAAATTTGTGTTTTTTCTTTGGTAACGAGTTCGAATTCATGTTTTCTTCTTATTAACGAGTTCAAATTTGTGTTTTTCTCTCGGTAACGAGTTGTCCTTGTAGAAAAAATGTTTTTTTCCCCGATAACGAGTTCACATCGCCGGAAATTTGTGTTTTCCCATTATAACGAGTAGAAATTTGTGTTTTTTCTTTTGGTAACGAGTTCGAATTCATGTTTTCTTCTTATTAACGAGTTCAAATTTGTGTTTTTCTCTCGGTAACGAGTTATCCTTGTAGAAAAAATGTTTTTTTCCCCGATAACGAGTTCACATCACCGGAAATTTGTGTTTTCCCATTATAACGAGTAGAAATTTGTGTTTTTTCTTTGGTAACGAGTTCGAATTCATGTTTTCTTCTTATTAACGAGTTCAAATTTGTGTTTTTCTCTCGGTAACGAGTTATCCTTGTAGAAAAAATGTTTTTTTCCCCGATAACGAGTTCACATCACCGGAAATTTGTGTTTTCCCATTATAACGAGTAGAAATTTGTGTTTTTTCTTTGGTAACGAGTTCGAATTCATGTTTTCTTCTTATTAACGAGTTCAAATTTGTGTTTTTCTCTCGGTAACGAGTTATCCTTGTAGAAAAAATGTTTTTTTCCCGATAACGAGTTCACATCACCGGAAATTTGTGTTTTCCCATTATAACGAGTAGAAATTTGTGTTTTTTCTTTGGTAACGAGTTCGAATTCATGTTTTCTTCTTATTAACGAGTTCAAATTTGTGTTTTTCTCTCGGTAACGAGTTATCCTTGTAGAAAAAATGTTTTTTTCCCCGATAACGAGTTCACATCACCGGAAATTTGTGTTTTCCCATTATAACGAGTAGAAATTTGTGTTTTTTCTTTGGTAACGAGTTCGAATTCATGTTTTCTTCTTATTAACGAGTTCAAATTTGTGTTTTTCTCTCGGTAACGAGTTATCCTTGTAGAAAAAATGTTTTTTTCCCGATAACGAGTTCACATCACCGGAAATTTGTGTTTTCCCATTATAACGAGTAGAAATTTGTGTTTTTTCTTTGGTAACGAGTTCGAATTCATGTTTTCTTCTTATTAACGAGTTCAAATTTGTGTTTTTCTCTCGGTAACGAGTTGTCCTTGTAGAAAAAATGTTTTTTTCCCTGATAACGAGTTCACATCGCCGGAAATTTGTGTTTTCCCATTATAACGAGTAGAAATTTGTGTTTTTTCTTTGGTAACGAGTTCGAATTCATGTTTTCTTCTTATTAACGAGTTCAAATTTGTGTTTTTCTCTGGTAACGAGTTATCCTTGTAGAAAAAATGTTTTTTTCCCTGATAACGAGTTCACATCACCGGAAATTTGTGTTTTCCCATTATAACGAGTAGAAATTTGTGTTTTTTCTTTGGTAACGAGTTCGAATTCATGTTTTTTTTCTTATTAACGAGTTCAAATTTGTGTTTTTCTCTGGTAACGAGTTATCCTTGTAGAAAAAATGTTTTTTCCCTGATAACGAGTTCACATCACCGGAAATTTGTGTTTTCCCATTATAACGAGTAGAAATTTGTGTTTTTTCTTTGGTAACGAGTTCGAATTCATGTTTTCTTCTTATTAACGAGTTCAAATTTGTGTTTTTCTCTGGTAACGAGTTATCCTTGTAGAAAAAAATGTTTTTTTCCCTGATAACGAGTTCACATCACCGGAAATTTGTGTTTTCCCATTATAACGAGTAGAAATTTGTGTTTTTTCTTTGGTAACGAGTTCGAATTCATGTTTTCTTCTTATTAACGAGTTCAAATTTGTGTTTTTCTCTGGTAACGAGTTATCCTTGTAGAAAAAAATGTTTTTTCCCTGATAACGAGTTCACATCACCGGAAATTTGTGTTTTCCCATTATAACGAGTAGAAATTTGTGTTTTTTCTTTGGTAACGAGTTCGAATTCATGTTTTCTTCTTATTAACGAGTTCAAATTTGTGTTTTTCTCTGGTAACGAGTTGTCCTTGTAGAAAAAAATGTTTTTTTCCCTGATAACGAGTTCACATCGCCGGAAATTTGTGTTTTCCCATTATAACGAGTAGAAATTTGTGTTTTTTCTTTGGTAACGAGTTCGAATTCATGTTTTCTTCTTATTAACGAGTTCAAATTTGTGTTTTTCTCTCGGTAACGAGTTATCCTTGTAGAAAAAATGTTTTTTTCCCTGATAACGAGTTCACATCACCGGAAATTTGTGTTTTCCCATTATAACGAGTAGAAATTTGTGTTTTTTCTTTGGTAACGAGTTCGAATTCATGTTTTCTTCTTATTAACGAGTTCAAATTTGTGTTTTTCTCTGGTAACGAGTTATCCTTGTAGAAAAAAATGTTTTTTTCCCTGATAACGAGTTCACATCGCCGGAAATTTGTGTTTTCCCATTATAACGAGTAGAAATTTGTGTTTTTTCTTTGGTAACGAGTTCGAATTCATGTTTTCTTCTTATTAACGAGTTCAAATTTGTGTTTTTCTCTGGTAACGAGTTATCCTTGTAGAAAAAAATGTTTTTTTCCCTGATAACGAGTTCACATCACCGGAAATTTGTGTTTTCCCATTATAACGAGTAGAAATTTGTGTTTTTTCTTTGGTAACGAGTTCGAATTCATGTTTTCTTCTTATTAACGAGTTCAAATTTGTGTTTTTCTCTCGGTAACGAGTTATCCTTGTAGAAAAAATGTTTTTTTCCCCGATAACGAGTTCACATCGCCGGAAATTTGTGTTTTCCCATTATAACGAGTAGAAATTTGTGTTTTTTCTTTGGTAACGAGTTCGAATTCATGTTTTCTTCTTATTAACGAGTTCAAATTTGTGTTTTTCTCTCGGTAACGAGTTGTCCTTGTAGAAAAAATGTTTTTTTCCCCCGATAACGAGTTCACATCGCCGGAAATTTGTGTTTTCCCATTATAACGAGTAGAAATTTGTGTTTTTTCTTTGGTAACGAGTTCGAATTCATGTTTTCTTCTTATTAACGAGTTCAAATTTGTGTTTTTCTCTCGGTAACGAGTTATCCTTGTAGAAAAAATGTTTTTTTCCCCGATAACGAGTTCACATCACCGGAAATTTGTGTTTTCCCATTATAACGAGTAGAAATTTGTGTTTTTTCTTTGGTAACGAGTTCGAATTCATGTTTTCTTCTTATTAACGAGTTCAAATTTGTGTTTTTCTCTCGGTAACGAGTTGTCCTTGTAGAAAAAATGTTTTTTTCCCCGATAACGAGTTCACATCACCGGAAATTTGTGTTTTCCCATTATAACGAGTAGAAATTTGTGTTTTTTCTTTGGTAACGAGTTCGAATTCATGTTTTCTTCTTATTAACGAGTTCAAATTTGTGTTTTTCTCTCGGTAACGAGTTATCCTTGTAGAAAAAATGTTTTTTTCCCTGATAACGAGTTCACATCGCCGGAAATTTGTGTTTTCCCATTATAACGAGTAGAAATTTGTGTTTTTTCTTTGGTAACGAGTTCGAATTCATGTTTTCTTCTTATTAACGAGTTCAAATTTGTGTTTTTCTCTGGTAACGAGTTATCCTTGTAGAAAAAAATGTTTTTTTCCCTGATAACGAGTTCACATCGCCGGAAATTTGTGTTTTCCCATTATAACGAGTAGAAATTTGTGTTTTTTCTTTGGTAACGAGTTCGAATTCATGTTTTCTTCTTATTAACGAGTTCAAATTTGTGTTTTTCTCTGGTAACGAGTTATCCTTGTAGAAAAAAATGTTTTTTTCCCTGATAACGAGTTCACATCACCGGAAATTTGTGTTTTCCCATTATAACGAGTAGAAATTTGTGTTTTTTCTTTGGTAACGAGTTCGAATTCATGTTTTCTTCTTATTAACGAGTTCAAATTTGTGTTTTTCTCTCGGTAACGAGTTATCCTTGTAGAAAAAATGTTTTTTTCCCTGATAACGAGTTCACATCACCGGAAATTTGTGTTTTCCCATTATAACGAGTAGAAATTTGTGTTTTTTCTTTGGTAACGAGTTCGAATTCATGTTTTCTTCTTATTAACGAGTTCAAATTTGTGTTTTTCTCTCGGTAACGAGTTATCCTTGTAGAAAAAATGTTTTTTTCCCCGATAACGAGTTCACATCACCGGAAATTTGTGTTTTCCCATTATAACGAGTAGAAATTTGTGTTTTTTCTTTGGTAACGAGTTCGAATTCATGTTTTCTTCTTATTAACGAGTTCAAATTTGTGTTTTTCTCTCGGTAACGAGTTATCCTTGTAGAAAAAATGTTTTTTTCCCCGATAACGAGTTCACATCACCGGAAATTTGTGTTTTCCCATTATAACGAGTAGAAATTTGTGTTTTTTCTTTGGTAACGAGTTCGAATTCATGTTTTCTTCTTATTAACGAGTTCAAATTTGTGTTTTTCTCTCGGTAACGAGTTGTCCTTGTAGAAAAAATGTTTTTTTCCCCGATAACGAGTTCACATCGCCGGAAATTTGTGTTTTCCCATTATAACGAGTAGAAATTTGTGTTTTTTCTTTGGTAACGAGTTCGAATTCATGTTTTCTTCTTATTAACGAGTTCAAATTTGTGTTTTTCTCTGGTAACGAGTTATCCTTGTAGAAAAAATGTTTTTTTCCCTGATAACGAGTTCACATCACTGGAAATTTGTGTTTTCCCATTATAACGAGTAGAAATTTGTGTTTTTTCTTTGGTAACGAGTTCGAATTCATGTTTTCTTCTTATTAACGAGTTCAAATTTGTGTTTTTCTCTGGTAACGAGTTATCCTTGTAGAAAAAAATGTTTTTTCCCTGATAACGAGTTCACATCACCGGAAATTTGTGTTTTCCCATTATAACGAGTAGAAATTTGTGTTTTTTCTTTGGTAACGAGTTCGAATTCATGTTTTCTTCTTATTAACGAGTTCAAATTTGTGTTTTTCTCTGGTAACGAGTTATCCTTGTAGAAAAAAATGTTTTTTCCCTGATAACGAGTTCACATCACCGGAAATTTGTGTTTTCCCATTATAACGAGTAGAAATTTGTGTTTTTTCTTTGGTAACGAGTTCGAATTCATGTTTTCTTCTTATTAACGAGTTCAAATTTGTGTTTTTCTCTGGTAACGAGTTATCCTTGTAGAAAAAATGTTTTTTTCCCTGATAACGAGTTCACATCGCCGGAAATTTGTGTTTTCCCATTATAACGAGTAGAAATTTGTGTTTTTTCTTTGGTAACGAGTTCGAATTCATGTTTTCTTCTTATTAACGAGTTCAAATTTGTGTTTTTCTCTGGTAACGAGTTGTCCTTGTAGAAAAAATGTTTTTTTCCCTGATAACGAGTTCACATCGCCGGAAATTTGTGTTTTCCCATTATAACGAGTAGAAATTTGTGTTTTTTTCTTTGGTAACGAGTTCGAATTCATGTTTTCTTCTTATTAACGAGTTCAAATTTGTGTTTTTCTCTGGTAACGAGTTATCCTTGTAGAAAAAATGTTTTTTTCCCTGATAACGAGTTCACATCACCGGAAATTTGTGTTTTCCCATTATAACGAGTAGAAATTTGTGTTTTTTCTTTGGTAACGAGTTCGAATTCATGTTTTCTTCTTATTAACGAGTTCAAATTTGTGTTTTTCTCTGGTAACGAGTTGTCCTTGTAGAAAAAATGTTTTTTCCCCGATAACGAGTTCACATCACCGGAAATTTGTGTTTTCCCATTATAACGAGTAGAAATTTGTGTTTTTTCTTTGGTAACGAGTTCAAATTCATGTTTTCTTCTTATTAACGAGTTCAAATTTGTGTTTTTCTCTGGTAACGAGTTATCCTTGTAGAAAAAATGTTTTTTCCCTGATAACGAGTTCACATCACCGGAAATTTGTGTTTTCCCATTATAACGAGTAGAAATTTGTGTTTTTTCTTTGGTAACGAGTTCAAATTCATGTTTTCTTCTTATTAACGAGTTCAAATTTGTGTTTTTCTCTGGTAACGAGTTATCCTTGTAGAAAAAAATGTTTTTTTCCCTGATAACGAGTTCACATCGCCGGAAATTTGTGTTTTCCCATTATAACGAGTAGAAATTTGTGTTTTTTCTTTGGTAACGAGTTCGAATTCATGTTTTCTTCTTATTAACGAGTTCAAATTTGTGTTTTTCTCTGGTAACGAGTTATCCTTGTAGAAAAAATGTTTTTTTCCCTGATAACGAGTTCACATCACCGGAAATTTGTGTTTTCCCATTATAACGAGTAGAAATTTGTGTTTTTTCTTTGGTAACGAGTTCGAATTCATGTTTTCTTCTTATTAACGAGTTCAAATTTGTGTTTTTCTCTCGGTAACGAGTTATCCTTGTAGAAAAAATGTTTTTTTCCCTGATAACGAGTTCACATCACCGGAAATTTGTGTTTTCCCATTATAACGAGTAGAAATTTGTGTTTTTTCTTTGGTAACGAGTTCGAATTCATGTTTTCTTCTTATTAACGAGTTCAAATTTGTGTTTTTCTCTGGTAACGAGTTGTCCTTGTAGAAAAAATGTTTTTTTCCCTGATAACGAGTTCACATCGCCGGAAATTTGTGTTTTCCCATTATAACGAGTAGAAATTTATGTTTTTTCTTTGGTAACGAGTTCGAATTCATGTTTTCTTCTTATTAACGAGTTCAAATTTGTGTTTTTCTCTGGTAACGAGTTATCCTTGTAGAAAAAATGTTTTTTTCCCTGATAACGAGTTCACATCACCGGAAATTTGTGTTTTCCCATTATAACGAGTAGAAATTTGTGTTTTTTCTTTGGTAACGAGTTCGAATTCATGTTTTCTTCTTATTAACGAGTTCAAATTTGTGTTTTTCTCTCGGTAACGAGTTGTCCTTGTAGAAAAAATGTTTTTTTCCCCGATAACGAGTTCACATCGCCGGAAATTTGTGTTTTCCCATTATAACGAGTAGAAATTTGTGTTTTTTCTTTGGTAACGAGTTCGAATTCATGTTTTCTTCTTATTAACGAGTTCAAATTTGTGTTTTTCTCTCGGTAACGAGTTATCCTTGTAGAAAAAATGTTTTTTTCCCTGATAACGAGTTCACATCACTGGAAATTTGTGTTTTCCCATTATAACGAGTAGAAATTTGTGTTTTTTCTTTGGTAACGAGTTCGAATTCATGTTTTCTTCTTATTAACGAGTTCAAATTTGTGTTTTTCTCTGGTAACGAGTTATCCTTGTAGAAAAAAATGTTTTTTCCCTGATAACGAGTTCACATCACCGGAAATTTGTGTTTTCCCATTATAACGAGTAGAAATTTGTGTTTTTTCTTTGGTAACGAGTTCGAATTCATGTTTTCTTCTTATTAACGAGTTCAAATTTGTGTTTTTCTCTGGTAACGAGTTATCCTTGTAGAAAAAATGTTTTTTTCCCTGATAACGAGTTCACATCACCGGAAATTTGTGTTTTCCCATTATAACGAGTAGAAATTTGTGTTTTTTCTTTGGTAACGAGTTCGAATTCATGTTTTCTTCTTATTAACGAGTTCAAATTTGTGTTTTTCTCTGGTAACGAGTTGTCCTTGTAGAAAAAATATTTTTTTCCCTGATAACGAGTTCATATCGCCGGAAATTTGTGTTTTCCCATTATAACGAGTAGAAATTTGTGTTTTTTCTTTGGTAACGAGTTCGAATTCATGTTTTCTTCTTATTAACGAGTTCAAATTTGTGTTTTTCTCTAGTAACGAGTTATCCTTGTAGAAAAATGTTTTTTTCCCTGATAACGAGTTCACATCACCGGAAATTTGTGTTTTCCCATTATAACGAGTAGAAATTTGTGTTTTTTCTTTGGTAACGAGTTCGAATTCATGTTTTCTTCTTATTAACGAGTTCAAATTTGTGTTTTTCTCTGGTAACGAGTTGTCCTTGTAGAAAAAATGTTTTTTTCCCTGATAACGAGTTCACATCGCCGGAAATTTGTGTTTTCCCATTATAACGAGTAGAAATTTGTGTTTTTTCTTTGGTAACGAGTTCGAATTCATGTTTTCTTCTTATTAACGAGTTCAAATTTGTGTTTTTCTCTCGGTAACGAGTTGTCCTTGTAGAAAAAATGTTTTTTTTTCCCCGATAACGAGTTCACATCGCCGGAAATTTGTGTTTTCCCATTATAACGAGTAGAAATTTGTGTTTTTTCTTTGGTAACGAGTTCGAATTCATGTTTTCTTTTTATTAACGAGTTCAAATTTGTGTTTTTCTCTGGTAACGAGTTGTCCTTGTAGAAAAAATGTTTTTTCCCTGATAACGAGTTCACATCACCGGAAATTTGTGTTTTCCCATTATAACGAGTAGAAATTTGTGTTTTTTCTTTGGTAACGAATTCGAATTCATGTTTTCTTCTTATTAACGAGTTCAAATTTGTGTTTTTCTCTGGTAACGAGTTGTCCTTGTAGAAAAAATGTTTTTTTCCCTGATAACGAGTTCACATCACCGGAAATTTATGTTTTCCCATTATAACGAGTAGAAATTTGTGTTTTTTCTTTGGTAACGAGTTCGAATTCATGTTTTCTTCTTATTAACGAGTTCAAATTTGTGTTTTTCTCTGGTAACGAGTTATCCTTGTAGAAAAAATTTTTTTTCCCCGATAACGAGTTCACATCACCGGAAATTTGTGTTTTCCCATTATAACGAGTAGAAATTTGTGTTTTTTCTTTGGTAACGAGTTCGAATTCATGATTTCTTCTTAGTAACGAGTTCAAATTTGTGTTTTTCTCTTGGTAACGAGTTGTCCTTTGTTGGTCCCTTGAAAAGGCTTTAGTTAAGTTTAGAGGGGGGGGGGGGTGAATAAACTTAACTCTTAAAACTTTGGAGTTAACAAATTCGCAACTTCGCAGCACCGCCGATACTTCGCAGTCCGCTTGAGACCTCGCAGCTCCGCCGATAAACGTAGTCTACCGACAGTTCAGCTTTGCTAAATTTGTGCAAAATGGAATAATATCAAAATTAAGCCTTGTTACTTGTTGTTAAATATGTTACTAAGTATTAGATACTCGCAATGTATGTGTGTGATTTCGCTTGCTAGATTCAAGAAGGTTGATATGGATAATGACTAAGTGCGTAAAGTAAATGCGTAAGTAAGTAGAGAGATTTTATAGTGGTTCCGGTGATGTAATCCTGTCGTCCACTCTTCTCCCGTGATGTTGGAGGAAATTCACTAATGATCTTTGAGTTATCTCGTTACAAAGAATCCTAGATTGCTTGTCCTTCACCAATAACTATGGCTTCACAACCGAAAACTCGGGAACAGTAGGATTGCCGCTCCCGAGTCTTCCACTCGGTCCTTGAAGGGTAGGATTGCCTCTTCACCACTCCACCACAAACCAACAAATCTTTCACACCCAACGTATGCTTCATCGTCTTCGTTGATTCTTTATAAGATAAAGAATGAATCAAATAAATGATTCAAATTGCAAAGCAGCCTTGATTAGGATGATGTAATCGCAGCTTGCGCCTTCAAGTGTGTATGCTTGATGCAAATTTGAACACGTAAAGCACTTGAAGAAGATAACTAGATCAAGAGCCTTTAAGCTCGCAAGTTCAAATAGGTGTTTTTCAAATTTCGCATTGTTACTTAAAATTTTTCCCAAAATTCATCCACTTGTTTCGAGTTGAAAGTCCTCTATTTATAGGTAAGAGTGCATGTGACTTGAATTTAAAATTCAAATGTGACCGTTCCTTGTATTTGTCCCATCCGCACCGCATTCCGTCACTATTCATAGGATCGACACCGTCGATTACTTTTGACAAGCACCGTCCACCCCTTTGACTTGTATCCAATGGATAAAAATAAGGATCATCCCAACGTCTTTTTAATCTCACCTTTGATTTGCTTGATAAGTCGAGGTAGTTGGTCGTTCTTATCCATGTAATCTTCCAATAATCTTGAGTTAATCGAGGTATATATCGCCAGGTTCATCACCGTCGTAATACCAATCGTCCGTCGAACATTATTATTTTGTCCGTAAAATATAATGCAAATTGATTACTTTTATCTAACTTTTATTTGTGAAGTTAGATTACATCATTTTAAAATATAACCAAGTTCCAAACATCATCCAACTTGTGGAACTTAGACCTTCTACACAAGGCATATGTAATCGCTTTAGGTCATCACAGACTTGCCTAAAATCCGATTCCATATCCTTGACTTTAATTACTAAGTTTGATCCCTTAGCCTTCATTAACCGAGTTTGAACCCTCGGCCTTCGCCTTCGCCTTCGGCGGGTTCCGTACTAGTCTACCGACCTATCTACCCTATCGACCTAGACCAAATCTGTCGATATCAATCGCCCTTTTACGTGCTTGTTTGATTAAATCTATTTATGAATCAAACTCTAATAAACCTATACATTTTATCTAGACATCTTTTTGCCTTTGCACTATAACAACCTAGTATGGCACTCATCATCAAAACTAAGAAATAAGTCCAACAATTTCCCCTTTTTGGTGATGATGCCACTACCCTCACCTAATCGAAAGCAAAAAGATAAAAACAAAAACAAACAAATTCAAATCATTTCTCATTATAAATATTTGTTCACGATGTATTACAATCTAGCATCAAGAAAGATAAAATAATGATAAGTAGCCGATCTATTGTCTCTTCTCTCTTTCTTGTCTAGCCTTCTCGCTTGCTCTTGATAGGCTCTAATCTCTTCTATCATGTCCCTCATCCATTGATTTTCAATAAGTGTGAAATCAATATAAGAGTTGACTTGTTTCCACCAATTCCATGCTTCAGTGCAGACAAGATTGATATCATTCACTCGAATCCAAATCTCATATAAAGATCCTTGAATTCATTAAGTGAGTCTTTTGCTTTTGTGATAGGCAACACCCTATCACCTCCGCCACTTCTTCCACCTCTCGCCTCCTCTCGTAATTTGACCTTAAGGCTCGACTCTTGCCTCCCAAAATTTCAAACTCAAGAAAGAGTTAAGGCCTTCATGAAATCCCATATCATGGTAAGGTCTCCTTCGTTATAAAATTCTTTCTTGTATTGTGACAGAAGATCATCGTTGAGTTGAACTCGCTGTGTGCAGTCTCCTAAAGGCATTTGTATCATCAATCCATCTTTTCGTGCAAAGAGTCTTGCGCCTCCTTTGCCGCAGTACGATTTGCCCTCTTCCCCCTTAGTGACATCATCAACAAAACGGGAGATGAGGCCATGAGTACCCTCCCGTGATACAATCACTCTATGCAATTGGCCTTCCATGGTTCCAGCTCTAGTATCAATGGTTGTGATCCTAGATTGCAATGTCTCCTCCAAGCCTGTTGATCCTTTCGGTTGAGTTTGGGATCGTGCATAGCAGTTGTTGTGCAAAGAACAGTGCTCAAGCAGGTTTAGGAGCTTCAGCAAGCTTGTCAAGTTTCTCATGTATAGAAAGAAGTTGGTCTTTTAGAGACTTGTCTTTGGCTTTATTTCCAACTTTGATACCCCTGACATCTAGTATCAAATCATTCATAGCATTTTGAGTAGATGCAAAGTTTGAAGCAACTGTATCAGTAGATTGTCTGTTATCATTTACCATCTTCATCGCTTCTTCAAATCTTTGTTCTTGCCTCGTCCAATTGAGTTCTTAATCGTTGCATGTCATTTCTTACGCTTCTTAACTCATTGACAACTTCAATTGGCACTCCACTAGTCATTCTACTATCGCAGGTCCATCGCAGTGCTCCTCAACTCTATATTGTGCCTCGTTGTCTACCGATGACCATTGCTTTACTCAAATCTCTCCCAAGCGGGGAGGTCCTTCCTCAACCATTGCACCAAGAATGTCTTCCATGACCGGATCTTGTGCAGTTCCTCAAAGAACTTCTTCTTGTCCAAAAATTTGAAATTCTTCATCACCGTAGTCATAATCCAAAGCTTGTTCTTCTTGATTAACACCAAGAAATTGTCGGCCTGCTGATTATCCTTCCCTACAAAGTGGTCTTGGCTCCGAAGGCTCCACTACAAGAAGCCTCAAGAACAACAGGGTTTCCTCCAAACCCAAAGTTTGTTCCAACTCCGTGTCCAGTGCCGTTTGAGACTCAAAGAACCAACCTCGTACCTCCCGTTCCAACCTTTGTCCAGGTGCCGTTTGTACCCCAAAGAACTCCGTACCTCCTCTTCAATTTCCCGTGGATTAAAGATATTGGTATTATCCACTTGAAAACCTTCGCATGACCAATCTTGTGCGGGATGATGGCAGCTTTAGTAAGAGTGCCTTCAATGTCAAATCCATCTTGATATTCAATGGATTCCTCGTAACTAGCACTTGGTTCACTAAAGTCACCGACTTTTTCTTGATCCAAATCAACAATGTGTTCATCTTCGTGTTGTCCAAACAGGCTTTACAACATGAAATGTAGCAGATTCATCAACTAGCCTACCATCACTCAATGTAATTCCCTCATTGATCAATGCTTCTAGATCATCCATGGTGAGATCTTGTAGATCCTCATCCATTTCTTCCGCCTCGCCCGGCCCTCGCGACTTACCAAGCACTGGGATCACAGTGCAGGTGGATCATTTATCAATGCAAATCCCACCGGGTTCTCCCCGGTCCCGAGGGGAAATCTCCCCTTGAGTCGATGATGAGGAAGAATCATCATCACCATCTCTTGGATCTCCGAACTTAATACCCTCCTCCTTCGTTGCTCATCAAATAGATCCATCGTCCGGATTGCGCAGAGTGGTATCAACCGATCCAAAGCAAGTTCTCCACTCCCAAATTGTTAAAAGCCCATTCCTCAAAATCGCCATAGGTTCAAGAAATTTGGCTTTTGTTTCTTGTAGAAACCAAACTTCCATTGAAAATAATCGCAATTTGCCGAAGTTTGGGATCCACAAATTCTTCGCTTTTCTTCCTCTCTTTCATATGCCTTTCAAAGGGCATGAAAGATCTCCTGGGAGCAGCTCCTCGTGGCTTGTTGACCTCCAAAGGTCTCAACAAGCAGACTCATGGTCTCTTCTACAGATGTTTGAAAATCAGCAGGTTGCTGTGATTGTGTAGTTGTACCTACTACTTCCATCTGTATCACACTTGATTCCCCCTGACTCACATGCTCATCAGCAGGGTTAGCAGCAGACTGCTCTTCCCCCTGAACTATTGCCAAACTTGCAGGGTCTTCAATCAAGTCTTCAATCACTTCTTCAGCTACCACAAAGGTTCGTAGTTTGCTGTGGTTCTTCAGCAGATTGCTCAACAACAACCTGTGCAGCTTCAGTAGATTCACCAATAACATCTTCTACAAGAAGCTTCGGTACATGCCAGACCGTCGTGATTCTTCAACAGATTGCTCAACAACAACCCGTTCACTTCCGAGACTTAATAACCTCATCGTGTGAGGAATCACCGATTACAACTCGGTGGAATAATAGTTAAGGGCTCACCTCAACAAATCTTCTTCTTCTACCGACACCTCTTCTTGGACTTTTTGTTTTTCCAAGATTCTTAATTCTTTTCCTTTGCCATACTTCTTCTTTTTGGCAACCTCCTTCATCCTCTTGGATAGGGGTTCATCATCATCATCATCATCATCATCATCATCATGTCCAAGAGATTTTCTCTTTCTACTATCTTCTTTCTCGTTGTTTTGTCGAGTTTCAACAACAGCTTCTTCTTGCAGCCTACAAAGCAGGGTCGTAACCTCCACTTGACCCTCGGCGTACTCGCCGATCGTGCCGTTTCCTTTCTTGTTCTCTTTGATTTCAAGATTTCGTAATCTTCCTAACATCGCACTTTTTCTCTTTCCAGCAGCTTTTCTTTGATGCAAAGGGTTTGATGGATATCTTCTTAGTTTGCCGAACCCGCTCACCACCAAAGCATCACCGTCATCTCCATCATCATTATCACCAAGATGCTCTCCAAAGAACCTCTTCATCATCATCTAGTCCAGAATCGCATGATCAATCTCCTTCTTGTATCCGGACCGATTTATGTCAACCGGTTCAAGATCGTAGAACCTCCAGATGATTCAAAGAGGTCCGAACCATCAAACCTAGGGGTAAGGCCTTTGATTTTCTTTTCTTTAATTTGTCCTCCTTGGCTACTTTCTTCATATAATGAATGAAATAACCACCCCAATCAAATTTCATGCTTCGCAAATGATAATCATCACTCTATCTTGGGTCCCGATAGAGTATCCATACCGCCAACTAGCCCAAGTATGTTCTTTGCAATGAGCTTGCTCACAGATCGTATTCATTACCAATATTTTTGCAATTGATGCCTGGTACCGATTTGATAGTTGCATTTGTCTTGATCTCGATCTACAAAAGCCATCTTGTCCAATCCCATAGCTTCGTGGATTGACCGAACCATCAACAATTTCTTCAAAACCAAACACTTCTCTCAAATAGATTGGAGGAGATTACAAGCTCCTCACCATTCACAAGTGGTTTTGAATGCTTCGCTTCCTTCTTCTATAACAATATTCTTCCGTAAATCAATAACATTGGTGTATGATATTGTTTCTAATCCGATGTTGAGTTTGTTCTCCAAGCCCGCAAACCTTCTTATTCTTCGACCTATATTAATAGCCAACTCCGTTTTGTTTGCATCAACAACATAGCCTCTTACACTTTGGCTTGATTCGATTTGAACCTCAATCCTTTCCGCCATTGAAATAAGAAAAAGATGAAGAAAGATTGCTCTCAAATCTGTGTTCACACGTTGTAGATTTTGCGTAGAGATAAAGCGAAATTGCAAGTGGAGAAACCGCCGTATAACAAATCCGATTTTATAGACAAGTGGGTAGTTGAAGCCGTCATAGCACGTACATTGAGGTAACCACGATTAAATTTGATTAAATGCCGTCTTGACACGTGGCCCATTACTCCTCCATAACGTTTGTAACCGTTGGATGGTTTGACTCGTGGTAATAATGGATAAAATAAATATCCCGCCAATATGCTTTTTGACTTTAATTATTTTGACCGAGTAACGTTCCCTCCAAAGGTAATCCTCGCCAGGTGGGCTCAAGAAAGGTGTCGATAAGTAGACTTCGCGGCCTCCGCCGACAAAAGTACTCGCCGAACCTTGTTTTCTTCTTGTTTTGTTCAATTGATAATACAAGATGAGGTTTAATACCAATGACCGATCCGTCAAGTGAGCTCACCCAAAATGACAAAGACCAATCCCCTTGGCAACCTCATTTGCTCAATTGTCCAAACATAAGTACATGGAATTGTTGATACCAATGACTAATCTGCTAAGTGAGCTCACCCAACATAGCAAAGACTAATCCCCTTGGTGAATTCCAAGACACCGCCGAATATCACCAATCTTTATGATTCCAAGTTCGATCCTTAATTTAGCAAATCTTTCACCGTCAAGAGGTTTAGTGAAAATATCGCAAGTTGATCTTCGCAGGAATGTATAGAACCACTACATCTTTCTTTTCAACATGATCTCTTATAAAATGATGTCTCACATCAATGTGCTTGGTTCTTGAATGCAAAACAGATTTTCTCGTGATTGCAATTGCACTTGTGTTGTCACACATGATTGGAATTTCCCTTTCTTCAATTCCATAATCCCTTAATTGTTGTCTTAGCCATAGTACTTGTGCACAAGCAGCTTTCCAAAGAAGAATGTATTCAAATTTCTTCAAGAAGTGGAAGTTGAAATAGAATTCTCGTTTCTTGCTAAACCAGAGACCCGCCTATTTCCCATTAACCGACAGTTCCCGAGGTGCTTTTTCTATCAATCTTGCATCCAAGATAATCGTAATCCGAGTAGGATATTACCTTGAAGCTTCCTTCCTTGGAATACCATATCCCTACTCCCAAAGTCTCTTTAAGATACTTGAGAATTCTCTTAACCGCACCTAAATGACTTTCTTTAGGTTTAGATTGAAATCTTGCACAAACACCTACAAGAAAGGATATATCGTCCGTCGGCAAGAGGTAAAGCAGCATCGCCTATCATCCTTCCGTATAAGGTCCGATCAACATCTTTGCCTTCTTTATCTTCATCTAATCTCGATGTTTGTACTCATAGGAGTTGAATTCTTAGTGCTATTTTCCATACCAAACTTCTTCAAAGAACTCCTTGGTATACTTGGTTTGATGAATGAAGATTCCATCATTCACTTGTTTGACTTGCAATCCCAAAAAGTAATTCATTTCTCCCATCATACTCATTTGGAATTTGCTCTTCATTAGATTTGCAAATTTTTCACAAAGTAAATCATTCTCAGAACCAAATATTATGTCATCCACATAAATTTGTACCAGCAAGGTGCTGTCCCCTTCACTGATTCTGAAAAGAGTCTTGTCAATGGTGCCTTTTGTGAAACCATTGTCTACCAAGAATTGAGATAGAGTCTCATACCATGCTCTTGGTGCTTGTTTCAATCCATAAAGTGCTTTGTTGAGTCTGTACACTTTATCTTCTTGATCTTTAACTTCAAATCCAGGAGGTTGCTGAACATACACTTCCTCCTCTAGATCCCATTCAAAAATGCACTCTTGACATCCATTTGATATACTTTGAAGTTCTTATATGCAAGCATATGCTAGGAATAATCTGATAGCTTCCAATCTTGCAACAGTGCATAAGTTTCATCAAAATCTATTCCTTCGCTTGAGAATAGCCTTTTGCAACTAATCCGGCCTTATTTCTCACAATGGTACCGATTCATCAAGTTTATTTTTGTATACCCACTTAGTACCAATGATATTTGCATGACTTGGCCTTTCAACTAGTGTCCAAACTTGATTTCTTTCAAATTCATTTAATTCTTCTTGCATAGCAATTATCCAATCTGGATCCGAAATTGCTTCTTCAACAACTTTAGGTTCCATTTGAGATAGAAAACAGTAAACATAGCTTCCAGCTTGTCTTCTAGTCCTCACACCTTGCCGTACATTGCCAATAACTTGTTCAAACAGGGTGATTCCTTAACCATTGAGGATTTTGGTTATTTTGATTTTCGTGAACATCATCTTCGCAGGGTCCGCTCGTAGTTTCTTCTACAGTGGGGTCAGCGATCCTTGAACCGCTTCGCTTGTTGCATCGCAATATTGTCGGGGTGTTCAAGCAGGGGCGATATCGTAAACTTTTAAGTCATTGAATCTTTCCAAAACTTCAACACAATCTGGATCGTGACTTGTTGATTCCTAGCAGTTCATGATCTTCATCTTCCATTCCAAGAAACTTAGGTTCATCAAACACAACATGGATTGTTTCTTCATGTTTTAGTGACCTCTTGTTCAAGCACTCGAATGCTCGCCGACCGAAGAATATCCCAAGAATATGCCTTCATCCGATTTAGGTTGGAATGTTTTCAAATGAACTTTGTGATTTAGAATAAAACATTTACTTCCAAATGGATGGAAATAGGATATGTTAGGTATCCTTCCATTCCGGACCTCATAGGGTGTCTTCAAGCAGCTTCTTGTTTACCGATGTTCTGCTTTGTGTATAGCATGTCGTATTTATCGCTTCACCCAATATCTTTCGTGTAGCAATGCTTCACAAATCATTGTTCTTCCCGCTTCCTTTAATGTCCTCGTTTCTTCTTTCAAAGAACCCCATTTTGCCGAGGTGTACCAAAGAAGCAGACAAGTTGATGTAGTACACCATTCTCGTTCACAATATTCTCTTATAACTTTGTTGAGAAATTCAAGCACTCGATCCGATCTTATCTTTATGACTGTTAAACTTTTCTCATTTTGTAATCTCTTCAAAAGATTAGGCATGCTTTGGAGTGTCTCACTTTTCTTGTTCATAAATATCACCCAGGTGTATCTAGAAAAATCATCCACAACTACTAAGGTGTATTTCTTTCCTGTTACACTTGTTGGAGTTATTGGTCCAAAAAGATCCATATGCATAAGCTCCAACACTCGTTAGTTGATTGTTTAGTCTTTGACTTGAAACTTGACTTTATCTCGTTTACCTTGCCGACATGCATCACATATAGCATCCTTCTTGAATGTGATCTCGTGTAAACCAATCACTAACTTCTTTTTCACCAACTGATTAATATCATCAAAATTCAAGTGATTTAACTTCTTGTGCCATAACCAATTGAGTTCGATTTGGTATGCACAATCAGTGCAGTGTGTTTCGGAACTCGCAAGAGACCAATCCACAACATACATGTTCTCGTTGCCTTCTACCAAAGCAAGTACAACTTGATCACCTCTCTCACTAATGACAATACAATTGTTTTTGTCAAAAGTGACCTTGTATCCCATATCACGAATTGTCCAAAGGCTCGCCAAGTTGTAGTCCAAATCCCTCCACATATGCCACATTCTTGATTGTAAGTCCATTTCGATAAGTGTGCCATATCCTCTTGTATATCCAGTGTGTTTTTTGTTGCCAAAATTCACCCTTGGACCATCTTTTGCCACAAAGTTTGTTAGACAAAGGCTTATTCTTTGTCATGTGTCCGGAACATTGTTGGGGAGATTTTGCATCATAAAAACAAAAGAAAATTTATAAAACCTATACTACCATGCAAAACTACCTCCTAACCGACCAAATACCGGGTAGTTGATAGTAAAGTTGGATAAGTACGGGTATCGATCCTCGGGGAAAAGGGATATTGAATCTAACGTCATTAATTCCTCTTTATTAAAACACATAACTAACCTAATCTAAAATGGAAAAATAAACCGGACAGAGGATTGTTAATCCAAAGCCAGGAAGGATAATTGCGAACAACATAAAATAAATCTAAACTACAACAATAAATCTAACTAACGAACATGATAATGACCGAAGCGATCAAACATGGAACAAATCATAATCCACCATCCCGCAACCCTTTATTTCTTCCCTTGATTATCTTATAGTGATTTAATTCAAGTTGTGGTTCACCTCTCAAACGTATGAATTCCTACTTTCGTAGATGAATTCGCCTATCAATCTCTATCTTTCGATTTACGGAGATTAACGCATCATAAAATAAACCAAGGTGCAAGATTTCCTAGATCTAACAACCTAGACATTCAACCTATCAACTTTCGTTTGACATAGATCAAAACGTCTATTCTTTCCTATGGTGATCTCGTGTTTACACCGACTTTCGTCCTATGGTAAACATCAATAACAACATCTTTCGATATAAATTGCATTAACAAATAAACGCATGGAAAGAAACGAACTTTAAATTGAATTCATACATAAAAGATCCAAAGATGAAAACTTACAGCAAACGGAAAGATTAACCATGGCTGCCCCAAGTTCAAGGCTCAAACCAACACCATGGACGACTAAAAAGGAAGAAGAAACGAAAAAAAAACATCTAATCTAACCCCGGATCACCCGAGCACAAGGCTCGGGTGACCGGCCTTGAAACTCCCAGAATGCGGCTGCTGTTCTGTGATTTTCGCGTATAAAATTCTGATGTCCTTAGGGTTGGGGGCGCAGCTGTTTAAATAGAAAAACTAAGGCGGTTGCTACAGTAACCGCTCCGGACGCCCGTTTGAAGATTCCGGACGCTCGTCCACTATTTCCAGCAACAGCATCCAAACTTGTAATGCTCATATCTCGGTCCTCATAAGTCGGAATGAAGTGATTCAAAATCCTGTAGAATCCTCTCTTCAAGCCCTACAACTCTTCTCTTGAGGTCGAGAGTCAAATCAGTTTATATCATATCAAGAACTGCATCGGAAGGTCGTTACTACCCGGAATCCCGATTTTCCGACATTTATCTTGATTGATTTCTTTCCTTATATCTTTCAATCTTCCATAACTTTGATTGATCCTTTCCAAGCACGAATTTGGCTCTCTAAAATCCTCTCTTCCATCATCAATGAGTATCTACAACAATAGGAAACATACCAAAGCGTAACGTATTTCCAAAATAACATAAAATCATCAATTAAGCACATAAATCATTACGTTTTGAGATTTAACTATTAAAAACATCATTTACTCAATATTTCAATATAAGGCTCGATTTCTATGAAAAACATCCATATATGGGGAATATTGATATAAAATATATCCTTATAAAACGTATAAAATCACCCTTAACAACTCCCCCACACTTAAACCTTGCTCGTCCCGAGCAAGACAAAACATAATCATCACCCGAGACAAATAAACATCTTAGCAAATATAAAACATATTCAAGTAGTTTAGAGGTTCACCCAAGTGCGTGTGTGCATAGCCATAGTAAACTTCCACTAAGTCCACACTTGAAAATTTATCAAGCAAAACTAGCCAACATCCCATTTAAATTAGAAATATAAAAACGATTATAACACGCACCTCACAAAACATACAGATTCGAAAAGATAATAGGGAGCATTTAAAATATTTCCGACATACTTAGAGGATAATCCCTACAACATATCTTTCAGTTTATACTGGGGATAAGATTAACGATAACTAAGTCTTCCATTTAATTCATATCACTTCTTATGCAAGTTGATTTAACTATTGCTCATTTAAACGCACATCAGAATGAGCTATTGCCCTCATAGTAGAATAGGACATTTCACGATAATCCCCTACCTACTCAAATCATAAGGCAGCTTTTTCTGACTGTCGTGAGCTTTTGGTCATCATAGTGGAATAGGACATACGTGGTATACCCTACCTCACTCAAATCATCGACCGACTTTCGACACACACAAATAATTTCATATTAATTCAACTTTTTCACTTTGACAATAGCTACGTGTTACTTATCACATTCAAACTTCTAGATATTCACGATCTCATACTTTGGATCTAAATACAAACTATCATAAATCTCACGATATATACGTAGCACTAAGCACATGACTTATAAGATAATCAAAAACTACTAATCCAAAACGGGGTATAACTTTATAAATTAGCTCATCATTCACTATGGCTCGTGAAAAATAAATCTTGGTGAAACAACTAACTTACTAAAAATATGGTATACAGCATCAATGACTACAACAAACCGAACAAAACGTGTATTGACTACTCAGGACAAAACAAAAACAAAAGTGTCGAAAAATTCTGAAAAATTAAGCCCATTTTGCACAGAAACATCATATATTAAGCAAACGGTAGATACATAGCTTATTCCCCTCCCCCACACTTAAATTACAACATGTCCTCATGTTGTGCGTAAAATAAAAAGAAAGAAAGAACTTAGCTGATTGTCGTTCGAATGGGAGCAACTCGGAATGATGCGCGGACCCAGGAATGCTTGAGGATATCGCAGATTGTGGACCATCCACCGGAAAACCGACACCGTCCGAAACTCACAAACGCTATCAAGACTATCCCGCACACTTGACAAACACGAAAAGTATCTCGGGGACAAGGGGGGGAATTATATCATATGAAACACAAGGGATAATCGTTTAGATGGAAAAATCACCGTCCAAGGAAAAGTGCGTAACATCCAACCGTCAACCACAAATACGGAGCAAGATTCACGCAATACCCTAACTAGACTAAAACTAAACGAAGACACACAAAAGAAAAACAAAAGAAAATAAACAAAAGAAAAACGTATATCTGTGGTGCCCCCCAGTAGCGCCTTTGGTTTATGTCGTTAGCTCGACACGAGCTTGAAGCTCACTGGATCGTGCCATTTAACCTTTCTTCCAGCCCACTACATCGTGTAAGCTCGATCGGTGGTGTGGCCGTAGAAACAACATCTAACGCATGGGGTCAAATCTTTGATAGCTTTCCAAGCACGTTTAATTTTCCCCATTGTAGACTTCTTCTTCTTCGCCTTTCTTTTTAACCGTGCCTCCCTTTTAAGCTCTTCCATATCCCAACTACCACCCGAACTTCCTCTCTCCGGACCACCGCCGTCACCCTCGGAAAACGGATCGGGCGAAAACTCGTCAAACCGGTTGACTTCGGGGTACCACACCCGAGGATATCGAGGAAATGAACAAATCAAAGGTTTCTCTTTGGGTTGACCAATATAATGCTTGCACCTCGACCATTCACTCGAACGGCTGGTCATCATAACCTCTTAACTCTAAAACACCTCCAGGAATAATTTGCGTAATCTCAAAGGGGCCGGACCATCGTGTCCTCAACTTTCCAGAAACAGATGCAACCCGGAATTATACATTAAAACTTGCTCCCCGACTTGAAATTCTCGATGCTTGATCTTTTCATCATGAAGGAGTTTCATTCTCGTCCTTACCGATCCCGGCACTCTCGTAGGCTTGGAGTCTAAACTCATCTAACTCATGCAATCTGCGTGCAAGTCGGTGTTTTTCACAAGATTGGGCATCGAAGTTTAAGAATTTAATGGCCCAATACGCTCTATGCTCCAATTCGATTGGCAAGTGGCATGATTTTCCATAAACCATCCGATAGGGTGATGTACCCATGGGGGTCTTATAGGCAGTTCTGTACGCCCATAGTACATCATCCAACTTTAGACTCCAGTCCTTTCTATGACTGTTCACTGTTTTCTCCAGGATCTTCTTCAAGCTCTGGTTGCTTCGCTCAACCTGACCACTAGTCATCGGATGATATGGTGTGCCAGCTTTGTGACGAACACCATACTTTTCAAGAACTTTCTCTAGGGGTCGGTTGCGTAAATGCGTCCCTTCATCACCGATCAAGGCGCGTGGACATCCAAACCTCACAAAGATATTCTTCTTTAGAAAATTCATGACCGTTTTATGATCATTGCGAGGAGTGGCTATTGCCTCCACCCATTTCGATACATAGTCTACGCGAGACTAAGATGTATTTATTCCCACGGGAGGATGGGAATGGACCCATAAAGTCAATCCCCCATACATCAAAGACTTCGCATTCAAGAATGGGTTTCAATGGCATGTCAAACCGCCTTGTTAGAGTACCGGTTCTTTGGCACCTATCGCAAGCTTTACGAAAGCTTCCGTGTCCTTAAAGATCGTGGGCCAATAGAAACCGGACTCGGAAGATCTTCGCAACCGTTTTCCAAGGACCAAAGTGACCACCTGGGTCCACTATGGCATTGCTCGATTATATCGCGGTGCTCGGATTCGGGAACACACCTCCTTAGCAAACCATCTTTACAGATTTTGAAGAGGTAAGGTTCATCCCAAACAAAAGTTTTCATATCAGAGAAAAATTTCTTCTTCTCTTGATAGGACAATTTTGGGTCAAGATATTGGGAATGAAGGTAGTTGACGATACAAGCATACCAAGGAATCTTAGGAGTGCACTTGTCTAGATGCATAACATTCCGGAGAGGAGAGGAAAGGTCTAAATCTTCAGGTTCTTCCTCCTCTTCATCCTTCATTCTCTTATCCACAATCACCTCAACACTCTGGGGCTTCAACGGCTCTTCAATTGTGACTTCCTCCGGGTGATTTATCTCTAATGCAGGCATAGTGTCCTCTATATTCTCCAACACCGGGTGATTAACATCGTCAACCACCTCTAATGTCGGACCTTTCCTAGGACAACCGTCTTCATCATCACACCTTGCAGGAGGGAAGGAAGTCTCTAACCTTTGTAACTTAAGCCGATCCACATCATGTTCTAGCTCATCAATCGTCCCTTGTTGCCAATGGCTTCGATCTTGACCCAACAGAGAACAAGGATAGTTACTCATCCCATCATTTTTTGCTGGTGCATAGTTGTGGCTATATTGGAATTGATTTTCATAACTTGCACCATCATTGTCGTAAGCATCTCCTCCACCATAAGGGAGTGTGGGAGCTAGATCAGTGCATTGGTCTTGAACCATTTGCTCGAGCCGTCTCTCAAGATTCTTGAGTGTCCTATTTTGCTCCTCCAATTTAGCTTCAAGATCGTCCGATTGAGAGGGGCCTTGATAGTTCGAAAGTTCGTGGGAAAGATTGGCTAGACGACTTTGAAACATAGGATCGGGGCCGTTCGATTGAACCATTGATTTTGATTGGAAAAATTGATATTTTGGTTCGACGAAGTTCGGGTTTTGATTGAAACTCGGTTTTGATTGAAACCCGATTTTGAAAATTGTTGTGGCCGGAACCGATCGTTAAATTTCGATTATTCGGCCAAAGAAGGCGTTCGTCCACCGTTGGGACATAAACGAGCGATATGTCCCACGTTGTCACAATTCGACATGTGACCGGACCGAAATTTCCCGATTATGGAAAGAATTGACTTGATATCCGGCGGGGGAAGAGATCGACACGGCCAACGGCATGGCCGGGTCGACAACATCTTCCACGTAACGAACGGGAGAGTTCGTGGAAAAGACGGGGTCGGATTCATAGGATTAAGCGACATTTGAAGAGATGCCATCTCGTTTCAAAGATGGCGATCTTACTTTGCTCATCCATGTCCTCAATCCTAGATGGAAGATTGTATGAAACAAAAACAAATCTAAACTACGAAAAATTTAAAACAGAAAAACATAAAACACTAAAAAGGGGAAAAAAAAACGTGTTGAAATCTTCTGAGCCCAAAATGGAAGGGAAAACAGTGGATTTTGACCTCGAAAACGGTGTCGGCCGGCCTCCGGCAGTCCGCCACGTCGTCGGCGTCGGAACGAGCTTTCCGAATTGGGGTCCTGCGCGCCAATCCGACACTCGAGTGCTAAAGCGAGCCGAAAGTTATGGCCAAAATACTAAAGAGTGCTAAAGCGATCCCTTTTATCCAAAAATTTGATCGTTAAAAACGTGGGGTCAGATAATTCAACCTCAGATGTCCCCGAATTAATGTGGAAACTAGAAAAGATAGAAACAAAAACCCTACCTACGAAAAGACACTGAAACAGGAGGACAGACGGGCGTTTGGAAATCCGAACGCTCGTCCGGAAGGCTGAAGAACAGGACGGGCGTCCAAATTTGATGGACGTTCGTCTGACTTGGTAAAAACGATACAGAGTTGAGAATTTTAAAACGGACGGGCGTTTGATTGTTCAGACGCCCGTCTGGGACAGGAAAAAAAAAACAGAAACAGAGACAGAAAAATAGCAGGAAAACGGGGGACAGAAAGGACAGAAAAACAGAAACAGATAGGAAAGTAAAAACGAGATAAAGTGGGAGAAACCTAATAGGAGACTACAAAACCTAAACGATTAAAAACCCTAATAACCTAACTCAAGTCTACCTAAAAACAAGAAATATAAAGAAATTAAAACAAGAAAAGCGGAACAACTTAGAAAAACTAATAAAACTAGACAACCGTACCGATTCCCCGGCAACGGCGCCACTTTTGTTGGGGAGATTTTGCATCATAAAAACAAAAGAAAATTTATAAAACCTATACTACCATGCAAAACTACCTCCTAACCGGCCGAATACCGGGTAGTTGCTAGTAAAGTTGGATAAGTACGGGTATCGATCCTCAGGGAAAAGGGATATTGAATCTAACGTCATTAATTCCTCTTTATTAAAACACATAACTAATCCTAATCTAAAACAAAAATAAAAGGACAGAGGATTGTTAATCCAAAGCCGGGAAGGATAATTGCGAACCAAAATAAATAAAACTATAACAGTAAACTAACTAACGAACATGATAATGACTGAAGCGATCAAACATGGAACGAACCATAATCCACCATCCCGCAACCCTTAATTTCTTCCCTTGATTATCTTATAGTGGTTTAATTCAAGTTGTGGTTCACCTCTCATAAGTATGAATTCCTACTTTCGTAGATGAATTCGCCTATCAATCTCTATCTTTCGATTTACGGAGATTAACGCATCATAAAATAAACCAAGGTGCAAGATTTCCTAGATCTAACAACCTAGACATTCAACCTATCAACTTTCGTTTGACATAGATCAAAACGTCTATTCTTTCCTATGGTGATCTCGCGTTTACACCGACTTTCGTCCTATGGTAAACATCAATAACAACATCTTTCGATATAAATTGCATTAACAAATAAACGCATGGAAAGAAACGAACTTTAAATTGAATTCATGCATAAAAGATCCAAAGATGAAAACTTACAGCTGCGGAAAGATTAACCATGGCTGCCCCAAGTTCAAGGCTCAAACCAACACCATGGACGACTAAAAAGGAAGAAGAAACGAAAAAAAACATCTAATCTAACCCCGGATCACCCGAGCACAAGGCTCGGGTGACCGGCCTTGAAAACTCCCGAATGCGGCCGCCGTTCGTGATTTTCGCGTATAAAATTCTGATGTCCTTAGGGTTGGGGGCGCAGCTGTTTAAATAGAAAAACTAAGGCGGTTGCTACAAGTAACCGCTCCGGACGCCCGTTTGAAGATTCCGGACGCTCGTCCACTATTTCCAGCAACAGCATCCAAACTTGTAATGCTCATATCTCGGTCCTCATAAGTCGGAATGAAGTGATTCAAAATCCTGTAGAATCCTCTCTTCAAGCCCTACAACTCTTCTCTTGAGGTCGAGAGTCAAATCAGTTTATATCATATCAAGAACTGCGTCGGAAGGTCGTTACTACCCGGAATCCTGATTTTCCGACATTTATCTTGATTGATTTCTTTCCTTATATCTTTCAATCTTCCATAACTTTGATTGATCCTTTCTAAGCACGAATTTGGCTCTCTAAAATCCTCTCTTCCATCATCAATGAGTATCTACAACAATAGGAAACATACCAAAGCGTAACGTATTTCCAAAATAACATAAAATCATCAATTAAGCACATAAATCATTACGTTTTGAGATTTAACTATTAAAAACATCATTTACTCAATATTTCAATATAAGGCTCGATTTCTATGAAAAAACATCCATATATGGGGAATATTGATATAAAATATATCCTTATAAAACGTATAAAATCACCCTTAACAAACATCCACTGTCAAAGTACCGGACACCCTACAAAACAAAGTTAGTGCATTTTAGGTACCCAAACCTGTTTGGGTCCATAGTGGTCGATGGCAAGCATGACCCTTGGTATGTTTCCATAAGGTCTTCTCCTAAATGTGTCATACTTTGGTTCATACTTTGGTTCATACATGTATTCCACACATCCATAGGTTCTAACAAGAGGTTGTGTAGGAACCACATATGTTTTCCGGCCTTTTGGTACATAATGCTTGTTTGAAATGATTCTTGTTGTTAGAAACATTTGCATAACCATAGGTGTGTTTGTCTGTTAAGAACACCCGTAATATGGAGTCTGCCGAGGTCTTGTGTAAGTCCTCTCGCGATTCCATTGTCTAGGTCTTACCCTAGTAGTATGGTTATACTTACTCGTTTCTAGCATTAGATGCGGAATATTCCAATCATTATCGCGGGAACAAGCCTACCTTTCCCCCTAAGATAAGTATCCCTTGAATGATCAACATTTTTGGATTTAGGATTCTTATCCTTGGAATATTTCTGTTTCTTTCCCTTCGTGGTCCAAATAGACTTAGTAGCAGTGTCCGCTATCGAAGAAGCTTAAGGCACAAGCGATCCTATTTTTAGATTTATTCATTTTACTAGAGCCGTTGACTTCGAGACTTCGATTTTGCTTCCTTGAGGCATTCTCATTGGGTTTTACTCGCTTCAAAGCGGCCTTTTGGGAGATGGATCTAGTGCGGGCACAAACTTAGGACCAAATCGTACTAGGTTCGAGTAACCTTACCGGATCCACTCTTGTTAGATTGCCGAGTTCCAAATCCAAGCCCAGCTCTATCTCCATAAGCCTTTCCCGATTTGTATGCGGTATTGGAACAAGATGGTTCGGCGAAGTCGATTCGAGGTCGCCGGATGTTCGCGACTTATGCCGATTCTCGTCCAACTTCTTTTTCCTTACCATTGAAAACCCTTAATTCAAATTTTCAATCTTCCAACTTCTAACTCAAGAGCCTCTTTTTCACCTTCACAACCTCATAACCGATTGTATTATCCTCGCTTGATTAAGGATAGCATCCAAAGTCTCATTGTTGTCGAATTTCTAGGATTTGAACCACAAGGTTGATTCACAATCACTTCCGGCGGAGTGTTTATAGATACGTGTTGTATACCTCCTCGCCATCCATATTGGCCATCAAAGCATAATCCTCCATATCGAACTTGTCTGTCATCATCGATTCATTTCCTTTTTCGATTCCACTTCATATCCCGATTCATCTTCGCAACCATAGCCTTCTTGCCATGTCTTCTTTGTTGACTCTTGGTCTTCGCAGTCCGGACAATCGTGTCTAAAATGTCCAGTGCTTCTTACAGCTTGAAGCAAAGATAATCGTGTTCCTTGCCTTGTTTCAACTCGGACAATCGTGTCGAAGTGTCCTGGTTTCTTGCAATGAAAGCATAGATAGTCATTATCTTTCTTTGGTTCTTCTTTCCTTCTTTCGCAGGCCTCTTTGTGAAATTTCTTGTAGGGGCCTTTACGGTCTTCATCATTCGATTTTCTTGCTCAGTAGGGCAATTTGCTCTTGCATTTCATCTAGCATATCATCATGTCCTCCTGATGTTTCTTCATGATGTGAAGCAGCCAATGCAGTGGTTTTTGGCTCTTCCTTTTCAGTTTCAGGCACCAGCTTCTTGCTAAATTCATAGGCCTTAAGATCGTAGAACAATTTGAAGGTATCTTCTTCATGCAACTTTCTCATTTCTTCAATTGCAATCACCTTCATTTTCCAAACATCTCTTGCAGTAAAGCTTCCAAGATTTTGGTGTTTACTTCCTCTTTTGAATAACTTACACTCGCAGGGTAAGTTCATCCAAGATAGCATTGAATCTTGATTCCATTTGCTCAATGGTTTCATTAGGTAGCATCTTGAACTTTTGAAACCTTTTTCCGGCCACACCGATTTTGTTCTTCTTTATTGCATCGTTGCCTTCACAGATTAAGTGAATCTTATCCCAAAGTTCCTTTGCGCTTGCAATCTTTGACCTTCATGTACATATTGCTATCCAAGGTTCTCGTAGATGATATCAATAGCAATGTTGTTGAGGTTTGCTCTTTTTCTCGTCTTCTCGCATTCCATTCTCTCTTTGGTTTAGGAATGTACTCGCTCCGTCACCCACTCATTCGCCTTTGTAATCTCCATGGTCCTTCGCTTAGTACATCCATCATCTCATCATGAGTAGCAGCAAGATATGCCCGCATTCGACGTTTATACTCATCAAATCGTCAAGAGAACACATCAACATAGTTCTAGCATACCGTGTGTTGTCCATGATGCAAGTCTTGAAAATCGGTAATTTGAAAGAAAGTTTTAAAGAATTTTCACAAGTACAACAAGTAGGATTCCTTCGAACGAAGCAATCGCTCCGATACCAATTGTTGGTCCCTTGAAAAGGCTTTAGTTAAGTTTAGAGGGGGGGGGGGTGAATAAACTTAACTCTTAAAACTTTGGAGTTAACAAATTCGCAACTTCGGCGAGCTCGCCGATACTTCGATGTCTGTCGAGACCTCGCAGCTCGCGATAAACGTAGTCTACCGACAGCCTTTCGCCTTGCTAAATTTGTGCAAATGGAATAATATCAAAATTAAGCCTTGTTACTTGTTGTTAAATATGTTACTAAGTATTAGATACTCGCAATGTATGTGTGTGATTTCGCTGTTGCTAGATTCAAGCAGTTGATATGGATAATGACTAAGTGCGTAAAGTAAATGCGTAAGTAAGTAGAGAGATTTTATAGTGGTTCCGGGTGATGTAATCCCGTCGGTCCACTCTTCTCCCGTGATGTTGGAGGAAATTCACTAGTGATCTTTGAGTTATCTCGTTACAAAGAATCCTAGATTGCTTGTCCTTCACCAATAACTATGGCTTCACAAACCGAAAACTCGGAACATGTAGGATTGCTTTGCTCCCGAGTCTTCCACCGGTCCTTGAAGGGTAGGATTGCCTCTTCACCACTCCCACCACAAACCAACAAATCTTTCACACCCAACGGATGCTTCACTGTCTTCGTGAGATTCTTTATAAGATAAAGAATGAATCAAATAAATGATTCAACATTGCGGCAGCCTTGATTAGGATGATGTAATCGGCGACTTGCGCCTTCAAGTGTGTATGCTTGATGCAACTTGAACACGTAAAGCACTTGAAGAAGATAACTAGATCGGCGAGCTTTAAGCTCGGTAAGTTCAAATAGGTGTTTTTCACTCGCATTGTTACTTAAAATTTTTCCCAAAATTCATCCACTTGTTTCGAGTTGAAAGTCCTCTATTTATAGGTAAGAGTGCATGTGACTTGAATTTAAAATTCAAATGTGACCGTTCCTTGTATTTGTCCCATCTGCACTGCATTCTGTCACTATTCATTGGACGACACTCGTCGGATTACTTTTTGACAAGCGGTCGTTGATGGGAGTCAACTTTACGTGATTCCGGTGCATTTTCTACCCCCGTTTACCACACTTTTAGCATGTTTCTTGGTAATTTAGACCGTTTTAGGGGTAATATCGTGAGTTTATAGCACGGGGAGTAAATCCGTCACTTTGATGGTTTACTACCTCCTTTTATTGATATTGACCCTATTCCGAGCACTTTTACCCTCCGGAATGTTTTGGTTGTTTTTTTGTTGTTGTGATGATGTAGGGTATTGGTGTCTCGAGAACCCGGAAGGCGAAGATTTATGATGATAAGTGTGATCAAGGTGCAAGAATGAGCCAAGAAAGAAGAAAGAATAGGAAAAGGAAGAGAAAGAGTTGGTGCCCGAGTGACTGTTCTGATTCAGAAGCATTTTGACCCATGATGGAGGCATTTTCTGGTCACGACTTCTTCATGAAAGTTGTAGAGAATTGAAAGAGCTTTCCAACGCATCTTGAATCACCCCAATCGGAGCTCGGACGAAGAAGTTATGAAGGTTTTACTGCAGCAGAAAACTGCATCATCTCAAACGCGCGTTTGGAGCTTTCAAACGCGCGTTTCGGACGTTTTTTTCATGTACAGAGTGCTGGGAGCTGAAACGCGCGTTTGGGAACCTCCAAACGCGCGTTTGGGGTCATTTTCTGCAGATTTTGGCCCCTATAAATACCCATTTCCATCGAATTTCATGAGCTTCTTCTCCCCTCTCTTAGCAAAAACTATACCCACTCTTTGCTCGAAATTTGTAATAGATTAGAACACTTTCTCTTAGCATAAATTAGCATAAACATAGCTTAATTGTTCCATTTCCAAGCTCAAATTCTCATTCCAACTTCAAAGCATCCACCTTTTAATTAGTTCTTTATTTTGTACTTTTGGATCTCAAACTCGAATTTCTTCAAATTAATGGTAAATTTCTCTTCCCTTTTACTTATTATGGCTTTCATTTCCTATTTTGTGTATGTTTTGATTAGTATAATGAGTAGCTAATCCCTTTTCATAGTCGAATCATGTGAAATTTGGTGAAATCACTCTTTGGGTGATGAAATTGGGAGTGTGTAGTGCTTTTTATTGTTTAATCTTGCTCGTTTCACGTCGTAGAACTTGTTATAACGGATTTGGACTAGATTAGCTACCTAGGTCAAAAATCACACACATCACTCTTGAGAGTTGTTCGAGAGAGGGGGTGTGGGAAAAGGGTTCTAGGATCGCGGTGTAGTCTCGGTTTAGTTGTTAAACCGAGCTCATCGTGAGGTTACTCGTTTATACGTTTAAGCGGCTCGAGTGCAAAACATGACTTGTTAGGAGAGAGTTGTTCGGACCTTAACATGGCATAAGGTGTTAGAAGAGAGTTGTTCGAGCGCTAGCACCGGGTTTAGGAGTTCGCACCCGTGAAATTGAATGCAAGAGTTCGTTTAGTATAATGCACACTCCCGGTTTTGTCTACCTTAGGGTTGAGATTAGTCACATTGATCATGGTTCGGCTATGTCCCTTTCTCCCTTTAGACTTGTTAGTTTAATTTACTTTAGTTTAATTGAAGTGTACAAACATTCCAACAACTTGTTTGCCTAGACTAAGCAATAAGTTCACTTTGGTACTTACAAGCACATCTTCTCTGTGGGATCGACCTCGGACTCCCCGTAGCTTTACTCGCAATCGACCCGGTACACTCGCCGGTTAGAGAGCTTGTTTAGTCACCGTTGTCTTGAGTATTTTATAAATTTGTTTGGTGAAATAAACGCTCATCAAAATGGCGCCGTTGCCGGGGAAGATGTGTGCTATTTGTGATATCTTGCAAGTGAACCGAAGGCTTGGGCCTAGGTTTTATTTTATTGTTTTCTTGTTGTTTGGTGTTTTGTAGTGCATTGCCCGGAGTTTTTGAGAACCGCTTGAACCTTACATTGCTAGAATGGAGACCTTTGCTAAACAAAGAGGAAGGGGCCTTCTAGTTGGGAATTTGATTGCTAGATTTGAAGGTTTGAGTCCGGAACAAACGGGAATGGACCAAGACACTAATCAAGTTGGTCGTGGAGGCCAAGTTTTTGTGGAACACCCTTCTATCGGGGGAGGTCAAGGAGTTACTAATCGAGCTCAAGGCCAATCCTTAAGTAACAATGTTCAACAAAGGGTAAACTGTCAAGGGAAAGGACAAGGTGGAGCAATGCCACCGATGGACCCGAATGCTATGAATTGGCTCATGAATCAAGTACAAGAGCGATTTCAAGCATTAATGCAAGCTCATATGCAAACTCCCAATCCGGCACCGAATCAAGGAGATGTGCGGACTTGTAGAGATTTGGTCATGCCACGGGCCGACTTGGTGGGGCATAGTCCGATAAGGTTGCCCCGATCACCGCCAACACTATGAGTATTGGGCAAAATATTATCAATATGATTAGGGACAACTCAACCTTTAGAGGGACGGCAATCGAAAATCCTTACTTCTTCTTGGATCATTATCTCGAGGTGTGTCGGACTATAAGGATGGAAGGTGTTAGTGAAGAGGCAATTAAGCTACTTTTGTTCCCATTCACTCTAAAAGACCAAGCAAGGGCGTGGTATGACTCCTTAAGGCATGACTCCCTACACACTTGGACCGAGGTGGTGCGCACATTTTTGCTTAAATACTATCCACCGGGAAAAGTTTTTGATTTGAAAGAGGCAATCATGACCTTTGATGCTTATGAAGACGAGTCACTACTCGAGGCATGGGAAAGGTATAAGGCCTTGTTGCGCCAATGTCCCGTACATGGAGTCACTCTTGGGGACCAAGTCCATTGTTTCTTGAGGGGACTTGATCAAGATATGCAAAACCGACTTCATGCTTCAAGCGGTGGTGATATAATGATGTTACAACCTGATCAAGCGTTTGACCAAATTGAACGGATTGCGGAAACTTCAAGACTTTATGTTTCCGAGACAAGAAGAGGGCCAAGACGCAAGAAACCGAGTGAGATGAAGTCGGTAGGGAAAATGATTGAGGATGCATATCATGAGAAATTGTTGGACCAACAAGAGGAATCCTTGCAAAATCTTGATGAAGCGTTTCCCGAGCTAGAGATTGAGTTGGGATCACCCATGTCACTAGAGGGTCCTCCCGTGGAGCTTGATTATGGTAGGTTTCACGTTCTTCCGATTACACCCTCACTTCCCCGATGTGAACATTGATGATGCCTTGGTGGAATGTATGGTGGAACCAACCATTGTTAAGACTCAACATGAAATCTTTGGTGATGAAAGTAGCTCGTTTTGGGATGAAGAAGAGATGGAAGAGGTGCAATGTTTGTCTATTACACCGCCCTCCGAAGAAATGCAAGAGGATGATTTGGAGGAGTGTATGATAGATTTGAGCGCACTTTTTGAAGAACCGGATTCTGAGTTTGAAGAGAAGGCGGGATCGCCCATTTCACCACCACTCCCGATTGAAGTGTATGATGATGCAATTTTGGAGTGTGTGATGAAATCTCATGAGCTTGGTATGACATCCATGGTAGAGTTACCGGAAGAGTTGGAGGTGATTAGCATACCGGTCCCGGACTACTACACTCTTTACTCCCGGTAGATGAAGCTCACAAGATTTATGAAAGGGAACAACTACCATGGGATGGTAATTTCAAGAAGTGGATGATGGCGGATTTCAACGAAAGGGGATTCCCAAGAGCCATGCGCGGTAAGTTCCTAGTGAACTCGTTTTCCCTATGCTTGCTATGCTCATTCTCCTTGAATTGTTGATATTCTTGAGTTCGGATTTCGGTTGATGGTTTTTGGTGATTTTTGATTGAATTAAAAATGTTGTCTTGAGTTGGTTTGAGTCCGTTTTGGTGCCATTTGGTCGAGCCAACGACGTAAAACAAAGGCGCTTTGTGGGAGGCAACCCACCTTTTTGGTAATAATTATGTTTTTGAAGTAGTTTTTGGTTGTAAGAGGGGAGAGTTTTGCTTAAAAGAGAGTGTGGGATGAGAATTTCCTTTTGGTTCGGCCTTTGTACATAGACGGGGATGTTTTTATGTGAGCCTCTCGTGGCCTTATTTTATGCGTGGATGCTCTGTGTTTCTTTTGATTATCTTTACATCCAAAGGCACTTCCCGTCTAGTATGGTTGATATGCTTTGATACCTTGATTGTGGCATGGCTTCTATTTTTATATATCTCGTATCTATCACCATCTTTTGGCACGTGGATTTTTTCCCGTGCATGTGTTTGCCTTGTTTTCTCGTCTACATGGTGTTCGTGTATTCGAGATGGAGCTTACTAGAAGATGTCACGTGGGCTAAAGTGCGCCTTTCTGCCGGGTTTTGGTCAAACAGCTAAGTCTTTTTACTCTTTTTATCTCTCACACACTGAGGACAGTGTTTCGTTTAAGTGTGGGGTGGGAGACTTAGTTGTTTTCTTGTTTTCGTTGTTAAATGTGCTATAAATGTGGTATGCTTAGCCTATGATCGGGCTCGAGTCGATTTTTAGGTAATTTTTAAAATTTTTCAAGGGTCTTAACACCGTGTTGTATGTGTTATTTTCACATTTGAGTGGTGATCACCTTAGTCGGGATCCCGAACATGTACATTGTGGTTTGATATTATCTTGAGAATGGAGTCTTATTAATTTCACGAAAGCTACACTTTGTGCACAATTTGATTGCTACCACCTCTCATATCACTAGCCTTGAGACGAAATGTCATAGGTTTACCTAAGTAGGACATGGGATGACGGTTTTGGCGTTCTCTTGACCCTACCATAGCCAAATAAGCCTTAACCGGAACAGCTTACCCTTCGTAGCCCCTCTCGGCCTTGATAGAATGGTCGACCACCATTCGCTTATAGCCGTTTTGTTACTTAGTCGAAACCTACCCTTGAGCCTTATTATGGTCACATTTCCTTCATTTTATACCCTACGAGTGGACTTAGTCTTCTGTTAGACCACACTTGCTAAGGCAAGTGTGGGGTGGGAGAGATGATGTTTTTGATTGGGTTGTTGTTTCTCGTTTTGAGCTATAAAGTGTTGAGGAGCTCGTTTGGGCTTGGTGTTCGGCTCTTGGGCCAAAAGAAAAGAAAATCTCTTCTTCTATCTCTTCCTTAAAAAAAAAAAAAAAAAAAAAAGAAAAAAAGAAAAAAAAAAGAGAGGATGTACATAGAAATAAAGGCGTGGATTCAAAGTAAGGAGCTCAATGATAAATTTTTATGATGTTAGAGTTGGGATAGTGAGATAGGTGCTAGTGTGCTTGAACTCACCTCACGACACTTGAAACATAGTCGAGTTTGGCAATGAGTTCGGGTGCACCGGTAACCTATGGTTCCCAAAATGTCAAAGTTGATCAAAAAGGAGTTTTGGGTGGTTTGCATGATAAAGATGAGTTGGTACTTGTTTGATTAGGTTCACTCGTACTTCTTTTTCTCCAGCTTCCCAAAATACCCCTTTCGACTAACCGGAATCACCCTAGCCTAACGTTATAACCGCTCAAGTCCCGCCCGATCGTGTCCAAACTTAGTAAACTAGATTAGTGGAGAGGCTCGTGATTATGAAACGGTTGGTAGATTTTTGGTTGGGATTCAAGCCCCGACAATCATTTTGAGCATTTGGTTTTAGCTTGGCACCACACACACTCCATTTTCTTGATAATGTTGTACCAATGTGTTTATGTTCGTGTTTCTTACTTTGGGGCCACCTCGAGAGTGTGAGTAGTAGCACCTACATCATAAAGTTGAATCCCTTGGTTTGTTTTAAAACGCCTATTTTACTCGAGGACGAGCAAAGGCTAAGTGTGGGGTGGTGATGGGAGTGAACTTTACGTGATTCCGGTGCATTTTCTACCCCCGTTTACCACACTTTTAGCATGTTTCTTGGTAATTTAGACCGTTTTAGGGGTAATATCGTGAGTTTATAGCACGGGGAGTAAATCCGTCACTTTGATGGTTTACTACCTCCTTTTATTGATATTGACCCTATTCCGAGCACTTTTACCCTCCGGAATGTTTTGGTTGTTTTTTTGTTGTTGTGATGATGTAGGGTATTGGTGTCTCGAGAACCCGGAAGGCGAAGATTTATGATGATAAGTGTGATCAAGGTGCAAGAATGAGCCAAGAAAGAAGAAAGAATAGGAAAAGGAAGAGAAAGAGTTGGTGCCCGAGTGACTGTTCTGATTCAGAAGCATTTTGACCCATGATGGAGGCATTTTCTGGTCACGACTTCTTCATGAAAGTTGTAGAGAATTGAAAGAGCTTTCCAACGCATCTTGAATCACCCCAATCGGAGCTCGGACGAAGAAGTTATGAAGGTTTTACTGCAGCAGAAAACTGCATCATCTCAAACGCGCGTTTGGAGCTTTCAAACGCGCGTTTCGGACGTTTTTTTCATGTACAGAGTGCTGGGAGCTGAAACGCGCGTTTGGGAACCTCCAAACGCGCGTTTGGGGTCATTTTCTGCAGATTTTGGCCCCTATAAATACCCATTTCCATCGAATTTCATGAGCTTCTTCTCCCCTCTCTTAGCAAAAACTATACCCACTCTTTGCTCGAAATTTGTAATAGATTAGAACACTTTCTCTTAGCATAAATTAGCATAAACATAGCTTAATTGTTCCATTTCCAAGCTCAAATTCTCATTCCAACTTCAAAGCATCCACCTTTTAATTAGTTCTTTATTTTGTACTTTTGGATCTCAAACTCGAATTTCTTCAAATTAATGGTAAATTTCTCTTCCCTTTTACTTATTATGGCTTTCATTTCCTATTTTGTGTATGTTTTGATTAGTATAATGAGTAGCTAATCCCTTTTCATAGTCGAATCATGTGAAATTTGGTGAAATCACTCTTTGGGTGATGAAATTGGGAGTGTGTAGTGCTTTTTATTGTTTAATCTTGCTCGTTTCACGTCGTAGAACTTGTTATAACGGATTTGGACTAGATTAGCTACCTAGGTCAAAAATCACACACATCACTCTTGAGAGTTGTTCGAGAGAGAGGGGTGTGGGAAAAGGGTTCTAGGATCGCGGTGTAGTCTCGGTTTAGTTGTTAAACCGAGCTCATCGTGAGGTTACTCGTTTATACGTTTAAGCGGCTCGAGTGCAAAACATGACTTGTTAGGAGAGAGTTGTTCGGACCTTAACATGGCATAAGGTGTTAGAAGAGAGTTGTTCGGCGCTAGCACCGGGTTTAGGAGTTCGCACCCGTGAAATTGAATGCAAGAGTTCGTTTAGTATAATGCACACTCCCGGTTTTGTCTACCTTAGGGTTGAGATTAGTCACATTGATCATGGTTCGGCTATGTCCCTTTCTCCCTTTAGACTTGTTAGTTTAATTTACTTTAGTTTAATTGAAGTGTACAAACATTCCAACAACTTGTTTGCCTAGACTAAGCAATAAGTTCACTTTGGTACTTACAAGCACATCTTCTCTGTGGGATCGACCTCGGACTCCCGTAGCTTTACTCGCAATCGACCCGGTACACCGCCGGTTAGAGAGCTTGTTTAGTCACCGTTGTCTTGAGTATTTTATAAATTTGTTTGGTGAAATAAACGCTCATCATCTGTCCACCCCTTTGACTTGTATCCAATGGATAAAAATAAGGATCATCCCAACGTCTTTTTAATCTCGGCCTTTGATTTGCTTGATAAGTCGAGGTAGTTGGTGTTCTTATCCATGTAATCTTCCAATAATCTTGAGTTAATCGAGGTATATATCGACGGGTTCATCAGTCTGCTGTAATACCAATCAGTCTGCTGAACATTATTATTTTGTCTGTAAAATATAATGCAGCTGATTACTTTTATCTAACTTTTATTTGTGAAGTTAGATTACATCATTTTAAAATATAACCAAGTTCCAAACATCATCCAACTTGTGGAACTTAGACCTTCTACACAAGGCATATGTAATCGCTTTAGGTCATCACGGACTTGCCTAAAATCGATTCCATATCCTTGACTTTAATTACTAAGTTTGATCCCTTAGCCTTCATTAACCGAGTTTGAACCCTCGGCCTTCGGTCTTCGGTCTTCGGCGGGTTCCGGACCGCCTGCGACCTATCTACCCTATCGACCTAGACCGATGCCTCGATATCAATCGGCCAGCCTCTTTACGATGCTTGTTTGATTAAACCTATTTATGAATCAAACTCTAATAAACCTATACATTTTATCTAGACATCTTTTTGCCTTTGCACTATAACAGCTAGTATGGCACTCATCATCAAAACTAAGAAATAAGTCCAACATCCTTGTTGAAAAAATGTTTTTTCCCAGATAATGAGTTCATATCGCCGGAAATTTGTGCTTTCCCATTATAACGAGTAGAAATTTATGTTTTTTCTTTGGTAACGAGTTCGAATTCATGTTTTCTTCTTATTAACGAGTTCAAATTTGTGTTTTTCTCTGGTAACGAGTTATCCTTGTAGAAAAATGTTTTTTTCCCTGATAACGAGTTCACATCACCGGAAATTTGTGTTTTCCCATTATAACGAGTAGAAATTTGTGTTTTTTCTTTGGTAACGAGTTCGAATTCATGATTTCTTCTTATTAACGAGTTCAAATTTGTGTTTTTCTCTGGTAACGAGTTGTCCTTGTAGAAAAAATGTTTTTTTCCCTGATAATGAGTGCATATCGCCGGAAATTTGTGTTTTCCCATTATAACGAGTAGAAATTTAAGTTTTTTCTTTGGTAACGAGTTCGAATTCATGTTTTCTTCTTATTAACGAGTTCAAATTTGTGTTTTTCTCTGGTAACGAGTTATCCTTGTAGAAAAAATGTTTTTTTCCCCGATAACGAGTTCACATCACTGGAAATTTGTGTTTTCCCATTTTAACGAGTAGAAATTTGTGTTTTTTCTTTGGTAACGAATTCGAATTCATGTTTTCTTCTTATTAACGAGTTCAAATTTGTGTTTTTCTCTGGTAACGAGTTATCCTTGTAGAAAAAAATGTTTTTTCCCTGATAACGAGTTCACATCACCGGAAATTTGTGTTTTCCCATTATAACGAGTAGAAATTTGTGTTTTTTCTTTAGTAACGAGTTCGAATTCATGTTTTCTTCTTATTAACGAGTTCAAATTTGTGTTTTTCTCTGGTAACGAGTTATCCTTGTAGAAAAAATGTTATTTTCCCTGATAATGAGTTCACATCACCGGAAATTTGTGTTTTCCCATTATAACGAGTAGAAATTTGTGTTTTTTCTTTGGTAACGAGTTCGAATTCATGTTTTCTTCTTATTAACGAGTTCAAATTTGTGTTTTTCTCTGGTAACGAGTTGTCCTTGTAGAAAAAATATTTTTTTTCCCTGATTACGAGTTCATATCGTGAAATTTGTGTTTTCACATTATAACGAGTAGAAATTTGTGTTTTTTTCTTTGGTAACAAGTTCGAATTCATGTTTTCTTCTTATTAACGAGTTAAAATTTGTGTTTTTCTCTAGTAACGAGTTATCCTTGTAGAAAAATGTTTTTTTCCCGATAACGAGTTCACATCACCGGAAATTTGTGTTTTCCCATTATAACGAGTAGAAATTTGTGTTTTTTCTTTGGTAACGAGTTCGAATTCATGTTTTCTTCTTATTAACGAGTTAAAATTTGTGTTTTTCTCTCGGTAACGAGTTGTCCTTGTAGAAAAAATGTTTTTTTCCCTGATAACGAGTTCACATCACCGGAAATTTGTGTTTTCCCATTATAACGAGTAGAAATTTGTGTTTTTTCTTTGGTAACAAGTTCAAATTCATGTTTTCTTCTTATTAACGAGTTCAAATTTGTGCTTTTCTCTGGTAACGAGTTATCCTTGTAGAAAAAATGTTTTTTCCCTGATAACGAGTTCACATCACCGGAAATTTGTGTTTTCCCATTATAACGAGTAGAAATTTGTGTTTTTTCTTTGGTAACGAGTTCGAATTCATGTTTTCTTCTTATTAACGAGTTCAAATTTGTGTTTTTCTCTGTAACGAGTTGTCCTTGTAGAAAAAATGTTTTTTTCCCTGATAACGAGTTCACATCGCCGGAAATTTGTGTTTTCCCATTATAACGAGTAGAAATTTGTGTTTTTTTCTTTGGTAACGAGTTCGAATTCATGTTTTCTTCTTATTAACGAGTTCAAATTTGTGTTTTTCTCTAGTAACGAGTTGTCCTTGTAGAAAAAATGTTTTTTTCCGTGATAACGAGTTCACATCGCCGGAAATTTGTGTTTTCCCATTATAACGAGTAGAAATTTGTGTTTTTTCTTTGGTAACGAGTTCGAATTCATGTTTTCTTCTTATTAACGAGTTCAAATTTGTGTTTTTCTCTGGTAACGAGTTATCCTTGTAGAAAAAATGTTTTTTTCCCTGATAACGAGTTCACATCACCGGAAATTTGTGTTTTCCCATTTTAACGAGTAGAAATTTGTGTTTTTTCTTTGGTAACGAATTCGAATTCATGTTTTCTTCTTATTAACGAGTTCAAATTTGTGTTTTTCTCTCGGTAACGAGTTATCTTTGTAGAAAAAATGTTTTTTTCCCGATAACGAGTTCACATCACCGGAAATTTGTGTTTTCCCATTATAACGAGTAGAAATTTGTGTTTTTTCTTTGGTAACGAGTTCGAATTCATGTTTTCTTCTTATTAACGAGTTCAAATTTGTGTTTTTCTCTGTTAACGAGTTATCCTTGTAGAAAAAATGTTTTTTCCCCTGATAACGAGTTTACATCACCGGAAATTTGTGTTTTCCCATTATAACGAGTAGAAATTTGTGTTTTTACTTTGGTAACGAGTTCGAATTCATGATTTCTTCTTAGTAACGAGTTCAAATTTGTGTTTTTCTCTGGTAACGAGTTGTCCTTGTAGAAAAAATGTTTTTTTCCCCGATAATGAGTTCATATCGCCGGAAATTTGTGTTTTCCCATTATAACGAGTAGAAATTTATGTTTTTTCTTTGGTAACGAGTTCGAATTCATGTTTTCTTCTTATTAACAAGTTCAAATTTGTGTTTTTCTCTGGTAACGAGTTATCCTTGTAGAAAAAATATTTTTTTCCCTGATAACGAGTTCACATCACTGGAAATTTGTGTTTTCCCATTTTAACGAGTAGAAATTTGTGTTTTTTCTTTGGTAACGAATTCGAATTCATGTTTTCTTCTTATTAACGAGTTCAAATTTGTGTTTTTCTCTCGGTAACGAGTTATCCTTGTAGAAAAAAATGTTTTTTCCCGATAACGAGTTCACATCACCGGAAATTTGTGTTTTCCCATTATAACGAGTAGAAATTTGTGTTTTTTCTTGGGTAACGAGTTCGAATTCATGTTTTCTTCTTATTAACGAGTTCAAATTTGTGTTTTTCTCTCGGTAACGAGTTATCCTTGTAGAAAAAATGTTATTTTCCCGATAATGAGTTCACATCACCGGAAATTTGTGTTTTCCCATTATAACGAGTAGAAATTTGTGTTTTTTCTTTGGTAACGAGTTCGAATTCATGTTTTCTTCTTATTAACGAGTTCAAATTTGTGTTTTTCTCTGGTAACGAGTTGTCCTTGTAGAAAAAATATTTTTTTCCCCTGATTACGAGTTCATATCGCCGGAAATTTGTGTTTTCACATTATAACGAGTAGAAATTTGTGTTTTTTTCTTTGGTAACGAGTTCGAATTCATGTTTTCTTCTTATTAACGAGTTCAAATTTGTGTTTTTCTCTAGTAACGAGTTATCCTTGTAGAAAAATGTTTTTTTCCCTGATAACGAGTTCACATCACCGGAAATTTGTGTTTTCCCATTATAACGAGTAGAAATTTGTGTTTTTTCTTTGGTATCGAGTTCGAATTCATGTTTTCTTCTTATTAACGAGTTAAAATTTGTGTTTTTCTCTCGGTAACGAGTTGTCCTTGTAGAAAAAATGTTTTTTTCCCTGATAACGAGTTCACATCACTGGAAATTTGTGTTTTCCCATTATAACGAGTAGAAATTTGTGTTTTTTCTTTGATAACAAGATCAAATTCATGTTTTCTTCTTATTAACGAGTTCAAATTTGTGTTTTCTCTCGGTAACGAGTTATCCTTGTAGAAAAAATGTTTTTTTCCCCGATAACGAGTTCACATCACCGGAAATTTGTGTTTTCCCATTATAACGAGTAGAAATTTGTGTTTTTTCTTTGGTAACGAGTTCGAATTCATGTTTTCTTCTTATTAACGAGTGCAAATTTGTGTTTTTCTCTCGGTAACGAGTTATCCTTGTAGAAAAAATGTTATTTTCCCTGATAACGAGTTCACATCACCGGAAATTTGTGTTTTCCCATTATAACGAGTAGAAATTTGTGTTTTTTCTTTGGTAACGAGTTCGAATTCATGTTTTCTTCTTATTAACGAGTTCAAATTTGTGTTTTTCTCTGGTAACGAGTTATCCTTGTAGAAAAAATGTTATTTTCCCTGATAACGAGTTCACATCACCGGAAATTTGTGTTTTCCCATTATAACGAGTAGAAATTTGTGTTTTTTCTTTGGTAACGAGTTCGAATTCATGTTTTCTTCTTATTAACGAGTTCAAATTTTTGTTTTTCTCTGGGTAACGAGTTGTCCTTGTAGAAAAAATGTTTTTTTCCCTGATAACGAGTTCACATCGCCGGAAATTTGTGTTTTCCCATTATAACGAGTAGAAATTTGTGTTTTTTCTTTGGTAACGAGTTCGAATTCATGTTTTCTTCTTATTAATTTTTCTGATTTGTGTTTTTCTCTGGTAACGAGTTGTCCTTGTAGAAAAAATGTTTTTTTCCCTGATAACGAGTTCACATCACCGGAAATTTGTGTTTTCCCATTATAACAAGTAGAAATTTGTGTTTTTTCTTTGGTAACGAGTTCGAATTCATGTTTTCTTCTTATTAACGAGTTAAAATTTGTGTTTTTCTCTGGTTACGAGTTGTCCTTGTAGAAAAAATGTTTTTTTCCCTGATAACAAGTTCACATCACCGGAAATTTGTGTTTTCCCATTATAACGAGTAGAAATTTGTGTTTTTTCTTTGGTAACGAGTTCGAATTCATGTTTTCTTCTTATTAACGAGTTCAAATTTGTGTTTTTCTCTGGTAACGAGTTGTCCTTGTAGAAAAAATGTTTTTTTCCCTGATAATGAGTGCATATCGCCGGAAAATTTGTGTTTTCCCATTATAACGAGTAGAAATTTATGTTTTTTCTTTGGTAACGAGTTCGAATTCATGTTTTCTGCTTATTAACGAGTTCAAATTTGTGTTTTTCTCTGGTAACGAGTTATCCTTGTAGAAAAAATGTTATTTTCCCGATAATGAGTTCACATCACCGGAAATTTGTGTTTTCCCATTATAACGAGTAGAAATTTGTGTTTTTTCTTTGGTAACGAGTTCGAATTCATGTTTTCTTCTTATTAACGAGTTCAAATTTGTGTTTTTCTCTGGTAACGAGTTGTCCTTGTAGAAAAAATATTTTTTTTCCCTGATTACGAGTTCATATCGTCGGAAATTTGTGTTTTCACATTATAACGAGTAGAAATTTGTGTTTTTTTTTGGTAACGAGTTCGAATTCATGTTTTCTTCTTATTAACGAGTTAAAATTTGTGTTTTTCTCTAGTAACGAGTTATCCTTGTAGAAAAATGTTTTTTTCCCTGATAACGAGTTCACATCACCGGAAATTTGTGTTTTCCCATTATAACGAGTAGAAATTTGTGTTTTTTCTTTGGTAACGAGTTCGAATTCATGTTTTCTTCTTATTAACGAGTTAAAATTTGTGTTTTTCTCTGGTAACGAGTTGTCCTTGTAGAAAAAATGTTTTTTTCCCTGATAACGAGTTCACATCACCGGAAATTTGTGTTTTCCCATTATAACGAGTAGAAATTTGTGTTTTTTCTTTGGTAACAAGTTCAAATTCATGTTTTCTTCTTATTAACGAGTTCAAATTTGTGCTTTTCTCTGGTAACGAGTTATCCTTGTAGAAAAAATGTTTTTTCCCTGATAACGAGTTCACATCACCGGAAATTTGTGTTTTCCCATTATAACGAGTAGAAATTTGTGTTTTTTCTTTGGTAACGAGTTCGAATTCATGTTTTCTTCTAATTAACGAGTTCAAATTTGTGTTTTTCTCTGGTAACGAGTTGTCCTTGTAGAAAAAATGTTTTTTTCCCGATAACGAGTTCACATCGCCGGAAATTTGTGTTTTCCCATTATAACGAGTAGAAATTTGTGTTTTTTTCTTTGGTAACGAGTTCGAATTCATGTTTTCTTCTTATTAACGAGTTCAAATTTGTGTTTTTGTCTAGTAACGAGTTGTCCTTGTAGAAAAAATGTTTTTTTCCGTGATAACGAGTTCACATCGCCGGAAATTTGTGTTTTCCCATTATAACGAGTAGAAATTTGTGTTTTTTCTTTGGTAACGAGTTCGAATTCATGTTTTCTTCTTATTAACGAGTTCAAATTTGTGTTTTTCTCTGGTAACGAGTTATCCTTGTAGAAAAAATGTTTTTTTCCCCGATAACGAGTTCACATCACTGGAAATTTGTGTTTTCCCATTTTAACGAGTAGAAATTTGTGTTTTTTCTTTGGTAACGAATTCGAATTCATGTTTTCTTCTTATTAATGAGTTCAAATTTGTGTTTTTCTCTGGTAACGAGTTATCTTTGTAGAAAAAATGTTTTTTTCCCTGATAACGAGTTCACATCACCGGAAATTTGTGTTTTCCCATTATAACGAGTAGAAATTTGTGTTTTTTCTTTGGTAACGAGTTCGAATTCATGTTTTCTTCTTATTAACGAGTTCAAATTTGTGTTTTTCTCTGGTAACGAGTTATCCTTGTAGAAAAAATGTTTTTTCCCCGATAACGAGTTTACATCACCGGAAATTTGTGTTTTCCCATTATAACGAGTAGAAATTTGTGTTTTTTCTTTGGTAACGAGTTCGAATTCATGATTTCTTCTTAGTAACGAGTTCAAATTTGTGTTTTTCTCTGGTAACGAGTTGTCCTTGTAGAAAAAATGTTTTTTTCCCGATAATGAGTTCATATCGCCGGAAATTTGTGTTTTCCCATTATAACGAGTAGAAATTTATGTTTTTTCTTTGGTAACGAGTTCGAATTCATGTTTTCTTCTTATTAACAAGTTCAAATTTGTGTTTTTCTCTGGTAACGAGTTATCCTTGTAGAAAAAATATTTTTTTCCCTGATAACGAGTTCACATCACTGGAAATTTGTGTTTTCCCATTTTAACGAGTAGAAATTTGTGTTTTTTCTTTGGTAACGAATTCGAATTCATGTTTTCTTCTTATTAACGAGTTCAAATTTGTGTTTTTCTCTGGTAACGAGTTATCCTTGTAGAAAAAAATGTTTTTTCCCGGATAACGAGTTCACATCACCGGAAATTTGTGTTTTCCCATTATAACGAGTAGAAATTTGTGTTTTTTCTTGGGTAACGAGTTCGAATTCATGTTTTCTTCTTATTAACGAGTTCAAATTTGTGTTTTTCTCTGGTAACGAGTTATCCTTGTAGAAAAAATGTTATTTTCCCTGATAATGAGTTCACATCACCGGAAATTTGTGTTTTCCCATTATAACGAGTAGAAATCTGTGTTTTTTCTTTGGTAACGAGTTCGAATTCATGTTTTCTTCTTATTAACGAGTTCAAATTTGTGTTTTTCTCTGGTAACGAGTTGTCCTTGTAGAAAAAAAAATTTTTTTTTCCCTGATTACGAGTTCATATCGCCGGAAATTTGTGTTTTCACATTATAACGAGTAGAAATTTGTGTTTTTTTCTTTGGTAACGAGTTCGAATTCATGTTTTCTTCTTATTAACGAGTTCAAATTTGTGTTTTTCTCTAGTAACGAGTTATCCTTGTAGAAAAATGTTTTTTTCCCGATAACGAGTTCACATCACCGGAAATTTGTGTTTTCCCATTATAACGAGTAGAAATTTGTGTTTTTTCTTTGGTATCGAGTTCGAATTCATGTTTTCTTCTTATTAACGAGTTAAAATTTGTGTTTTTCTCTGGTAACGAGTTGTCCTTGTAGAAAAAATGTTTTTTTCCCTGATAACGAGTTCACATCACCGGAAATTTGTGTTTTCCCATTATAACGAGTAGAAATTTGTGTTTTTTCTTTGATAACAAGTTCAAATTCATGTTTTCTTCTTATTAACGAGTTCAAATTTGTGCTTTTCTCTGGTAACGAGTTATCCTTGTAGAAAAAATGTTTTTTCCCTGATAACGAGTTCACATCACTGGAAATTTGTGTTTTCCCATTATAACGAGTAGAAATTTGTGTTTTTTTCTTTGGTAACGAGTTCGAATTCATGTTTTCTTCTTATTAACGAGTGCAAATTTGTGTTTTTCTCTGGTAACGAGTTATCCTTGTAGAAAAAATGTTATTTTCCCTGATAACGAGTTCACATCACCGGAAATTTGTGTTTTCCCATTATAACGAGTAGAAATTTGTGTTTTTTCTTTGGTAACGAGTTCGAATTCATGTTTTCTTCTTATTAACGAGTTCAAATTTGTGTTTTTCTCTCGGTAACGAGTTATCCTTGTAGAAAAAATGTTATTTTCCCGATAACGAGTTCACATCACCGGAAATTTGTGTTTTCCCATTATAACGAGTAGAAATTTGTGTTTTTTCTTTGGTAACGAGTTCGAATTCATGTTTTCTTCTTATTAACGAGTTCAAATTTTTGTTTTTCTCTGGTAACGAGTTGTCCTTGTAGAAAAAATGTTTTTTTCCCTGATAACGAGTTCACATCGCCGGAAATTTGTGTTTTCCCATTATAACGAGTAGAAATTTGTGTTTTTCTTTGGTAACGAGTTCGAATTCATGTTTTCTTCTTATTAATTTTTCAAATTTGTGTTTTTCTCTGGTAACGAGTTGTCCTTGTAGAAAAAATGTTTTTTTCCCTGATAACGAGTTCACATCACCGGAAATTTGTGTTTTCCCATTATAACAAGTAGAAATTTGTGTTTTTTCTTTGGTAACGAGTTCGAATTCATGTTTTCTTCTTATTAACGAGTTAAAATTTGTGTTTTTCTCTGGTAACGAGTTGTCCTTGTAGAAAAAATGTTTTTTTCCCTGATAACAAGTTCACATCACCGGAAATTTGTGTTTTCCCATTATAACGAGTAGAAATTTGTGTTTTTTCTTTGGTAACGAGTTCGAATTCATGTTTTCTTCTTATTAACGAGTTCAAATTTGTGTTTTTCTCTGGAAACGAGTTGTCCTTGTAGAAAAAATGTTTTTTTCCCTGATAACGAGTTCACATCACCGGAAATTTGTGTTTTCCCATTATAACGAGTAGAAATTTGTGTTTTTCTTTGGTAACTAGTTCGAATTCATGTTTTCTTCTTATTAACGAGTTCAAATTTGTGTTTTTCTCTGGTAAGGAGTTGTCCTTGTAGAAAAAATGTTTTTTTCCCTGATTACGAGTTCACATCGCCGGAAATTTGTGTTTTCACATTATAACGAGTAGAAATTTGTGTTTTTTTTTTGGTAACGAGTTCGAATTCATGTTTTCTTCTTATTAACGAGTTCAAATTTGTGTTTTTCTCTAGTAACGAGTTATCCTTGTAGAAAAAATGTTATTTTCCCTGATAACGAGTTCACATCGCCGGAAATTTGTGTTTTCCCATTATAACGAGTAGAAATTTGTGTTTTTTCTTTGGTAACGAGTTCGAATTCAGGTTTTCTTCTTATTAACGAGTTAAAATTTGTGTTTTTCTCTCGGTAACGAGTTGTCCTTGTAGAAAAAATGTTTTTTTCCCTGATAACGAATTCACATCACCGGAAATTTGTGTTTTCCCATTATAACGAGTAGAAATTTGTGTTTTTTCTTTGGTAACAAGTTCAAATTCATGTTTTCTTCTTATTAACGAGTTCAAATTTGTGCTTTTCTCTGGTAACGAGTTATCCTTGTAGAAAAAATGTTTTTTTCCCTGATAACGAGTTCACATCACCGGAAATTTGTGTTTTCCCATTATAACGAGTAGAAATTTGTGTTTTTTCTTTGGTAACGAGTTCGAATTCATGTTTTCTTCTTATTCACGAGTTCAAATTTGTGTTTTTCTCTGGTAACGAGTTATCCTTGTAGAAAAAATGTTTTTTTCCCTGATAACGAGTTCACATCACCGGAAATTTGTGTTTTCCCATTATAACGAGTAGAAATTTGTGTTTTTTCTTTTGGTAACGAGTTCGAATTCATGTTTTCTTCTTATTAACGAGTTCAAATTTGTGTTTTTCTCTGTAACGAGTTATCCTTGTAGAAAAAATGTTATTTTCCCGATAACGAGTTCACATCACCGGAAATTTGTGTTTTCCCATTATAACGAGTAGAAATTTGTGTTTTTTCTTTGGTAACGAGTTCGAATTCATGTTTTCTTCTTATTAACGAGTTCAAATTTTGTTTTTCTCTCGTAACGAGTTGTCCTTGTAGAAAAAATGTTTTTTTCCGATAACGAGTTCACATCGCCGGAAATTTGTGTTTTCCCATTATAACGAGTAGAAATTTGTGTTTTTTCTTTGGTAACGAGTTCGAATTCATGTTTTCTTCTTATTAACGAGTTCAAATTTGTGTTTTTCTCTCGGAAACGAGTTGTCCTTGTAGAAAAAATGTTTTTTTCCTGATAACGAGTTCACATCCCCGGAAATTTGTGTTTTCCCATTATAACGAGTAGAAATTTGTGTTTTTTCTTTGGTAACGAGTTCGAATTCTTGTTTTCTTCTTATTAACGAGTTCAAATTTGTGTTTTTCTCTGGTAACGAGCTATCCTTGTAGAAAAAATGTTTTTTTCCCTGATAACGAGTTCATATCACCGGAAATTTGTGTTTTCCCATTATAACGAGTAGAAATTTGTGTTTTTTCTTTGGTAACGAGTTCGAATTCATGTTTTCTTCTTATTAACGAGTTCAAATTTGTGTTTTTCTCTGGTAATGAGTTGTCCTTGTAGAAAAATGTTTTTTTCCCTGATAACGAGTTCATATCGCCGGAAATTTGTGTTTTCTCATTATAACGAGTAGAAATTTGTGTTTTTTATTTGGTAACGAGTTCGAATTCATGTTTTCTTCTTATTAACGAGTTCAAATTTGTGTTTTTCTCTGGTAACGAGTTATCCTTGTAGAAAAAAATGTTTTTTTCCCTGATAACGAGTTCACATCACCGGAAATTTGTGTTTTCCCATTATAACGAGTAGAAATTTGTGTTTTTTATTTGGTAACGAGTTTGAATTCATGTTTTCTTCTTATTAACTAGTTTAAATTTGTGTTTTTCTCTAGTAACGAGTTGTCCTTGTAGAAATTATTTTTTTCCCTGATAACGAATTCACATCGCCGGAAATTTGTGTCTTTTCCCATTATAACAAGTACAAATTTGTGTTTTTTCCCATTATAACGAGTAGAAATTTGTGGTTTTTCTCAGCAAGGACAACCCTTTACCGTTAGAGAAAAACACGAATTTGAACTCGTTAATATGAAGAAAACATGAATTCGAACTCGTTACCAAAGATAAAACACATATTTCTACTCGTTATAATGGGAAAACAAAATTTCGGTGATGTCCACTCGTTATCGGAGAAAAACATTTTTTCTTCAAGGACAACTCGTTACCGGAGAAACACGAATTTGAACTCGTTAATATGAAGAAAACATGAATTCGAACTCGTTACCAAAGATAAAACACAAATTTCTACTCGTTATAAAGGGAAAACACAAATTTCCGGCGATGTCAACTCGTTATCAGAGAAAAAACCATTTTTTCATCAAGGACAAATCGTTACTAGAGAAAAACACAAATCTGAACTCGTTAATATGAAGAAAACATGAATTCGAACTCGTTACCAAAGATAAAACACTAATTTCCACTCGTTATAAAGTGAAAACACAAATTTCCGGCGATGTCAACTCGTTATCAGGGAAAAAACCTTTTTTTCTTCAAGGACAACTCGTTAATATGAAGAAAACATGAATTCGAACTCGTTACCAAAGATAAAACACAAATTTCTACTCGATATAAAGGGAAAACACAAATTTCCGGCGATGTCCACCCGTTATCAGAGAAAAAACCTTTTTTTCTTCAAGGACAACTCGTTACCGAGAGAAAAAACACGAATTTGAACTCGTTAATATGAAGAAAACATGAATTCGAACTCGTTACCAAAGATAAAACACCAATTTCTACTCGTTATAAAGGGAAAACACAAATTTCCGGCGTTGTCAACTTGTTATCAGAGAAAAAACCTTTTTTTATTCAAGGACAACTCGTTACCAGAGAAAAACATGAATTTGAACTCGTTAATATGAAGAAAACACGAATTCGAACTCGTTACCAAAGATATAACACAAATTTCTACTCGTTATAAAGGGAAAACACAAATTTCCGGCGATGTCCACTCGTTATCAGAGAAAAAACCTTTTTTTCTTCAAGGACAAGCCTTTACCAGAGAAAAACACGAATTTGAACTCGTTAATATGAAGAAAACATGAATTCGAACTCGTTACCAAAGATAAAACACATATTTCTACTCGTTATAATGGGAAAACAAAAATTTCCGGTGATGTCAACTCGTTATCAGAGAAAAAACCTTTTTTCTTCAAGGACAACTCGTTACTAGAAAAAAAACGAATCTGAACTCGTTAATATGAAGAAAACATGAATTCGAACTCGTTACCAAAGATAAAACACAAATTTCCACTCGTTATAAAGGGAAAACAGAAATTTCCGGCGATGTCAACTCGTTATCAGGGAAAAAACCTTTTTTTCTTCAAGGACAACTCGTTACCAGAGAAAAACATGAATTTGAACTCGTTAATATGAAGAAAACATGAATTCGAACTCGTTAGCAAAGATAAAACACAAATTTCTACTCGTTATAAAGGGAAAACACAAATTTCCGGCGATGTCCACTCGTTATCAGAGAAAAAACCTTTTTTTCATCAAGGACAACTCGTTACCGAGAGAAAAACACGAATTTGAACTCGTTAATATGAAGAAAACATGAATTCGAACTCGTTACCAAAGATAAAACACAAATTTCTACTCGTTATAAAGGGAAAACACAAATTTCCGGCGATGTCCACTCGTTATCAGAGAAAAAACCTTTTTTTCTTCAAGGACAACTCGTTACCAGAGAAAAACACGAATTTGAACTCGTTAATATGAATAAAACATGAATTTGAACTCGTTACCAAAGATAAAACACAAATTTCTACTCGTTATAAAGGGAAAACACAAATTTCCGGCGATGTCCACTCGTTATCAGAGAAAAAACCTTTTTTTCTTCAAGGACAACTCGTTACCGAGAGAAAAACACGAATTTGAACTCGTTAATATGAAGAAAACATGAATTCGAACTCGTTACCAAAGATAAAACACAAATTTCTACTCGTTATAAAGGGAAAACACAAATTTCCGGCGATGTCAACTCGTTATCGAGAAAAAAACCATTTTTTCTTCAAGGACAACTCGTTACCAGAGAAAAACACGAATTTGAACTCGTTAATATGAAGAAAACATGAATTCGAACTCGTTACCAAAGATAAAACACAAATTTCTACTCGTTATAAAGGGAAAACACAAATTTCCGGCGATGTCCACTCGTTATCAGAGAAAAAACCATTTTTTCATCAAGGACAACTCGTTACCAGAGAAAAAAACGAATTTGAACTCGTTAATATGAAGAAAACATGAATTCGAACTCGTTACCAAAGACAAAACACAAATTTCTACTCGTTAGAAAGGGAAAACACAAATTTCCGGCGATGTCCACTCGTTATCAGAGAAAAAACCATTTTTTCTTCAAGGACAACTCGTTACTAGAGAAAAACACGAATTTGAACTCGTTAATATGATGAAAACATGAATTCGAACTCGTTACCAAAGATAAAACACAAATTTCTACTCGTTATAAAGGGAAAACACAAATTTCCGGCGATGTCCAATCGTTATCAGAGAAAAAACCTTTTTTTCTTCAAGGACAACTCGTTACCGAGAGAAAAACACGAATTTGAACTCGTTAATATGAAGAAAACATGAATTCGAACTCGTTACCAAAGATAAAACACAAATTTCTACTCGTTATAAAGGGAAAACACAAATTTCCGGCGTTGTCAACTCGTTATCAGAGAAAAAACCTTTTTTTCTTCAAAGACAACTCGTTACCAGAGAAAAACACGAATTTGAACTCGTTAATATGAAGAAAACATGAATTCGAACTCGTTACCAAAGATAAAACACAAATTTCTACTCGATATAAAGGGAAAACACAAATTTCCGGCGATGTCCACTCGTTATCAGAGAAAAAACCTTTTTTCTTCAAGGACAACTCGTTACCGGGAAAAACACGAATTTGAACTCGTTAATATGAAGAAAACATGAATTCGAACTCGTTACCAAAGATAAAACACAAATTTCTACTCGATATAAAGGGAAAACACAAATTTCCGGCGATGTCACTCGTTATTAGAGAAAAAACCTTTTTTTCTTCAAGGACAACTCGTTACCAGAGAAAAACACGAATTTGAACTCGTTAATATGATGAAAACATGAATTCGAACTCGTTACCAAAGATAAAACACAAATTTCTACTCGTTATAAAGGGAAAACATAAATTTCCGGCGATGTCCACTCGTTATCAGAGAAAAAACCGTTTTTTCAGCAAGGACAACTCGTTACCAGAGAAAAACACGAATTTGAACTCGTTTATATGAAGAAAACATGAATTCGAACTCGTCACCAAAGATAAAACACAAATTTCTACTCGTTATAAAGGGAAAACATAAATTTCCGGTGATGTCAACTCGTTATCAGAGAAAAAACCTTTTTTTCTTCAAGGACAACTCGTTACCAGAGAAAAAAACGAATCTGAACTCGTTAATATGAAGAAAACATGAATTCGAACTCGTTACCAAAGATAAAACACAAATTTCCACTCGTTATAAAGGGAAAACACAAATTTCCGGCGATGTCAACTCGTTATCAGGGAAAAAACCTTTTATTCTTCAAGGACAACTCGTTACCAGAGAAAAACACGAATTTGAACTCGTTAATATGAAGAAAACATGAATTCGAACTCGTTACCAAAGATAAAACACAAATTTCTACTCGTTATAAAGGGAAAACACAAATTTCCGGCGATGTCAACTCGTTATCGGAGAAAAAACCTTTTTTCTTCAAGGACAACTCGTTACTAGAAAAAACACGAATTTGAACTCGTTAATATGAAGAAAACATGAATTCGAACTCGTTACCAAAGATAAAACACAAATTTCCACTCGTTATAAAGGGAAAACACAAATTTCCGGCGATGTCAACTCGTTATCGGGAAAAAACCTTTTTTCTTCAAGGACAACTCGTTACCGAGAGAAAAACATGAATTTGAACTCGTTAATATGAAGAAAACATGAATTCGAACTCGTTACAAAGATAAAACACAAATTTCTACTCGTTATAAAGGGAAAACACAAATTTCCGGCGATGTCCACTCGTTATCGGAAAAAAACCTTTTTTTCTTCAAGGACAACTCGTTACCGAGAGAAAAACACGAATTTGAACTCGTTAATATGAAGAAAACATGAATTCGAACTCGTTACCAAAGATAAAACACAAATTTCTACTCGTTATAAAGGGAAAACACAAATTTCCGGCGATGTCCACTCGTTATCGGAGAAAAAAAACCTTTTTTTCTTCAAGGACAACTCGTTACCGAGAAAAACACGAATTTGAACTCGTTAATATGAAGAAAACATGAATTCGAACTCGTTACCAAAGATAAAACACAAATTTCTACTCGTTATAAAGGGAAAACACAAATTTCCGGCGATGTCCACTCGTTATCGGAGAAAAAACCTTTTTTTCTTCAAGGACAACTCGTTACCGAGAGAAAAACACGAATTTGAACTCGTTAATATGAAGAAAACATGAATTCGAACTCGTTACCAAAGATAAAACACAAATTTCTACTCGTTATAAAGGGAAAACACAAATTTCCGGCGATGTCAACTCGTTATCAGAGAAAAAACCATTTTTTCTTCAAGGACAACTCGTTACCGGAGAAAACACGAATTTGAACTCGTTAATATGAAGAAAACATGAATTCGAACTCGTTACCAAAGATAAAACACAAATTTCTACTCGTTATAAAGGGAAAACACAAATTTCCGGCGATGTCCACTCGTTATCAGAGAAAAAACCATTTTTTCATCAAGGACAACTCGTTACCGGAGAAAAACACGAATTTGAACTCGTTAATATGAAGAAAACATGAATTCGAACTCGTTACCAAAGATAAAACACAAATTTCTACTCGTTATAAAGGGAAAACACAAATTTCCGGCGATGTCCACTCGTTATCGAGAAAAAACCATTTTTTCTTCAAGGACAACTCGTTACTAGAGAAAAAAACACGAATTTGAACTCGTTAATATGATGAAAACATGAATTCGAACTCGTTACCAAAGATAAAACACAAATTTCTACTCGTTATAAAGGGAAAACACAAATTTCCGGCGATGTCCAATCGTTATCGAGAGAAAAAACCTTTTTTTCTTCAAGGACAACTCGTTACCGAGAGAAAACACGAATTTGAACTCGTTAATATGAAGAAAACATGAATTCGAACTCGTTACCAAAGATAAAACACAAATTTCTACTCGTTATAAAGGGAAAACACAAATTTCCGGCGTTGTCAACTCGTTATCAGAGAAAAAACCTTTTTTTCTTCAAGGACAACTCGTTACCTGAGAAAAACACGAATTTGAACTCGTTAATATGAAGAAAACATGAATTCGAACTCGTTACCAAAGATAAAACACAAATTTCTACTCGATATAAAGGGAAAACACAAATTTCCGGCGATGTCCACTCGTTATCGAGAAAAAAACCTTTTTTTCTTCAAGGACAACTCGTTACCAGGAAAAACACGAATTTGAACTCGTTAATATGAAGAAAACATGAATTCGAACTCGTTACCAAAGATAAAACACAAATTTCTACTCGATATAAAGGGAAAACACAAATTTCCGGCGATGTCCACTCGTTATTAGAGAAAAAACCTTTTTTTCTTCAAGGACAACTCGTTACCAGAGAAAAACACGAATTTGAACTCGTTAATATGATGAAAACATGAATTCGAACTCGTTACCAAAGATAAAACACAAATTTCTACTCGTTATAAAGGGAAAACATAAATTTCCGGCGATGTCCACTCGTTATCAGAGAAAAAACCGTTTTTTCTTCAAGGACAACTCGTTACCGAGAGAAAAACACGAATTTGAACTCGTTTATATGAAGAAAACATGAATTCGAACTCGTCACCAAAGATAAAACACAAATTTCTACTCGTTATAAAGGGAAAACATAAATTTCCGGTGATGTCAACTCGTTATCGGAGAAAAACCTTTTTTTCTTCAAGGACAACTCGTTACCGAGAGAAAAAACGAATTTGAACTCGTTAATATGAAGAAAACATGAATTCGAACTCGTTACCAAAGATAAAACACAAATTTCCACTCGTTATAAAGGGAAAACACAAATTTCCGGCGATGTCAACTCGTTATCAGGGAAAAAACCTTTTATTCTTCAAGGACAACTCGTTACCAGAGAAAAACACGAATTTGAACTCGTTAATATGAAGAAAACATGAATTCGAACTCGTTACCAAAGATAAAACACAAATTTCTACTCGTTATAAAGGGAAAACACAAATTTCCGGCGATGTCCACTCGTTATCGGGAAAAAACCTTTTTTTCTTCAAGGACAACTCGTTACCGAGAGAAAACACGAATTTGAACTCGTTAATATGAAGAAAACATGAATTCGAACTCGTTACCAAAGATAAAACACAAATTTCTACTCGTTATAAAGGGAAAACACAAATTTCCGGCGATGTCGACTCGTTATCGAGAAAAAACCTTTTTTTCTTCAAGGACAACTCGTTACCGAGAGAAAAACACGAATTTGAACTCGTTAATATGAAGAAAACATGAATTCGAACTCGTTACCAAAGATAAAACACAAATTTCTACTCGTTATAAAGGGAAAACACAAATTTCCGGCGATGTCCACTCGTTATCGGAGAAAAAACCTTTTTTTCTTCAAGGACAACTCGTTACCGAGAGAAAAACACGAATTTGAACTCGTTAATATGAAGAAAACATGAATTCGAACTCGTTACCAAAGATAAAACACAAATTTCTACTCGTTATAAAGGGAAAACACAAATTTCCGGCGATGTCCACTCGTTATCGAGAAAAAAACCTTTTTTTATTCAAGGACAACTCGTTACCGAGAGAAAAACATGAATTTGAACTCGTTAATATGAAGAAAACACGAATTCGAACTCGTTACCAAAGATAAAACACAAATTTCTACTCGTTATAAAGGGAAAACACAAATTTCCGGCGATGTCCACTCGTTATCAGAGAAAAAACCTTTTTTTCTTCAAGGACAACTCGTTTCCGAGAGAAAAACACGAATTTGAACTCGTTAATATGAAGAAAACATGAATTCGAACTCGTTACCAAAGATAAAACACAAATTTCTACTCGATATAAAGGGAAAACACAAATTTCCGGCGATGTCCACTCGTTATTAGAGAAAAAACCTTTTTTTCTTCAAGGACAACTCGTTACCAGAGAAAAACATGAATTTGAACTCGTTAATATGATGAAAACATGAATTCGAACTCGTTACCAAAGATAAAACACAAATTTCTACTCGTTATAAAGGGAAAACACAAATTTCCGGCGATGTCCAATCGTTATCAGAGAAAAAACCTTTTTTCTTCAAGGACAACTCGTTACCGAGAGAAAAACACGAATTTGAACTCGTTAATATGAAGAAAACATGAATTCGAACTCGTTACCAAAGATAAAACACAAATTTCTACTCGTTATAAAGGGAAAACACAAATTTCCGGCGATGTCAACTCGTTATCGAGAGAAAAAACCTTTTTTTCTTCAAGGACAACTCGTTACCAGAGAAAAACACGAATTTGAACTCGTTAATATGAAGAAAACATGAATTCGAACTCGTTACCAAAGATAAAACACAAATTTCTACTCGATATAAAGGGAAAACACAAATTTCCGGCGATGTCCACTCGTTATCTGAGAAAAAACCTTTTTTTCTTCAAGGACAACTCGTTACCAGAGAAAAACACGAATTTGAACTCGTTAATATGAAGAAAACATGAATTCGAACTCGTTACCAAAGATAAAACACAAATTTCTACTCGTTATAAAGGGAAAACACAAATTTCCGGCGATGTCCACTCGTTATTAGAGAAAAAACCTTTTTTTCTTCAAGGACAACTCGTTACCGAGAGAAAAACACGAATTTGAACTCGTTAATATGAAGAAAACATGAATTCGAACTCGTTACCAAAGATAAAACACAAATTTCTACTCGTTATAAAGGGAAAACACAAATTTCCGGCGATGTCCACTCGTTATCGGAGAAAAAACCGTTTTTTCTTCAAGGACAACTCGTTACCGAGAGAAAAACACGAATTTGAACTCGTTTATATGAAGAAAACATGAATTCGAACTCGTTACCAAAGATAAAACACAAATTTCTACTCGTTATAAAGGGAAAACACAAATTTCCGGTGATGTCAACTCGTTATCAGAGAAAAAACCTTTTTTTCTTCAAGGACAACTCGTTACCGAGAGAAAAAAACGAATTTGAACTCGTTAATATGAAGAAAACATGAATTCGAACTCGTTACCAAAGATAAAACACAAATTTCTACTCGTTATAAAGGGAAAACACAAATTTCCGGCGATGTCAACTCGTTATCAGGGAAAAAACCTTTTTTTCTTCAAGGACAACTCGTTACCGAGAGAAAAACACGAATTTGAACTCGTTAATATGAAGAAAACATGAATTCGAACTCGTTACCAAAGATAAAACACAAATTTCTACTCGTTATAAAGGGAAAACACAAATTTCCGGCGATGTCCACTCGTTATCGGAGAAAAAACCTTTTTTTCTCCAAGGACAACTCGTTACCGAGAGAAAAACACGAATTTGAACTCGTTAATATGAAGAAAACATGAATTCGAACTCGTTACCAAAGATAAAACACAAATTTCTACTCGTTATAAAGGGAAAACACAAATTTCCGGCGATGTCCACTCGTTATCGGAGAAAAAACCTTTTTTTTCTTCAAGGACAACTCGTTACCGAGAGAAAAACACGAATTTGAACTCGTTAATATGAAGAAAACATGAATTCGAACTCGTTACCAAAGATAAAACACAAATTTCCACTCGTTATAAAGGAAAACACAAATTTGAACAACTCGTTATCGAGAGAAAAAACCTTTTTTTCTTCAAGGACAACTCGTTACCGAGAAAAAACAAATTTGAACTCGTTAATATGAAGAAAACATGAATTCAAACTCGTTACCAAAGATAAAACACAAATTTCTACTCGTTATAAAGGGAAAACACAAATTTCCGGCGATGTCCACTCGTTATCGAGAGAAAAAACCTTTTTTTTCTTCAAGGACAACTCGTTACCGAGAGAAAAACACGAATTTGAACTCGTTAATATGAAGAAAACATGAATTCGAACTCGTTACCAAAGATAAAACACAAATTTCCACTCGTTATAAAGGGAAAACAAAATTTCCGGCGATGTCAACTCGTTATCGGAGAAAAAACCATTTTTTCTTCAAGGACAACTCGTTACCGAGAGAAAAACACGAATTTGAACTCGTTAATATGAAGAAAACATGAATTCGAACTCGTTACCAAAGATAAAACACAAATTTCTACTCGTTATAAAGGGAAAACAAAAACTTCCGGCGATGTCAACTCGTTATCGGGAAAAAACCATTTTTTCTTCAAGGACAACTCGTTACCGAGAGAAAAACACGAATTTGAACTCGTTAATATGAAGAAAACATGAATTCGAACTCGTTACCAACGATAAAACACAAATTTCTACTCGTTATAAAGGGAAAACACAAATTTCCGGCGATGTCCACTCGTTATCAGAGAAAAAACCTTTTTTTCATCAAGGACAACTCGTTACCAGAGAAAAACACGAATTTGAACTCGTTAATATGAAGAAAACTTGAATTCGAACTCGTTACCAAAGATAAAACACAAATTTCTACTCGTTATAAAGGGAAAACACAAATTTCCGGCGATGTCCACTCGTTATCAGAGAAAAAACCATTTTTTCTTCAAGGACAACTCGTTACTAGAGAAAAACACGAATTTGAACTCGTTAATATGAAGAAAACATGAATTCGAACTCGTTACCAAAGATAAAACACAAATTTCTACTCGTTATAAAGGGAAAACACAAATTTCCGGCGATGTCCACTCGTTATCAGAGAAAAAACCTTTTTTTCTTCAAAGACAACTCGTTACCGAGAAAAACAGAATTTGAACTCGTTAATATGAAGAAAACATGAATTCGAACTCGTTACCAAAGATAAAACACAAATTTTCTACTCGTTATAAAGGGAAAACACAAATTTCCGGCGATGTCAACTCGTTATCGGGGAAAAACCTTTTTTCTTCATGGACAACTCGTAACCGAGAGAAAAACACGAATTTGAACTCGTTAATATGAAGAAAACATGAATTCGAACTCGTTACCAAAGATAAAACACAAATTTCTACTCGTTATAAAGGGAAAACACAAATTTCCGGCGATGTCCACTCGTTATCGAGAAAAAAACCTTTTTTTCTTCGGGGACAACTCGTTACCAGAGAAAAACACGAATCTGAACTCGTTAATATGAAGAAAACATGAATTCGAACTCGTTACCAAAGATAAAATACAAATTTCCACTCGTTATAAAGGGAAAACACAAATTTCCGGCGATGTCAACTCGTTATCAGGGAAAAAACCATTTTTTCTTCAAGGACAACTCGTTACCAGTGAAAAACACGAATTTGAACTCGTTAATATGAAGAAAACATGAATTCGAACTCGTTACCAAAGATAAAACACAAATTTCTACTCGTTATAAAGGGAAAACACAAATTTCCGGCGATGTCAACTCGTTATCAGGGAAAAAACCATTTTTTCTTCAAGGACAACTCGTTACCAGTGAAAAACACGAATTTGAACTCGTTAATATGAAGAAAACATGAATTCGAACTCGTTACCAACGATAAAACACAAATTTCTACTCGTTATAAAGGGAAAACACAAATTTCCGGCGATGTCCACTCGTTATCAGAGAAAAAACCTTTTTTTCATCAAGGACAACTCGTTACCAGAGAAAAACACGAATTTGAACTCGTTAATATGAAGAAAACTTGAATTCGAACTCGTTACCAAAGATAAAACACGATTTCTACTCGTTATAAAGGGAAAACACAAATTTCCGGCGATGTCCACTCGTTATCGGAGAAAAAACCTTTTTTTCTTCAAGGACAACTCGTTACCGAGAGAAAAACACGAATTTGAACTCGTTAATATGAAGAAAACATGAATTCGAACTCGTTACCAAAGATAAAACACAAATTTCTACTCGTTATAAAGGGAAAACACAAATTTCCGGCGTTGTCAACTCGTTATCGAGAAAAAACCTTTTTTTCTTCAAGGACAACTCGTTACCGAGAGAAAAACACGAATTTGAACTCGTTAATGAAGAAAACTTGAATTCGAACTCGTTACCAAAGATAAAACACAATTTCTACTCGTTATAAAGGGAAAACACAAATTTTCGGCGATGTCCACTCGTTATCAGAGAAAAAACCTTTTTTTCTTCAAGGACAACTCGTTACCATAGAAAAACACGAATTTGAACTCGTTAATATGAAGAAAACATGAATTCGAACTCGTTACCAAAGATAAAACACAAATTTCTACTCGTTATAAAGGGAAAACACAAATTTCCGGCGTTGTCAACTCGTTATCAGAGAAAAAACCTTTTTTTCTTCAAGGACAACACGTTACCAGAGAAAAACACGAATTTGAACTCGTTAATATGAAGAAAACATGAATTCGAACTCGTTACCAAAGATAAAACACAAATTTCTACTCGTTATAAAGGGAAAAAAAAATTTCGGCGATGTCCACTCGTTATCAGAGAAAAAACCATTTTTTCATCAAGGACAACTCGTTACCAGAGAAAAACACGAATTTGAACTCGTTAATATGAAGAAAACATGAATTCGAACTCGTTACCAAAGATAAAACACAAATTTCTACTCGTTATAAAGGGAAAACACAAATTTCCGGCGATGTCAACTCGTTATCAGAGAAAAAACCATTTTTTCAGCAAGGACAACTCATTACCAGAGTAAAACACGAATCTGAACTCGTTAATATGAAGAAAAAATGAATTCGAACTCGTTACCTGTTTACGACTAATTTTATGGTTTTTATCGAGTTATTTCGTAACATTATCTCCCGTGTTTTAGTGATTTTTATAGAAAATCACTCGCCAAAAGGATAAATTGAGCAAATGAGTTTTAAAGATAATAAATTGCAAAAGTGACTCGATTTATGTGTTTTTATCGTTGGTTTTATGTTTATTTGGATGTTGTTACACTTTGCAATATTTTGGATATCTTGTAGATGCATATCTTCGGTCTAAAAGAGGTGTTTAGAGGGTTAGAAGAAGATGCCACAAGTTTACGAGTTCAACGGAGCAAATTTTCCTAAGTACTTAAATTGTTACATATTTTCGACGGAGATTTGACTCAGCTTAGAGGCATTTTCAGGGGAGGACTTCTTCATGAAAATTGTAGATCTTTGAAAGAGCTTTCCAACGCACTTTGAATTACGTCAATCGGACTTCTACAACTCAAATGGTGGTCAAGTGGCTAATCAATTTGGGTAAGTGGAAAATTCCGAAATATACTCGTAATACGACGGGCTAATCAAAAAGGCGTTTTCTGAAGAAGAGTCCTTAATGAAAGTTGTAGAGTTTTCAGAGAGCTTAATTATGACATTCGGATCATAATTTATGGAGGTCTACAACTCAAGATATGAATTTTAGAAGTTTAGATCGACGTCCGGGGAGCTAACTCACATACAGAGAGTTCGGACTCTATGCAAACGTCCGTTCACCACCGACCTTGAGTGTAGCCGCCTTATTTCCTTATAAAAGCAGCGGCAATTGCAACCCTAATCTCACCTCATTATTCACGCATTATTCACACATAATTTCCAGCCGCCTTTTCTGAGAGAGCAGCCGCAATTTTCAGAGCCTAATTAGAAGATGATTTCTTCCCATCCAATGATCATGATCAACATCATGGTTGTTGGCTAAGCACATCGCGGTGGGACAACGGATGAAACCGATCAACATCAACACCAACTAGAGAGATTTTTGCTACATGTTTAGTGAGTAAAGTTATAGTTTTTCATCAATTAGAATTTGTTATTTATCGTTTACGTTTTATTTGAATCAAGAGATCGATGAAACCATCTTTTATGCTTTGAATTTATATGAAAATATTGTTCAAGCTGTGATCTTTTTAATTGATGCAATTAATTATAATTCGAGAGATCGTTTATAGTTAATTGAGTAAGAGTATTAGAAATAATCTCGTGATCTTGTTTTACATGTCGTTTAGTTTTACTTGAAAAAGAAAACGAAACCCTAGAATTCGTTTAAAGAAATTTAATCGAACTCGTGATAGATCGTTACTAAAAATCGTATCTTTAGCTCACCATCTAGTTGGAGTTGGTTAGTTGATTGGTGGATTCCCGTTGCCTTGCCGTTGTTTTAATTATTTGATAAACCAAATAGTTCGTATCAATCGTTGATTGCTAAGTTTAGTTGTTTTAAGATTATAGTTGTTTTTCACCGTTTTAAGCATAATTTAGGTTCCCCATTCTTGTTCATCGTCTTAGTTACTTGTTCATCGTATTTACTTGTTCATCGTAGTTACTTGTTCATTAATTCATAATTAGTATAAATCTTAGTTTTAGTTAATAGTCGTGACATAATCGATAGAATAATTGTTCCTTGATCCGATAAACATTCCACTCCCTTAGGACGACCCGTTAACATCCTATACTACAATCCTTATACTTGGGGTGTTTCGGTTATAAATTGTAAAACTCGTTTTTACCGAACAAGTTTTTGGCGCCGTTGCCGGGGAGTCGGTAACGGTTGTCGGATTCTTCTAGGTGCAATTTTTTGTATCGATGCTAATCTCTTTTAGGTGATAATCTAACAGTTACATTTTTATTTTTTAGTTTTTTTTATGTTATTTTTTTTTAGGACTTTAGACTTTGCCATAGATTTTTATTAGACCTTTATTTTATCATAATTTTTATAGTTTAGATTTTAGATCTTTCATAAGTTTTTCTTCTTTTTATTTTTCTATTTTTCGTATTCACCTGTTAATTTTAATTTTCATATTTTACATTTAGCCTTAGATTTTTCTTTAGATCTTAGATTTTAGCAGCCTTAGATTTAGCTTAGATTTGCCTTAGATTTTAGATCGTATAAATTTGTTGCCTTAATTATTACTATTTTAGGTTTTTATTTTCTTTCCTTTTGCTATTCTTTTCTTTATCTGTTTCGTTTTTCAGTTTCTAAACGGGCGTCCATCCTTTCAGACGCCCGTCTGTTCTAAAAATCTTCTTCTCTGCATCGTTTAAGCCGATCGGACGAGCGTCCGAACTACCAAACGCTCGTCCGGCCTCTAAACGCCCGTTTCTCCCCAATCACTGTCTTCGAACGCCGCTTCGATGATCCGAACGAGCGTCCACTTCCGAATTTCCTCCGAACGAGCGTTCTCTCATACGAAACGCCGCTCACTCTCTTCAATTGACACTTCATTTCTCTTCTCTCTTTCTAAACCCTCTAATTTCCTCTACATTTCGTTCTCATCAACCCTAAGGTTGATTTCTTTCCATTTTGCTCTTCTGGTTTATGCAAACCAGGAGCAAGAAGGGACCTCTTATCTTTAATCCCGAGCCTGAGCGATCTATTATCAGGAGAAAGCTCTTTCCCAATCCAGACATCATGGCTAACGAAGTCCCGAATGCAGGCCCTCGAATCCGGATCCGGATGAATCGATCCTTCAACGGATGCAAGCAATACAACAACAACAATCAACAAGTCGGCATAAATAATCGGTTTCAACAATTCCGTCAAAACCGGCTAAACCAAGTTAAACCAAGACCCCTATGCTCCCTATCTTGACCAAGACTTCCGGAAGGGCATAGACCCATTCGCCCTCCGTAAATGGGGCAAGTTAATTTCGATCTAAAAAATGGAGTGGTAGGACCGGTCCGAATAGTTCCTTTCATGGCACCGCTCGACGAAGATCCTCATGACTTCTTGTCCACTTTCGTTCAAATCTACGAAGCGTGCCACTATCCCGGTGTTGATTCCGAGATTGTCAAGTTAAAACTCTTCCCGTTTGCTCTCAAGGGTGAAGCGAACCGTTGGTTTAAATCTTTAGCCCATCATTCTCTCCGCTCCCGGAATGATGTCAAAAGAGCCTTTGCTCGAAGTTTGTCTCACCGGGGACAATCATGGACATGAAAAGGGAGATAGCTACATTTGAACAACTTGAAGGTGAGAGTGTGGGGAAAGCATGGGAGAGATTAAATCATTGATGAGGAAGTGCCCCAACCATGGATACGGTAGACATGAGCTACTAGAATTATTCTATCGGGGTGTTACTCAACCCAATAGAGATTTCCTTGATTCAATCGCCCATGGATCCTTCCTAGGAGGAGGTGATGATGCGCTTACGGGGTAGCCGAAACCATAGCCAAGAATAACATGTGGTCAACCCCAAGGAAGACCAATGTTAGTGGAAATAAGAGGGGATCCGCTCGCAAGCAATTCGAGACTACGGTGTTAGTTGCTCAAATGGAAGCAATTAGCAAGCAACTAGCCAATTTACAAATGCAAAGCGGAACAAGGGCAGCCGTATATGAACTACCCGGGCATGCGGCGGGAGATGAAATTACCGAGGAAGTGAATTTCAACCAAACCTTCGGAAACTCCAATCGAACCGGAATTATTCCGGATTTCAACGTCCCAATGCACCACCCGGCCCATCCAATTCTAACCCTTCTTTCAACTCGGGTTATCAAAGACCACCTCCTGGGGTGGTTAATCAATCTCATAATCCCAACTCCCAAAGACCTCAAGGTGGTTGGAATCAAAGCCAACATCGAAATCATACCACCTCATGTGTCCCTCAACATAAGTTTGATGAGCTAGTGGACATGGTGAAGACCCCGTCTACTAGTGTCAAAGCAATAGAGAGACAAAGTTGGGCAAATGGCGAAACGAAAGCAATCGTACCCTCACGGTAAACTCCCAAGTTATACCGAGAGAAATCCAAAAGCAGATATCAATGTTTGCACTGCCATCACACCTCAATGGGGGTATGGAGATCAAGAGTTGAATGAAGTTACCTTGAGAAGTGGTAAGCAGGCGGGACCCGGAAAGGTGTCGGGAAACGAGCAGCCCCTCCCCGACGCAATAAGTTCGGGAGGGGGCAATCGAAATCATATACCGAAGAAACCAACAAGGAGGAGGAGCTTAATAATGACGGACTTCGGGGGATGAGGATGATTCGATTTGAGGAAAGGTCGTGGCTGTTCCCCCGACAAAGAAGAGGGAGGAAAAGTTTGTGAGATGGAAGGATAAGGAAGACGAAGCCATTAAAAAGTCGTGGTCGTTCCCCGATAATGATAAGCCCTTCCTTATCCACCAAAGAGGAAAGAGAATACCCTCGCCTTGACGGACAATATGACGGAGTGAGGAGGATGCTTAGAGACACCAAAGTGAGTATACCCCTAGCCGAGGTATTGACCGAAATGCCCAAGTGCTCTAAGTATCTTAAGAAAGTTTGTGGAAGCAAGAAGAAGCTTCAAGGGATGGCAGAAGAAGTTTTAAGAGAAGAATGTTCCATGGTCTCACAAAAAGTTGCTATTAAGCGAGGTGACCCCGGAAGACCTTCAATCTCCTGTGAGATTGAAGGCCACAAGTTCCAAAATGTCTTATGCGACTCAGGGGCCTCTATAAATGTGATGCCATTGAACGTCTGCAAAAAGCTCGGTTTAGATAAAAGAATGCGGGAACGCCCTATTTCTCTTCAGATGGTAGACCGATCAAGCCGATCAGCAGCCGGTTGTGTCACTAATGTTCTTCTCTATGTTGAACATTTGGTTTTCCCTACCGACTGGGTTATCTTAGACTACCCACCTGACAGAGAGATGCCTCTAATTCTAGGCCGGACCTTTTTAGACACCTCTGCCGCCCTCATTGACTTCTGTAAGGGTCAGATTACACTTAGAGTTGATGATACATCCGTTACCTTTACACAAGGGAAAAGTCTAGAGAACACTTTGAGTGAAGAAATCTCGTTCATTGAAGCAATTTATGAGGACGAAGAAGATGCCAAATCGAGGAAGCAAGAGCGACGAGAGATAGGTGTTTTCGAAGCGATAAACATTGAAGACCAAGTTCGACCGTGGACCATCTTCTCGTTTCATTACCGGCCTTAGTCACCGAGCTCACACATCAATAGCCAAGAAACATGGAGATTCCCGGCAATGAACGATGATTTCAAAGAGCTTAATCGAATGACTTTAACCCCGGAGAAGAGGAAGCCCCGATGGGTAGTTGGGATGGGGTGGATTTTGGAGAGAGACTACTCATTGGGAGATTGATGATTGGGAACGGCTAGCGAGAGCTAGAAGAAGAAGAGTTGAGAAAGATGATTAAGCATAAGAAGGAGGAAGCAGTGCCGACGGAAGGATCCCTATGGATGATGTTATCCAAGACCTTTCTCGGGGTTATGCCTCGGGAAGATGAGGTATTCTACCGTCAACCACTTCAAGCCCATAAGGAAAAAGGTGGCCCCTTAAAATCCAAAGATTGAGCAACCACCTACCGACTTGGAGCTTAAACCGCTTCCGCAACACCTTAAGTACATTTTTCTTAAGGATGGTGATAAGTTACCCTTGATCATCTCTTCAAAACTCGAGCCCGAGCAAGAAGCACTGCGATAAAAGTTCTTGAAAAGAACATCCTCGCGTTCGGTTGGCAAGTGGGTGATATCCGAGGAATCGGCCCCGATGTGTGCATGCATAAAATCCGAACGGAGGCAGGAGCTAAGAAAGTAAGACAACCTCGGCGAAGGCCGAATCCGCATATGCGGGAGGTTGTCAAGAAGGAAGTTATAAAGTGGTTAGACATGGGAATCATCTATGCAATTGCCGATAGTGAGTGGGTTAGCCCCACCCAAGTTGTGCCAAAGAAGGGAGGTATCACCGTTGAAAAGAATGAAAAGGGGGAAGAGATAGCTTTACGCCTTGTGATCGGCTATAGAGTCCGCATTGACTATCGCAGATTGAATGAAGTCACCGCCAAAGACCATTTCCCCTTACCCTTCATTGACCACTTATTGAAAGACGAGTGGTCACAAGTATTATTGTTTCCTCGATGGATATTCTCGTTACTTCCGGATAGCCATCGACCCTAATGACCAGGAGAAGACTACGTTTACGTGTCCATCAGGCACTTTTGCGTTCCGCAGAATGCCCTTTGGCTTATGCAATGCACCTGCGACTTTTCAAAGGTGTATGCTTGCCATTTTTTATGGACTTGTGGAGAAATGTATGGAAGTCTTCATGGATGACTTCTCGATCTATGGCGATAGCTTCGATGAGATCTTGGCGAATCTAGATATGGTACTTCAACGCCGTGTTGAAAAGAATTTAGTGCTTAACCGGGAGAAATGCCATTTTCTAGTTGATGAGGGGATCGTTCGGGACACAAGGTGTCCGGTACCGGTATTCAAGTTGATAAGGCCAAAGTAGAAGCCATTGAGAAAATGTCGTACCCGAAAACTCGTCAAAGAGGTACGCGGCTTTCTTGGTCATGTTGGCTTCTACGTACGATTTATTAAGGACTTTTCCACCATCGCCAAGCCCCCGTCCAACCTTCGAAAGATGGTGTTGTGTTCTTGTTTGATGAGAAATGCAAGAAAGCTTTCAATTGCTTGAAGGAAAAGCTCATAAGTGCCCCTATCTTAATCGCACTCGACCGGACTAAGCCTTTTGAATTATTATGTGATGCCTCTAACTACGCAAAGAGGCGCGCTTTTAGGTCAAAGAATTGATAAAAAGTTCAGGCCCATTTACTATGCGAGCCGCACCTTGAACCCGGCTCAATGCAATTACACCGCAACTTGAACACGAGCTTTCGGGCAATTAAATTCTTAAATTTCGATAGCCAACTCGTGGGGAGAAACGGTTGTTACAAATTGAACGAGCTCAACGAATTCGACTCGTAGCATACGAGAATGCTAAGCTTAGCAAGGAAAGAACAAAGATACTCCATGACGCTAAGATCAAGGACCGAGAATTCAAAGTTGGTGAGATGGCTTTACTCTATAATACTAGACTTCACCCGTTTCCGGTAAACTCAAGTCTAGATGGTCTGGTCCCTTTGAGATTCTCGAGGTTAATCCAAGTGGAGTAATTACTCTGAACGGGTATGGTAATCAAGCTTTTAAAGTGAATGGTCATCGCCTTAAGAAATATTTTGGGCAACCAAAGGAAAAGCCTGAGACTCTTTATTTCCAAAGAAGAGATGAGAGTACAAATGTCCTGATTTGTGAAGAGATTCCATCTTATTTCTTTGAGTCAGATGATGACATTCCTACCTCTACCTGTGAGGAACCTTCTCCTGAGACTCCTGAGCATGTTAGCACACCTACGCCTATCATCCGCAAGAACAAGAAGAAGAGAGTCAGTGTAGTTTGGAGGGAAAAGTTTAATGATCTTATTGCGCACTTGACTTGTTGTTGTGGTGAAAATCATTTCCGCCCCCAGTACTTCTGATTCCGGTACCGAGGTGGCGGTAGTCAAACCAAAGTGGCCCGATCCGGGTTGATTCTTGAACTTTGTGTCAAGCTATTGACATTAAAGAGCGCTACTAGGAGGCGACCTAGTCTTTTAAGTTAATTTCTTTTTCGTTAAGTTTTTATTTTATTAGGAATAGAGCCTTGGTGTTTGTGTGTTGGTTATCCTTGTCCTATTTGTGAATGCTTTACTCGCGTGCATGTTTACTCATATACCCCGTGTACCCCGAGATTATGTGTTATGTCGAGTGTTGCGTATATTTTCGAGCAGTTTGCAAGCTTCTACTTTTAGTGTTGTCTCGTCCCCGATACGAGTGCAAATGGTTCATTCATGCTACGGCTCGACCCCTCGCCAACCTACAAACCCGACAACACACTTTGAAACCAAATAAGTATTCTTTTCTTTTATTTGCACATTCGAGGACATAATGTGATTTAAGTGTGGGGGTGCAATTCGTGCTTTATTTCGACAATATGAGTAGATATTTGTTATCCTTGATAAATTTTAGAATTTTAAAATTTTGGCACTTGGATAATTGTAAATCTTGAGCATGTAATTGGAACAAATGCTTGCTAGTTGTAGTTTCCCGACGATGATTTTAAGTGACTTAGTGAGATAATTATAGCATGTCTTTACTGTTATGGAGATAGTATTCATTTTTCACTCACGAAAGCCTTTGATATTGAAGCAAGATTTTTGAACTATATCCTTTCATTGTTTTAGTGATTTATCTTAAGAAGGTCGTATAGTAACACCGTAGTTAGACCGTGTCTTGTGAATATCATAAAGTTTGAATGTGATAAGTGAGATGTAACTTATGTCTTGAAAAAAGAATGAATAAGCAATCATAATAAATACGTTTGTCGAAAGTCGGTCGATGATTTGAGTGCGGTAGGGTATACCACGTATGTCCTATACCACTATGATGACCAAAAGCTCACGACAGCTAGAAGAAGCTACCTTATGATTTGAGTAGGTAGGGGATTATCACGAAATGTCCTACTCTACTATGACGGGTAAAAGCTCATTCTGATTTGCGTTAAATTTGAAAAATTTGAAAATGATGAATAAAAATAAAGTGAAGTCTTTGTTATCATGGATCTTATACCCAGTAGAACCGCATAATATGCTGTAGGGATTATCCTACTGAGTGCGTGGGAAGGCTTTGAGTGGAGCTATTACTGCCTATATCTAGGATAGTCATTGAAATTTTTGAGAGGATATTTCGTTGAAAGGCTTGTTAAATTTGAAAAGGGCTTGTCACACATACACCGAATCTATCTCTATGTTGGTATTACTTGCTATAGTTGTTGTATCTTTTGTTACGTGAGTTAGGAATCTATTTGGATTGCATATAAAGTGAGCTAGTTTTGATTGTTTTGCTCGGGACGAGCAAAGTCTAAGTGTGGGGGAGTTGTTTACGACTAATTTTATGGTTTTTATCGAGTTATTTCGTAACATTATCTCCCGTGTTTTAGTGATTTTTATAGAAAATCACTCGCCAAAAGGATAAACTGAGCAAATGAGTTTTAAAGATAATAAATTGCAAAAGTGACTGATTTATGTGTTTTTATCGTTGGTTTTATGTTTAATTGGATGTTGTTACACTTTGCAATATTTTGGATATCTTGTAGATGCATATCTTCGGTCTAAAAGAGGTGTTTAGAGGGTTAGAAGAAGATGCCACAAGTTTACGAGTTCAACGGAGCAAATTTTCCTAAGTACTTAAATCGTTACATATTTTCGACGGAGATTTGACCCAGCTTAGAGGCATTTTCAGGGGAGGACTTCTTCATGAAAATTGTAGATCTTTGAAAGAGCTTTCCAACGCACTTTGAATTACGTCAATCGGACTTCTACAACTCAAATGGTGGTCAAGTGGCTAATCAATTTGGGTAAGTGGAAAATCCCGAAATATACTCGTAATACGACGGGCTAATCAAAAAGGCGTTTTCGAAGAAGAGTCCTTAATGAAAGTTGTAGAGTTTTCCGAGAGCTTAATTATGACATTCGGATCATAATTTTTGGAGGTCTACAACTCAAGATATGAATTTTAGAAGTTAAGATTCCAGGGAGCTAACTCACATACGGAGAGTTCGGACTCTATGCAAACGTCCGTTCACCACCGACCTTGAGTGTAGCCGCCTTATTTCCTTATAAAAGCAGCGGCAATTGCAACCCTAATCTCACCTCATTATTCACGCATTATTCACACATAATTTCCATTTTCCGAGAGAGCACCGCAATTTTCGAGCCTAATTAGAAGATGATTTCTTCCCATCCAATGATCATGATCAACATGATGGTTGTTGGCTAAGCACATCGCGGTGGGACAACGGATGAAACCGATCAACATCAACACCAACTAGAGAGATTTTTGCTACATGTTTAGTGAGTAAAGTTATAGTTTTTCATCAATTAGAATTTGTTATTTATCGTTTACGTTTTATTTGAATCGAGAGATCGATGAAACCATCTTTTATGCTTTGAATTTATATGAAAATATTGTTCAAGTTGTGATCTTTTCAATTGATGCAATTAATTATAATTCGAGAGATCGTTTATAGTTAATTGAGTAAGAGTATTAGAAATAATCTCGTGATCTTGTTTTACATGTCGTTTAGTTTTACTTGAAAAAGAAAACGAAACCCTAGAATTCGTTTAAAGAAATTTAATCGAACTCGTGATAGATCGTTACTAAAAATCGTATCTTTAGCTCACCATCTAGTTGGAGTTGGTTAGTTGATTGGTGGATTCCCGTTGCCTTTCCGTTGTTTTAATTATTTGATAAACCAAATAGTTCGTATCAATCGTTGATTGCTAAGTTTAGTTGTTTTAAGATTATAGTTGTTTTTCACTGTTTTAAGCATAATTTAGGTTCCCGATTCTTGTTCATCGTCTCGTTCTCGTTCATCGTATTTACTTGTTCATCGTAGTTACTTGTTCATTAATTCATAATTAGTATAAATCTTAGTTTTAGTTAATAGTCGTGACATAATCGATAGAATAATTGTTCCTTGATCCGATAAACATTCCACTCCCTTAGGACGACCCGTTAACATCCTATACTACGATCCTTATACTTGGGGTGTTTCGGTTATAAATTGTAAAACTCGTTTTTACCGAACATTACCAAAGATAAAACACAAATTTCCACTCGTTATAAAGGGAAAACACAAATTTCCGGCGATGTCAACTCGTTATCAGGGAAAAAACCTTTTTTCTTCAAGGACAACTCGTTACCGTGAAAAACACGAATTTGAACTCGTTAATATGAAGAAAACATGAATTCGAACTCGTTACCAAAGATAAAACACAAATTTCTACTCGTTATAAAGGGAAAACACAAATTTCCGGCGATGTCCACTCGTTATCGAGAAAAAAACCTTTTTTTTTCTTCAAGGACAACTCGTTACTAGAGAAAAACACGAATTTGAACTCGTTAATATGAAGAAAACATGAATTCGAACTCGTTACCAAAGATAAAACACAAATTTCTACTCGTTATAAAGGGAAAACACAAATTTCCGGCGATGTCCACTCGTTATCGAGAAAAAACCTTTTTTTCTTCAAGGACAACTCGTTACCGAGAGAAAAACACGAATTTGAACTCGTTAATATGAAGAAAACATGAATTCGAACTCGTTACCAAAGATAAAACACAAATTTCTACTCGTTATAAAGGGAAAACACAAATTTCCGGCGATGTCCACTCGTTATCGGAGAAAAAACCATTTTTTCTTCAAGGACAACTCGTTACCGAGAGAAAAACACGAATTTGAACTCGTTAATATGAAGAAAACATGAATTCGAACTCGTTACCAAAGATAAAACACAAATTTCTACTCGTTATAAAGGGAAAACACAAATTTCCGGCGATGTCCACTCGTTATCGAGAGAAAAAACCTTTTTTTCTTCAAGGACAACTCGTTACCAGAGAAAAACACGAATTTGAACTCGTTAATATGAAGAAAACATGAATTCGAACTCGTTACCAAAGATAAAACACAAATTTCTACTCGTTATAAAGGCAAAACACAAATTTCCGGCGATGTCAACTCGTTATCAGAGAAAAAACCTTTTTTTCTTCAAGGACAACTCGTTACCGAGAGAAAAACACGAATTTGAACTCGTTAATATGAAGAAAACATGAATTCGAACTCGTTACCAAAGATAAAACACAAATTTCTACTCGTTATAAAGGGAAAACACAAATTTCCGGCGATGTCCACTCGTTATCGAGAAAAAACCTTTTTTTTCTTCAAGGACAACTCGTTACCGAGAGAAAAACACGAATTTGAACTCGTTAATATGAAGAAAACATGAATTCGAACTCGTTACCAAAGATAAAATACAAATTTCTACTCGTTATAAAGGGAAAACACAAATTTCCGGCGATGTCAACTCGTTATCAGAGAAAAAAACTATTTTTTCTTCAAGGACAACTCGTTACCGAGAGAAAAACACGAATTTGAACTCGTTAATATGAAGAAAACATGAATTCGAACTCGTTACCAAAGATAAAACACAAATTTCTACTCGTTATAAAGGGAAAACACAAATTTCCGGCGATGTCAACTCGTTATCGGAAAAAACCATTTTTTCTTCAAGGACAACTCGTTACCGGAGAAAAACACGAATTTGAACTCGTTAATATGAAGAAAACATGAATTCGAACTCGTTACCAAAGATAAAACACAAATTTCTACTCGTTATAAAGAGAAAACACAAATTTCCGGCGATGTCCACTCGTTATCGAGAAAAAAACCTTTTTTTCATCAAGGACAACTCGTTACCGAGAGAAAAACACGAATTTGAACTCGTTAATATGAAGAAAACATGAATTCGAACTCGTTACCAAAGATAAAACACAAATTTCTACTCGTTATAAAGGAAAACACAAATTTCCGGCGATGTCCACTCGTTATCGAGAGAAAAAACCTTTTTTTCTTCAAGGACAACTCGTTACCGGAGAAAAACACGAATTTGAACTCGTTAATATGAAGAAAACATGAATTCGAACTCGTTACCAAAGATAAAACACAAATTTCTACTCGTTATAAAGGGAAAACACAAATTTCCGGCGATGTCCACTCGTTATCGAGAAAAAACCTTTTTTTCTTCAAGGACAACTCGTTACCGAGAGAAAAACACGAATTTGAACTCGTTAATATGAAGAAAACATGAATTCGAACTCGTTACCAAAGATAAAACACAAATTTCTACTCGTTATAAAGGGAAAACACACAATTTTCCGGCGATGTCCACTCGTTATCGAGAAAAAAAACCTTTTTTTCTTCAAGGACAACTCGTTACCGAGAGAAAAACACGAATTTGAACTCGTTAATATGAAGAAAACATGAATTCGAACTCGTTACCAAAGATAAAACACAAATTTCTACTCGTTATAAAGGGAAAACACAAATTTCCGGCGATGTCAACTCGTTATCGGAGAAAAAACCTTTTTTTCTTCAAGGACAACTCGTTACCGAGAGAAAAACACGAATTTGAACTCGTTAATATGAAGAAAACATGAATTCGAACTCGTTACCAAAGATAAAACACAAATTTCTACTCGTTATAAAGGGAAAACACAAATTTCCGGCGATGTCCACTCGTTATCGAGAGAAAAAACCTTTTTTTCTTCAAGGACAACTCGTTACCGAGAGAAAAACACGAATTTGAACTCGTTAATATGAAGAAAACATGAATTCGAACTCGTTACCAAAGATAAAACACAAATTTCTACTCGTTATAAAGGGAAAACACAAATTTCCGGCGATGTCAACTCGTTATCGGAGAAAAAACCTTTTTTTCTTCAAGGACAACTCGTTACCGAGAGAAAAACACGAATTTGAACTCGTTAATATGAAGAAAACATGAATTCGAACTCGTTACCAAAGATAAAACACAAATTTCTACTCGTTATAAAGGGAAAACACAAATTTCCGGCGATGTCCACTCGTTATCGAGAAAAAAACCTTTTTTTCTTCAAGGACAACTCGTTACCGAGAGAAAAACACGAATTTGAACTCGTTAATATGAAGAAAACATGAATTCGAACTCGTTACCAAAGATAAAACACAAATTTCTACTCGTTATAAAGGCAAAACACAAATTTCCGGCGATGTCAACTCGTTATCAGAGAAAAAACCTTTTTTTCTTCAAGGACAACTCGTTACCGAGAGAAAAACACGAATTTGAACTCGTTAATATGAAGAAAACATGAATTCGAACTCGTTACCAAAGATAAAACACAAATTTCTACTCGTTATAAAGGGAAAACACAAATTTCCGGCGATGTCCACTCGTTATCGGAGAAAAAACCTTTTTTCTTCAAGGACAACTCGTTACCGAGAGAAAAACACGAATTTGAACTCGTTAATATGAAGAAAACATGAATTCGAACTCGTTACCAAAGATAAAACACAAATTTCTACTCGTTATAAAGGGAAAACACAAATTTCCGGCGATGTCCACTCGTTATCGAGAGAAAAAACTTTTTTTCTTCAAGGACAACTCGTTACCGAGAGAAAAACACGAATTTGAACTCGTTAATATGAAGAAAACATGAATTCGAACTCGTTACCAAAGATAAAACACAAATTTCTACTCGTTATAAAGGGAAAACACAAATTTCCGGCGATGTCCACTCGTTATCGGAGAAAAAACCTTTTTTTCTTCAAGGACAACTCGTTACCGAGAGAAAAACACGAATTTGAACTCGTTAATATGAAGAAAACATGAATTCGAACTCGTTACCAAAGATAAAACACAAATTTCTACTCGTTATAAAGGGAAAACACAAATTTCCGGCGATGTCCACTCGTTATCGAGAAAAAACCTTTTTTTCTTCAAGGACAACTCGTTACCGAGAGAAAAACACGAATTTGAACTCGTTAATATGAAGAAAACATGAATTCGAACTCGTTACCAAAGATAAAACACAAATTTCTACTCGTTATAAAGGGAAAACACAAATTTCCGGCGATGTCAACTCGTTATCGAGAAAAAAACCTTTTTTTCTTCAAGGACAACTCGTTACCAGAGAAAAACACGAATTTGAACTCGTTAATATGAAGAAAACATGAATTCGAACTCGTTACCAAAGATAAAACACAAATTTCTACTCGTTATAAAAGGAAAACACAAATTTCCGGCGATGTCAACTCGTTATCAGGGAAAAAACCTTTTTTCTTCAAGGACAACTCGTTACCGTGAGAAAAACACGAATTTGAACTCGTTAATATGAAGAAAACATGAATTCGAACTCGTTACCAAAGATAAAACACAAATTTCTACTCGTTATAAAGGGAAAACACAAATTTCCGGCGATGTCCACTCGTTATCAGAGAAAAAACCTTTTTTCTTCAAGGACAACTCGTTACCGAGAGAAAAACACGAATTTGAACTCGTTAATATGAAGAAAACATGAATTCGAACTCGTTACCAAAGATAAAACACAAATTTCTACTCGTTATAAAGGGAAAACACAAATTTCCGGCGTTGTCAACTCGTTATCAGAGAAAAAAACCTTTTTTTCTTCATGGACAACTCATTACCAGAGAAAAAAACGAATTTGAACTCGTTAATATGAAGAAAACTTGAATTCGAACTCGTTACCAAAGATAAAACACAGATTTCTACTCGTTATAAAGGGAAAACACAAATTTTCGGCGATGTCCACTCGTTATCAGAGAAAAAACCTTTTTTTCTTCAAGGACAACTCGTTACCGAGAGAAAAACACGAATTTGAACTCGTTAATATGAAGAAAACATGAATTCGAACTCGTTACCAAAGATAAAACACAAATTTCTACTCGTTATAAAGGGAAAACACAAATTTCCGGCGTTGTCAACTCGTTATCAGAGAAAAAACCTTTTTTTCTTCAAGGACAACTCGTTACCAGAGAAAAACACGAATTTGAACTCGTTAATATGAAGAAAACATGAATTCGAACTCGTTACCAAAGATAAAACACAAATTTCTACTCGTTATAAAGGGAAAAAACAAATTTCGGCGATGTCCACTCGTTATCGAGAGAAAAAACCATTTTTTCTTCAAGGACAACTCGTTACCGAGAGAAAAACACGAATTTGAACTCGTTAATATGAAGAAAACATGAATTCGAACTCGTTACCAAAGATAAAACACAAATTTCTACTCGTTATAAAGGGAAAACACAAATTTCCGGCGATGTCAACTCGTTATCGAGAGAAAAAACCTTTTTTCAAAGGACAACTCGTTACCGAGAGAAAAACACGAATTTGAACTCGTTAATATGAAGAAAACATGAATTCGAACTCGTTACCAAAGATAAAACACAAATTTCTACTCGTTATAAAGGGAAAACACAAATTTCCGGCGATGTCAACTCGTTATCAGGGAAAAAACCTTTTTTCTTCAAGGACAACTCGTTACTAGTGAAAAACACGAATTTGAACTCGTTAATATGAAGAAAACGTGAATTCGAACTCGTTACCAAAGATAAAACACAAATTTCTACTCGTTATAAAGGGAAAACACAAATTTCCGGCGATGTCCACTCGTTATCAGAGAAAAAACCTTTTTTTCTTCAAGGACAACTCGTTACCAGAGAAAAACACGAATTTGAACTCGTTAATATGAAGAAAACATGAATTCGAACTCGTTACCAAAGATAAAACACAAATTTCTACTCGTTATAAAGGGAAAACACAAATTTCCGGCGATGTCCACTCGTTATCGAGAGAAAAAACCTTTTTTCTTCAAGGACAACTCGTTACCGGAGAAAAACACGAATTTGAACTCGTTAATATGAAGAAAACATGAATTCGAACTCGTTACCAAAGATAAAACACAAATTTCTACTCGTTATAAAGGGAAAACACAAATTTCCGGCGATGTCCACTCGTTATCGGAGAAAAAACCTTTTTTTCTTCAAGGACAACTCGTTACCGAGAGAAAAACACGAATTTGAACTCGTTAATATGAAGAAAACATGAATTCGAACTCGTTACCAAAGATAAAACACAAATTTCTACTCGTTATAAAGGGAAAACACAAATTTCCGGCGATGTCCACTCGTTATCGGAGAAAAAACCTTTTTTTCTTCAAGGACAACTCGTTACCGAGAAAAACACGAATTTGAACTCGTTAATATGAAGAAAACATGAATTCGAACTCGTTACCAAAGATAAAACACAAATTTCTACTCGTTATAAAGGGAAAACACAAATTTCCGGCGATGTCAACTCGTTATCGGAGAGAAAAAACCTTTTTTTCTTCAAGGACAACTCGTTACCGAGAGAAAAACACGAATTTGAACTCGTTAATATGAAGAAAACATGAATTCGAACTCGTTACCAAAGATAAAACACAAATTTCTACTCGTTATAAAGGGAAAACACAAATTTCCGGCGATGTCCACTCGTTATCGGAGAAAAAACCTTTTTTTCTTCAAGGACAACTCGTTACCGAGAGAAAAACACGAATTTGAACTCGTTAATATGAAGAAAACATGAATTCGAACTCGTTACCAAAGATAAAACACAAATTTCTACTCGTTATAAAGGGAAAACACAAATTTCCGGCGATGTCCACTCGTTATCGGAGAGAAAAAACCTTTTTTTCTTCAAGGACAACTCGTTACCGAGAGAAAAACACGAATTTGAACTCGTTAATATGAAGAAAACATGAATTCGAACTCGTTACCAAAGATAAAACACAAATTTCTACTCGTTATAAAGGGAAAACACAAATTTCCGGCGATGTCCACTCGTTATTAGAGAAAAAACCTTTTTTTCTTCAAGGACAACTCGTTACCAGAGAAAAACACGAATTTGAACTCGTTAATATGATGAAAACATGAATTCGAACTCGTTACCAAAGATAAAACACAAATTTCTACTCGTTATAAAGGGAAAACACAAATTTCCGGCGATGTCCACTCGTTATCAGAGAAAAAACCTTTTTTTCTTCAAGGACAACTCGTTACCAGAGAAAAACACGAATTTGAACTCGTTAATATGAAGAAAACATGAATTCGAACTCGTTACCAAAGATAAAACACAAATTTCTACTCGTTATAAAGGCAAAACACAAATTTCCGGCGTTGTCAACTCGTTATCAGAGAAAAAACCTTTTTTTCTTCAAGGACAACTCGTTACCAGAGAAAAACACGAATTTGAACTCGTTAATATGAAGAAAACATGAATTCGAACTCGTTACCAAAGATAAAACACAGATTTCTACTCGTTATAAAGGGAAAACACAAATTTTCGGCGATGTCCACTCGTTATCAGAGAAAAAACCTTTTTTTCTTCAAGGACAACTCGTTACCAGAGAAAAACTCGAATTTGAACTCGTTAATATGAAGAAAACATGAATTCGAACTCGTTACCAAAGATAAAACACAAATTTCTACTCGTTATAAAGGGAAAACACAAATTTCCGGCGTTGTCAACTCGTTATCAGAGAAAAAACCTTTTTTTCTTCAAGGACAACTCGTTACCAGAGAAAAACACGAATTTGAACTCGTTAATATGAAGAAAACATGAATTCGAACTCGTTACCAAAGATAAAACACAAATTTCTACTCGTTATAAAGGGAAAACACAAATTTTCGGCGATGTCCACTCGTTATCAGAGAAAAAACCTTTTTTTCTTCAAGGACAACTCGTTACCGAGAGAAAAACACGAATTTGAACTCGTTAATATGAAGAAAACATGAATTCGAACTCGTTACCAAAGATAAAACACAAATTTCTACTCGTTATAAAGGGAAAACACAAATTTCCGGCGATGTCCACTCGTTATCAGAGAAAAAAGCTTTTTTTCTTCATGGACAACTCGTTACCGAGAAAAAACACGAATTTGAACTCGTTAATATGAAGAAAACATGAATTCGAACTCGTTACCAAAGATAAAACACAAATTTCTACTCGTTATAAAGGGAAAACACAAATTTCCGGCGATGTCCACTCGTTATCGAGAGAAAAAACCTTTTTTTCTTCAAGGACAACTCGTTACCGAGAGAAAAACACGAATTTGAACTCGTTAATATGAAGAAAACATGAATTCGAACTCGTTACCAAAGATAAAACACAAATTTCTACTCGTTATAAAGGGAAAACACAAATTTCCGGCGATGTCCACTCGTTATCGAGAGAAAAAACCTTTTTTTCTTCAAGGACAACTCGTTACCGAGAGAAAAACACGAATTTGAACTCGTTAATATGAAGAAAACATGAATTCGAACTCGTTACCAAAGATAAAACACAAATTTCTACTCGTTATAAAGGGAAAACACAAATTTCCGGCGATGTCAACTCGTTATCAGGGAAAAAACCTTTTTTTCTTCAAGGACAACTCGTTACCAGTGAAAAACACGAATTTGAACTCGTTAATATGAAGAAAACATGAATTCGAACTCGTTACCAAAGATAAAACACAAATTTCTACTCGTTATAAAGGGAAAACACAAATTTCCGGCGATGTCAACTCGTTATCAGGGAAAAAACGTTTTTTCTTCAAGGACAACTCGTTACTAGTGAAAAACACGAATTTGAACTCGTTAATATGAAGAAAACATGTATTCGCACTTGTTACCAAAGATAAAACACAAATTTCTACTCGTTATAAAGGGAAAACACAAATTTCCGGCGATGTCCACTCGTTATCAGAGAAAAAACCTTTTTTTCTTCAGGGACAACTCGTTACCAGAGAAAAACACGAATTTGAACTCGTTAATATGAAGAAAATATGAATTCGAACTCGTTACCAAAGATAAAACACAAATTTCTACTCGTTATAAAGGGAAAACACAAATTTCCGGCGATGTCCACTCGTTATCAGAGAAAAAAAACTTTTTTCTTCAAGGACAACTCGTTACTAGAGAAAACATGAATTTTAACTCGTTAATATGAAGAAAACATGAATTCGAACTCGTTACCAAAGATAAAACACAAATTTCTACTCGTTATAAAGGGAAAACACAAATTTCCAGCGATGTCCACTCGTTATCAGAGAAAAAACCTTTTTTTCTTCAAAGACAACTCGTTACCAGAGAAAAACACGAATTTGAACTCATTAATATGAAGAAAACATGAATTCGAACTTGTTACCAAAGATAAAACACAAATTTCTACTCGTTATAAAGGGAAAACACAAATTTCTGGCGATGTCCACTCGTTATCAGAGAAAAAACCTTTTTTTCTTCATGGACAACTCGTTACCAGAGAAAAACATGAATTTGAACTCGTTAATATGAAGAAAACATGAATTCGAACTCGTTACCAAAGATAAAACACAAATTTCTACTCGTTATAAAGGGAAAACACAAATTTCCGGCGATGTCCACTCGTTATCGAGAGAAAAAACCTTTTTTTCTTCAAGGACAACTCGTTACCGAGAGAAAAACATGAATTTGAACTCGTTAATATGAAGAAAACATGAATTCGAACTCGTTACCAAAGAAAAAACACAAATTTCTACTCGTTATAAAGGGAAAACACAAATTTCCGGCGATGTCCACTCGTTATCAGAGAAAAAACCTTTTTTTCTTCATGGACAACTCGTTACCAGAGAAAAACATGAATTTGAACTCGTTAATATGAAGAAAACATGAATTCGAACTCGTTACCAAAGATAAAACACAAATTTCTACTCGTTATAAAGGGAAAACACAAATTTCCGGCGATGTCCACTCGTTATCGGAGAGAAAAAACTTTTTTTCTTCATGGACAACTCGTTACCAGAGAAAAACATGAATTTGAACTCGTTAATATGAAGAAAACATGAATTCAAACTCGTTACCAAAGATAAAACACAAATTTCTACTCGTTATAATGTCCACTCGTTATCAGAGAAAAAACCTTTTTTTCTTCAAGGACAACTCGTTACCAGAGAAAAACACGAATTTGAACTCGTTAATATGAAGAAAACATGAATTCGAACTCGTTACCAAAGATAAAACACAAATTTCTACTCGTTATAAAGGGAAAACAAAATTTCCGGCGATGTCCACTCGTTATCGAGAGAAAAAACCATTTTTTCTTCAAGGACAACTCGTTACCCGAGAAAAACACGAATTTGAACTCGTTAATATGAAGAAAACATGAATTCGAACTCGTTACCAAAGATAAAACACAAATTTCTACTCGTTATAAAGGGAAAACACAAATTTCCGGCGATGTCAACTCGTTATCAGAGAAAAAACCATTTTTTCAGCAAGGACAACTCGTTACCAGAGAAAAACACGAATTTGAACTCGTTAATATGAAGAAAACATGAATTCGAACTCGTTACCAAAGATAAAACACAAATTTCCACTCGTTATAAAGGGAAAACACAAATTTCCGGCGATGTCAACTCGTTATCAGAGAAAAAACCTTTTTTTCTTCAAGGACAACTCGTTACTAGTGAAGAACACGAATTTGAACTCGTTAATATGAAGAAAACATGAATTCGAACTCGTTACCAAAGATAAAACACAAATTTCTACTCGTTATAAAGGGAAAACACAAATTTCCGGCGATGTCCACTCGTTATCAGAGAAAAAACCTTTTTTTCTTCAAGGACAACTCGTTACCAGAGAAAAACACGAATTTGAACTCGTTAATATGAAGAAAACATGAATTCGAACTCGTTACCAAAGATAAAACACAAATTTCCACTCGTTATAAAGGGAAAACACAAATTTCCGGCGATGTCAACTCGTTATCGGAAAAAAAACCTTTTTTTCTTCAAGGACAACTCGTTACCAGAGAAAAACACGAATTTGAACTCGTTAATATGAAGAAAACATGAATTCGAACTCGTTACCAAAGATAAAACACAAATTTCTACTCGTTATAAAGGGAAAACACAAATTTCCGGCGATGTCAACTCGTTATCAGGGAAAAAACCATTTTTTCTTCAAGGACAACTCGTTACCAGAGAAAAACACGAATTTGAACTCGTTAATATGAAGAAAACATGAATTCGAACTCGTTACCAAAGATAAAACACAAATTTCTACTCGTTATAAAGGGAAAACACAAATTTCCGGCGATGTCCACTCGTTATCGAGAGAAAAAACCTTTTTTTCATCAAGGACAACTCGTTACCGAGAGAAAAACACGAATTTGAACTCGTTAATATGAAGAAAACATGAATTCGAACTCGTTACCAAAGATAAAACACAAATTTCCACTCGTTATAAAGGAAAAACACAAATTTCCGGCGATGTCAACTCGTTATCAGGGAAAAAACCTTTTTTCTTCAAGGACAACTCATTACTAGTGAAAAACACGAATTTGAACTCGTTAATATGAAGAAAACATGAATTCGAACTCGTTACCAAAGATAAAACACAAATTTCTACTCGTTATAAAGGGAAAACACAAATTTCCGGCGATGTCCACTCGTTATCGAGAAAAAAACCTTTTTTTCTTCAAGGACAACTCGTTACCGAGAGAAAAACACGAATTTGAACTCGTTAATATGAAGAAAACATGAATTCGAACTCGTTACCAAAGATAAAACACAAATTTCTACTCGTTATAAAGGGAAAACACAAATTTCCGGCGATGTCAACTCGTTATCGAGAGAAAAAACCTTTTTTTCTTCAAGGACAACTCGTTACCGAGAGAAAAACACGAATTTGAACTCGTTAATATGAAGAAAACATGAATTCGAACTCGTTACCAAAGATAAAACACAAATTTCTACTCGTTATAAAGGGAAAACACAAATTTCCGGCGATGTCCACTCGTTATCGGAGAAAAAACCTTTTTTTCTTCAAGGACAACTCGTTACCGAGAGAAAAACACGAATTTGAACTCGTTAATATGAAGAAAACATGAATTCGAACTCGTTACCAAAGATAAAACACAAATTTCTACTCGTTATAAAGGGAAAACACAAATTTCCGGCGATGTCCACTCGTTATCGAGAGAAAAAACCTTTTTTTCTTCAAGGACAACTCGTTACCGAGAAAAAACACGAATTTGAACTCGTTAATATGAAGAAAACATGAATTCGAACTCGTTACCAAAGATAAAACACAAATTTCTACTCGTTATAAAGGGAAAACACAAATTTCCGGCGATGTCAACTCGTTATCGGAGAAAAAAACCTTTTTTCTTCAAGGACAACTCGTTACCGAGAGAAAAACACGAATTTGAACTCGTTAATATGAAGAAAACATGAATTCGAACTCGTTACCAAAGATAAAACACAAATTTCTACTCGTTATAAAGGGAAAACACAAATTTCCGGCGATGTCACTCGTTATCGGAGAAAAAACCTTTTTTTCTTCAAGGACAACTCGTTACCGAGAGAAAAACACGAATTTGAACTCGTTAATATGAAGAAAACATGAATTCGAACTCGTTACCAAAGATAAAACACAAATTTCTACTCGTTATAAAGGGAAAACACAAATTTCCGGCGATGTCCACTCGTTATCAGAGAAAAAACCTTTTTTTCTTCAAGGACAACTCGTTACCAAAGAAAAACACGAATTTGAACTCGTTAATATGAAGAAAACATGAATTCGAACTCGTTACCAAAGATAAAACACAAATTTCTACTCGTTATAAAGGTAAAACACAAATTTCCGGCGATGTCCACTCGTTATCAGAGAAAAAACCTTTTTTTTCAAAGGACAACTCGTTACCGAGAGAAAAACACGAATTTGAACTCGTTAATATGAAGAAAACATGAATTCGAACTCGTTACCAAAGATAAAACACAAATTTCCACTCGTTATAAAGGGAAAACACAAATTTCCGGCGATGTCAACTCGTTATCAGGGAAAAAACTTTTTTTTCTTCAAGGACAACTCGTTACCAGAGAAAAACACGAATTTGAACTCGTTAATATGAAGAAAACATGAATTCGAACTCGTTACCAAAGATAAAACACAAATTTCTACTCGTTATAAAGGGAAAACACAAATTTCCGGCGATGTCAACTCGTTATCGGAGAAAAAACCTTTTTTTCTTCAAGGACAACTCGTTACCGAGAAAAACATGAATTTGAACTCGTTAATATGAAGAAAACATGAATTCGAACTCGTTACCAAAGATAAAACACAAATTTCTACTCGTTATAAAGGGAAAACACAAATTTCCGGCGATGTCCACTCGTTATCGGAGAAAAAACCTTTTTTTCTTCAAGGACAACTCGTTACCGAGAGAAAAACACGAATTTGAACTCGTTAATATGAAGAAAACATGAATTCGAACTCGTTACCAAAGATAAAACACAAATTTCTACTCGTTATAAAGGGAAAACACAAATTTCCGGCGATGTCCACTCGTTATCGAGAAAAAACCTTTTTTTCTTCATGGACAACTCGTTACCGAGAGAAAAACATGAATTTGAACTCGTTAATATGAAGAAAACATGAATTCCAACTCGTTACGAAAGATAAAACACAAATTTCTACTCGTTATAAAGGGAAAACACAAATTTCTGGCGATGTCCACTCGTTATCAGAGAAAAAACATTTTTTTCTTCAAGGACAACTCGTTACCAGAGAAAAACACGAATTTGAACTCGTTAATATGAAGAAAACGAATTTGAACTCGTTAATATGAAGAAAACATGAATTCCAACTCGTTACCAAAGATAAAACACAAATTTCTACTCGTTATAAAGGGAAAACACAAATTTCCGGCGATGTCAACTCGTTATCAGAGAAAAAACCTTTTTTTCTTCAAGGACAACTCGTTACCGAGAAAAAAACACGAATTTGAACTCGTTAATATGAAGAAAACATGAATTCGAACTCGTTACCAAAGATAAAACACAAATTTCTACTCGTTATAAAGGGAAAACACAAATTTCCGGCGATGTCACTCGTTATCGAGAAAAAAACCTTTTTTTCTTCAAGGACAACTCGTTACCGAGAGAAAAACACGAATTTGAACTCGTTAATATGAAGAAAACATGAATTCGAACTCGTTACCAAAGATAAAACACAAATTTCTACTCGTTATAAAGGGAAAACACAAATTTCCGGCGATGTCAACTCGTTATCAGGGAAAAAACCTTTTTTCTTTAAGGACAACTCGTTACCAGTGAAAAACACGAATTTGAACTCGTTAATATGAAGAAAACATGAATTCGAACTCGTTACCAAAGATAAAACACGAATTTCTACTCGTTATAAAGGGAAAACACAAATTTCCGGCGATGTCAACTCGTTATCAGGGAAAAAACCTTTTTTCTTCAAGGACAACTCGTTACTAGTGAAAAACACGAATTTGAACTCGTTAATATGAAGAAAACATGAATTCGAACTTGTTACCAAAGATAAAACACAAATTTCTACTCGTTATAAAGGGAAAACACAAATTTCCGGCGATGTCCACTCGTTATCAGAGAAAAAACCTTTTTTTCTTCAAGGACAACTCGTTACCCGAGAAAAACACGAATTTGAACTCGTTAATATGAAGAAAATATGAATTCGAACTCGTTACCAAAGATAAAACACAAATTTCTACTCGTTATAAAGGGAAAACACAAATTTTCGGCGATGTCCACTCGTTATCAGAGAAAAACCTTTTTTTCTTCAAGGACAACTCGTTACCGAGAGAAAAACATGAATTTGAACTCGTTAATATGAAGAAAACATGAATTCGAACTCGTTACCAAAGATAAAACACAAATTTCTACTCGTTATAAAGGGAAAACACAAATTTCCGGCGATGTCCACTCGTTATCGAGAGAAAAAACCTTTTTTTCTTCAAAGACAACTCGTTACCGAGAGAAAAACACGAATTTAACTCATTAATATGAAGAAAACATGAATTCGAACTCGTTACCAAAGATAAAACACAAATTTCTACTCGTTATAAAGGGAAAACACAAATTTCCGGCGATGTCCACTCGTTATCGAGAGAAAAAACCTTTTTTTCTTCAAGGACAACTCGTTACCGAGAAAAACACGAATTTGAACTCGTTAATATGAAGAAAACATGAATTCAAACTCGTTACCAAAGATAAAACACAAATTTCTACTCGTTATAAAGGGAAAACACAAATTTCCGGCGATGTCCACTCGTTATCAGAGAAAAAACCTTTTTTTCCTCAAGGACAACTCGTTACCGAGAGAAAAACACGAATTTGAACTCGTTAATATGAAGAAAACATGAATTCGAACTCGTTACCAAAGATAAAACACAAATTTCTACTCGTTATAAAGGGAAAACACAAATTTCCGGCGATGTCCACTCGTTATCGGAGAAAAAACTTTTTTTTCTTCATGGACAACTCGTTACCGGAGAAAAAACATGAATTTGAACTCGTTAATATGAAGAAAACATGAATTCGAACTCGTTACCAAAGATAAAACACAAATTTCTACTCGTTATAAAGGGAAAACACAAATTTCCGGCGATGTCCACTCGTTATCGGAGAAAAAACCTTTTTTTCTTCAAGGACAACTCGTTACCGAGAGAAAAACACGAATTTGAACTCGTTAATATGAAGAAAACATGAATTCGAACTCGTTACCAAAGACAAAACACAAATTTCTACTCGTTATAAAGGGAAAACACAAATTTCCGGCGATGTCCACTCGTTATCAGAGAAAAAACCTTTTTTTCTTCAAGGACAACTCGTTACCGAGAGAAAAACAGAATTTGAACTCGTTAATATGAAGAAAACATGAATTCGAACTCGTTACCAAAGATAAAACACAAATTTCTACTCGTTAAAAAGGGAAAACACAAATTTCCGGCGATGTCAACTCGTTATCAGGGAAAAAACCTTTTTTTCTTCGAGGACAACTCGTAACCAGTGAAAAACACGAATTTGAACTCGTTAATATGAAGAAAACATGAATTCGAACTCGTTACCAAAGATAAAACACAAATTTCTACTCGTTATAAAGGGAAAACACAAATTTCCGGCGATGTCCACTCGTTATCAGAGAAAAGACCTTTTTTTCTTCATGGACAACTCGTTACTAGAGAAAAACATGAATTTGAACTCGTTAATATGAAGAAAACATGAATTCAAACTCGTTACCAAAGATAAAACACAAATTTCTACTCGTTATAAAGGGAAAACACAAATTTCCGGCGATGTCCACTCGTTATCGAGAGAAAAAACCTTTTTTCTTCTTGGACAACTCGTTACCGAGAGAAAAACACGAATTTGAACTCGTTAATATGAAGAAAACATGAATTCGAACTCGTTACCAAAGATAAAACACAAATTTCTACTCGTTATAAAGGGAAAACAAAATTTCCGGCGATGTCCACTCGTTATCGAGAGAAAAAACCTTTTTTTCAGCAAGGACAACTCGTTAACGAGAGAAAAACACGAATTTGAACTCGTTAATATGAAGAAAACATGAGTTCGAACTCGTTACCAAAGATAAAACACAAATTTCTACTCGTTATAAAGGGAAAACAAAATTTCCGGCGATGTCCGCTCGTTATCGAGAGAAAAAACCTTTTTTTCTTCAAGGACAACTCGTTACCGAGAGAAAAACACGAATTTGAACTCGTTAATATGAAGAAAACATGAATTCGAACTCGTTTGCAAAGATAAAACACAAATTTCTACTCGTTATAAAGGGAAAACACAAATTTCGGCGATGTCCACTCGTTATCGAGAGAAAAAACCTTTTTTTCTTCAAGGACAACTCGTTACCGAGAGAAAAACACGAATTTGAACTCGTTAATATGGAGAAAACATGAATTCGAACTCGTTACCAAAGATAAAACACAAATTTCTACTCGTTATAAAGGGAAATTACAAATTTCCGGCGATGTCCACTCGTTATCGAGAAAAAAACCTTCTTTTCTTCTTGGACAACTCGTTACCGAGAGAAAAACACGAATTTGAACTCGTTAATATGAAGAAAACATGAATTCGAACTCGTTACCAAAGATAAAACACAAATTTCTACTCGTTATAAAGGGAAAACACAAATTTCCGGCGATGTCCACTCGTTATCGGAGAAAAAACCTTTTTTTCTTCATGGACAACTCGTTACCGAGAGAAAAACATGAATTTGAACTCGTTAATATGAAGAAAACATGAATTCGAACTCGTTACCAAAGATAAAACACAAATTTCTACTCGTTATAAAGGGAAAACACAAATTTCCGGCGATGTCCACTCGTTATCGAGAGAAAAAACCTTTTTTTCTTCATGGACAACTCGTTACCAGAGAAAAACATGAATTTGAACTCGTTAATATGAAGAAAACATGAATTCAAACTCGTTACCAAAGATAAAACACAAATTTCTACTCGTTATAAAGGGAAAACACAAATTTCCGGCGATGTCCACTTGTTATCAGAGAAAAAACCTTTTTTTCAACAATGACAACACGTTAACAGAGAAAAACACGAATTTGAACTCGTTAATATGAAGAAAACATGAATTCGAACTCGTTACCAAAGATAAAACACAAATTTCTACTCGTTATAAAGGGAAAACACAAATTTCCGGCGATGTCCACTCGTTATCAGAGAAAAAACCATTTTTTCAGCAAGGACAACTCGTTACAAGAGAAAAACACGAATTTGAACTCGTTAATATGAAGAAAACATGAATTCGAACTCGTTACCAAAGATAAAACACAAATTTCTACTCGTTATAAAGGGAAAACACAAATTTCCGGCGATGTCAACTCGTTATCAGAGAAAAAACCATTTTTTCAGCAAGGACAACTCGTTACCAGAGAAAAACACGAATTTGAACTCGTTAATATGAAGAAAACATGAATTCGAACTCGTTACCAAAGATAAAACACAAATTTCCACTCGTTATAAAGGGAAAACACAAATTTCCGGCGATGTCAACTCGTTATCAGGGAAAAAACCTTTTTTTCTTCGAGGACAACTCGTTACCGAGAGAAAAACACGAATTTGAACTCGTTAATATGAAGAAAACATGAATTCGAACTCGTTACCAAAGATAAAACACAAATTTCTACTCGTTATAAAGGGAAAACAAAATTTCCGGCGATGTCCACTCGTTATCGGAGAAAAAACCTTTTTTTCTTCAAGGACAACTCGTTACCGAGAGAAAAACACGAATTTGAACTCGTTAATATGAAGAAAACATGAATTCGAACTCGTTACCAAAGATAAAACACAAATTTCTACTCGTTATAAAGGGAAAACACAAATTTCCGGCGATGTCCACTAGTTATCAGAGAAAAAACCTTTTTTTCTTCAAGGACAACTCGTTACCAGAGAAAAACACGAATTTGAACTCGTTAATATGAAGAAAACATGAATTCGAACTCGTTACCAAAGATAAAACACAAATTTCTACTCGTTATAAAGGGAAAACACAAATTTCCGGCGATGTCCACTCGTTATCGAGAGAAAAAACCTTTTTTTCTTCTTGGACAACTCGTTACCGAGAGAAAAACACGAATTTGAACTCGTTAATATGAAGAAAACTTGAATTCGAACTCGTTACCAAAGATAAAACACAAATTTCTACTCGTTATAAAGGGAAAACACAAATTTCCGGCGATGTCCACTCGTTATCGAGAGAAAAAACCTTTTTTTCTTCATGGACAACTCGTTACCGAGAGAAAAACATGAATTTGAACTCGTTAATATGAAGAAAACATGAATTCGAACTCGTTACCAAAGATAAAACACAAATTTCTACTCGTTATAAAGGGAAAACACAAATTTCCGGCGATGTCCACTCGTTATCGAGAGAAAAAACCTTTTTTTCTTCATGGACAACTCGTTACCGAGAGAAAAACATGAATTTGAACTCGTTAATATGAAGAAAACATGAATTCAAACTCGTTACCAAAGATAAAACACAAATTTCTACTCGTTATAAAGGGAAAACACAAATTTCTGGCGATGTCCACTCGTTATCAGAGAAAAAACCTTTTTTTTCAACAATGACAACACGTTAACAGAGAAAAACACGAATTTGAACTCGTTAATATGAAGAAAACATGAATTCGAACTCGTTACCAAAGATAAAACACAAATTTCTACTCGTTATAAAGGGAAAACAAAATTTCCGGCGATGTCCACTCGTTATCAGAGAAAAAACCATTTTTTCAGCAAGGACAACTCGTTACAAGAGAAAAACACGAATTTGAACTCGTTAATATGAAGAAAACATGAATTCGAACTCGTTACCAAAGATAAAACACAAATTTCTACTCGTTATAAAGGGAAAACACAAATTTCCGGCGATGTCAACTCGTTATCAGAGAAAAAAACCATTTTTTCAGCAAAGACAACTCATTACCAGAGAAAAACACGAATTTGAACTCGTTAATATGAAGAAAACATGAATTCGAACTCGTTACCAAAGATAAAACACAAATTTCCACTCGTTATAAAGGGAAAACACAAATTTCCGGCGATGTCAACTCGTTATCAGGGAAAAAACCTTTTTTTCTTCGAGGAAAACTCGTTACCGAGAAAAACACGAATTTGAACTCGTTAATATGAAGAAAACATGAATTCGAACTCGTTACCAAAGATAAAACACAAATTTCTACTCGTTATAAAGGGAAAACACAAATTTCCGGCGATGTCCACTCGTTATCGGAGAAAAAACCTTTTTTTCTTCAAGGACAACTCGTTACCGAGAGAAAAATACGAATTTGAACTCGTTAATATGAAGAAAACATGAATTCGAAATCGTTACCAAAGATAAAACACAAATTTCTACTCGTTATAAAGGGAAAACACAAATTTCCGGCGATGTCCACTCGTTATCGAGAAAAAACTTTTTTTTCTTCAAGGACAAATCGTTACCGAGAGAAAAACACAAATTTGAACTCGTTAATATGAAGAAAACATGAATTCGAACTCGTTACCAAAGATAAAGCACTAATTTCCACTCGTTATAAAGTGAAAACACAAATTTCCGGCGATGTCAACTCGTTATCGGAGAAAAAACCTTTTTTTCTTCAACAACTCGTTACCGAGACAACTCTCGTTAATATGAAGAAAACATGAATTCGAACTCGTTACCAAAGATAAAACACAAATTTCTACTCGATATAAAGGGAAAACACAAATTTCCGGCGATGTCCACCGTTATCGAGAAAAAAACCTTTTTTTCTTCAAGGACAACTCGTTACCGAGAGAAAAACACGAATTTGAACTCGTTAATATGAAGAAAACATGAATTCGAACTCGTTACCAAAGATAAAACACCAATTTCTACTCGTTATAAAGGGAAAACACAAATTTCCGGCGTTGTCAACTCGTTATCAGAGAAAAAACCTTTTTTTATTCAAGGACAACTCGTTACCAGAGAAAAACATGAATTTGAACTCGTTAATATGAAGAAAACACGAATTCGAACTCGTTACCAAAGATATAACACAAATTTCTACTCGTTATAAAGGGAAAACACAAATTTCCGGCGATGTCCACTCGTTATCAGAGAAAAAACCTTTTTTTCTTCAAGGACAACTCGTTTCCGAGAGAAAAACACGAATTTGAACTCGTTAATATGAAGAAAACATGAATTCGAACTCGTTACCAAAGATAAAACACAAATTTCTACTCGTTATAAAGGGAAAACACAAATTTCCGGCGATGTCCACTCGTTATCAGAGAAAAAACCTTTTTTTCTTCAAGGACAACTCGTTACCATGAAAAACACGAATTTGACCTCGTTAATATGAAGAAAACATGAATTAGAACTCGTTACCAAAGATAAAACACAAATATCTACTCGATATAAAGGGAAAACACAAATTTCCGGCGATGTCCACTCGTTATTAGAGAAAAAACCTTTTTTTCTTCAAGGACAACTCGTTACCAGAGAAAAACACGAATTTGAACTCGTTAATATGATGAAAACATGAATTCAAACTCGTTACCAAAGATAAAACACAAATTTCTACTCGTTATAAAGGGAAAACAAAAATTTCCGGCGATGGCCACTCGTTATCAGAGAAAAAACCATTTTTTCAGCAAGGACAACTCGTTACCAGAGAAAAACACGAATTTGAACTCGTTTATATGAAGAAAACATGAATTCGAACTCGTCACCAAAGATAAAACACAAATTTCTACTCGTTATAAAGGGAAAACATAAATTTCCGGTGATGTCAACTCGTTATCAGAGAAAAAACCTTTTTTCTTCAAGGACAACTCGTTACCGAGAGAAAAAACACGAATCGAACTTGTTAATATGAAGAAAACATGAATTCGAACTCGTTACCAAAGATAAAACACAAATTTCCACTCGTTATAAAGGGAAAACACAAATTTCCGGCGATGTCAACTCGTTATCAGGGAAAAACCTTTTTTTCTTCAAGGACAACTCGTTACCAGAGAAAAACATGAATTTGAACTCGTTAATATGAAGAAAACATGAATTCGAACTCGTTAGCAAAGATAAAACACAAATTTCTACTCGTTATAAAGGGAAAACACAAATTTCCGGCGATGTCCACTCGTTATCAGAGAAAAAACCTTTTTTTCTCCAAGGACATCTCGTTACCGAGAGAAAAACACGAATTTGAACTCGTTAATATGAAGAAAACATGAATTCGAACTCGTTACCAAAGATAAAACACAAATTTCTACTCGTTATAAAGGGAAAACACAAATTTCCGGCGATGTCCACTCGTTATCTGAGAAAAAACCTTTTTTTCTTCAAGGACAACTCGTTACCAGAGAAAAACACGAATTTGAACTCGTTAATATGAAGAAAACATGAATTCGAACTCGTTACCAAAGATAAAACACAAATTTCCACTCGTTATAAAGGGAAAACACAAATTTCCGGCGATGTCAACTCGTTATCAGAGAAAAAACCTTTTTTTCTTCAAGGACAACTCGTTACCAGAGAAAAACATGAATTTGAACTCGTTAATATGAAGAAAACACGAATTCGAACTCGTTACCAAAGATATAACACAAATTTCTACTCGTTATAAAGGGAAATCACAAATTTCCGGCGATGTCCACTCGTTATCAGAGAAAAAACCTTTTTTTCTTCAAGGACAACTCGTTTCCGAGAGAAAAACACGAATTTGAACTCGTTAATATGAAGAAAACATGAATTCGAACTCGTTACCAAAGACAAAACACAAATTTCTACTCGTTATAAAGGGAAAACACAAATTTCCGGCGATGTCCACTCGTTATCAGAGAAAAAACATTTTTTTCTTCAAGGACAACTCGTTACTAGAGAAAAACACGAATTTGAACTCGTTAATTTGAAGAAAACATGAATTCGAACTCGTTACCAAAGATAAAACACAAATTTCTACTCGTTATAAAGGGAAAACACAAATTTCCGGCGATGTCCACTCGTTATCAAAGAAAAAACCTTTTTTTCTTCATGGACAACTCGTTACCAGAGAAAAACAAGAATTTGAACTCGTTAATATGAAGAAAACATGAATTCGAACTCGTTACCAAAGATAAAACACAAATTTCTACTCGTTATAAAGGGAAACACAAATTTCCGGCGATGTCAACTCGTTATCAGGGGAAAAACCTTTTTTTCATCATGGACAACTCGTAACCGAGAGAAAAACACGAATTTGAACTCGTTAATATGAAGAAAACATGAATTCGAACTCGTTACCAAAGATAAAACACAAATTTCTACTCGTTATAAAGGGAAAACACAAATTTCCGGCGATGTCCACTCGTTATCAGAGAAAAAACCTTTTTTTTCTTCAAGGACAACTCGTTACCAGAGAAAAACACGAATCTGAACTCGTTAATATGAAGAAAACATGAATTCGAACTCGTTACCAAAGATAAAATACAAATTTCCACTCGTTATAAAGGGAAAACACAAATTTCCGGCGATGTCAACTCGTTATCAGGGAAAAAACCATTTTTTCTTCAAGGACAACTCGTTACCAGTGAAAAACACGAATTTGAACTCGTTAATATGAAGAAAACATGAATTCGAACTCGTTACCAAAGATAAAACACAAATTTCTACTCGTTATAAAGGGAAAACACAAATTTCCGGCGATGTCAACTCGTTATCGGGGAAAAAATCATTTTTTTCTTCAAGGACAACTCGTTACCGAGTGAAAAACACGAATTTGAACTCGTTAATATGATGAAAACATGAATTCGAACTCGTTACCAAAGATAAAACACAAATTTCTACTCGTTATAAAGGGAAAACACAAATTTCCGGCGATGTCCACTCGTTATCAGAGAAAAAACCTTTTTTTCATCAAGGACAACTCGTTACCCGAGAAAAACACGAATTTGAACTCGTTAATATGAAGAAAACATGAATTCAAACTCGTTACCATAGATAAAACACAAATTTCTACTCGTTATAAAGGGAAAACACAAATTTCCGGCGATGTCCACTCGTTATCAGAGAAAAAACCTTTTTTTTCTTCAAGGACAACTCGTTACCAGAGAAAAACACAAATGTGAACTCGTTAATATGAAGAAAACATGAATTCGAACTCGTTACCAAAGATTAAACACAAATTTCTACACGTTATAAAGGGAAAACACAAATTTCCGGCGATGTCCACTCGTTATCAGAGAAAAAACCTTTTTTTCTTCAAGGAAAACTCTTTACCAGAGAAAAACACGAATTTGAACTCGTTAATAGCAAGAAAACAAGAATTCAAACTCGTTACCAAAGATAAAACACAAATTTCTACTCGTTATAAAGGGAAAACAAAAATTTCCGGCGATGTCCACTTGTTATCAGAGAAAAAACCATTTTTTTCAGCAAGGACAACTCGTTACCAGAGAAAAACGCGAATTTGAACTCGTTTATATGAAGAAAACATGAATTCGAACTCGTCACCAAAGATAAAACACAAATTTCTACTCGTTATAAAGGGAAAACATAAATTTCCGGTGATGTCAACTCGTTATCAGAGAAAAAACCTTTTTTTCTTCAAGGACAACTCGTTACCAGAGAAAAAAACGAATCTGAACTCGTTAATATGAAGAAAACATGAATTCGAACTCGTTACCAAAGATAAAACACAAATTTCCACTCGTTATAAAGGGAAAACACAAATTTCCGGCGATGTCAACTCGTTATCAGGAAAAAAACCTTTTTTTCTTCAAGGACAACTCGTTACCAGAGAAAAACACGAATTTGAACTCGTTAATATGAAGAAAACATGAATTCGAACTCGTTACCAAAGATAAAACACAAATTTCTACTCGTTATAAAGTGAAAACACAAATTTCCGGCGATGTCCACTCGTTATCGGAGAAAAAACCTTTTTTTTTCTTCAAGGACAACACGTTACCGGAGAAAAAAAACGAATTTGAACTCATTAATATGAAGAAAACATGAATTCGAACTCGTTACCAAAGATAAAACACAAATTTCTACTCGTTAGAAAGGAAAACACAAATTTCCGGCGATGTCCACTAGTTATCGAGAAAAAAACCTTTTTTTCTTCAAGGACAACTCGTTACTAGAGAAAAACAAGAATTTGACTCGTTAATTTGAAGAAAACATGAATTCGAACTCGTTACCAAAGATAAAACACAAATTTCTACTCGTTATAAAGGGAAAACACAAATTTCCGGCGATGTCCACTCGTTATCAAAGAAAAAACCTTTTTTTCTTCAAAGACAACTCGTTACCAGAGAAAAACAGGAATTTGAACTCGTTAATATGAAGAAAACATGAATTCGAACTCGTTACCAAAGATAAAACACAAATTTTCTACTCGTTATAAAGGGAAAACACAAATTTCCGGCGATGTCAACTCGTTATCAGGGGAAAAACCTTTTTTTCTTCATGGACAACTCGTAACCAGTGAAAAACACGAATTTGAACTCGTTAATATGAAGAAAACATGAATTCGAACTCGTTACCAAAGATAAAACACAAATTTCTACTCGTTATAAAGGGAAAACACAAATTTCCGGCGATGTCCACTCGTTATCAGAGAAAAAACCTTTTTTTTCTTCAGGGACAACTCGTTACCAGAGAAAAACACGAATCGAACTCGTTAATATGAAGAAAACATGAATTCGAACTCGTTACCAAAGATAAAATACAAATTTCCACTCGTTATAAAGGGAAAACACAAATTTCCGGCGATGTCAACTCGTTATCAGGGAAAAAACCATTTTTTCTTCAAGGACAACTCGTTACCAGTGAAAAACACGAATTTGAACTCGTTAATATGAAGAAAACATGAATTCGAACTCGTTACCAAAGATAAAACACAAATTTCTACTCGTTATAAAGGGAAAACACAAATTTCCGGCGATGTCAACTCGTTATCAGGGAAAAAATCATTTTTTCTTCAAGGACAACTCGTTACCAGTGAAAAACACGAATTTGAACTCGTTAATATGAAGAAAACATGAATTCGAACTCGTTACCAACGATAAAACACAAATTTCTACTCGTTATAAAGGGAAAACACAAATTTACGGCGATGTCCACTCGTTATCAGAGAAAAAACCTTTTTTTTCATCAAGGACAACTCGTTACCGAGAGAAAAACACGAATTTGAACTCGTTAATATGAAGAAAACTTGAATTCGAACTCGTTACCAAAGATAAAACACAATTTCTACTCGTTATAAAGGGAAAACACAAATTTCCGGCGATGTCCACTCGTTATCAGAGAAAAAACCTTTTTTTCTTCAAGGACAACTCGTTACTAGAGAAAAACACGAATTTGAACTCGTTAATATGAAGAAAACATGAATTCGAACTCGTTACCAAAGATAAAACACAAATTTCTACTCGTTATAAAGGGAAAACACAAATTTCCGGCGTTGTCAACTCGTTATCGGAGAAAAAACCTTTTTTTTCTTCAAGGACAACTCGTTACCGAGAGAAAAACACGAATTTGAACTCGTTAATATGAAGAAAACTTGAATTCGAACTCGTTACCAAAGATAAAACACGATTTCTACTCGTTATAAAGGGAAAACACAAATTTTCGGCGATGTCCACTCGTTATCAGAGAAAAAACCTTTTTTTCTTCAAGTACAACTCGTTACCGAGAGAAAAACACGAATTTGAACTCGTTAATATGAAGAAAACATGAATTCGAACTCGTTACCAAAGATAAAACACAAATTTCTACTCGTTATAAAGGGAAAACACAAATTTCCGGTGTTGTCAACTCGTTATCGAGAAAAAAAACATTTTTTTTCGAAACGACAACTCGTTACCGAGAGAAAAACACGAATTTGAACTCGTTTATATGAAGAAAACATGAATTCGAACTCGTCACCAAAGATAAAACACAAATTTCTACTCGTTATAAAGGGAAAACATAAATTTCCGGTGATGTCAACTCGTTATCAGAGAAAAACCTTTTTTTCTTCAAGGACAACTCGTTACCAGAGAAAAAAACGAATCGAACTCGTTAATATGAAGAAAACATGAATTCGAACTCGTTACCAAAGATAAAACACAAATTTCCACTCGTTATAAAGGGAAAACACAAATTTCCGGCGATGTCAACTCGTTATCAGGGAAAAAACCTTTTTTTCTTCAAGGACAACTCGTTACCAGAGAAAAACACGAATTTGAACTCGTTAATATGAAGAAAACATGAATTCGAACTCGTTACCAAAGATAAAACACAAATTTCCACTCGTTATAAAGGGAAAACACAAATTTCCGGCGATGTCAACTCGTTATCAGGGAAAAAACCTTTTTTTTTCTTCAAGGACAACTCGTTACCAGAGAAAAACACGAATTTGAACTCGTTAATATGAAGAAAACATGAATTCGAACTCGTTACCAAAGATAAAACACAAATTTCTACTCGTTATAAAGGGAAAACACAAATTTCCGGCGATGTCCACTCGTTATCAGAGAAAAAACCTTTTTTTCTTCAAGGACAACTCGTTACCAGAGAAAAAAACGAATTTGAACTCATTAATATGAAGAAAACATGAATTCGAACTCGTTACCAAAGACAAAACACAAATTTCTACTCGTTAGAAAGGGAAAACACAAATTTCCGGCGATGTCCACTCGTTATCAGAGAAAAAAACCTTTTTTTCTTCAAGGACAACTCGTTACTAGAGAAAAACAAGAATTTGACTCGTTAATTTGAAGAAAACATGAATTCGAACTCGTTACCAAAGATAAAACACAAATTTCTACTCGTTATAAAGGGAAAACACAAATTTCCGGCGATGTCCACTCGTTATCAAAGAAAAAACCTTTTATTCTTCAAAGACAACTCGTTACCAGAGAAAAACAGGAATTTGAACTCGTTAATATGAAGAAAACATGAATTCGAACTCGTTACCAAAGATAAAACACAAATTTTCTACTCGTTATAAAGGGAAAACACAAATTTCCGGCGATGTCAACTCGTTATCAGGGGAAAAACCTATTTTTTCTTCAGGGACAACTCGTTACCAGAGAAAAACACGAATCTGAACTCGTTAATATGAAGAAAACATGAATTCGAACTCGTTACCAAAGATAAAATACAAATTTCCACTCGTTATAAAGGGAAAACACAAATTTCCGGCGATGTCAACTCGTTATCAGGGAAAAAACCATTTTTTTCTTCAAGGAAAACTCGTTACCAGTGAAAAACACGAATTTGAACTCGTTAATATTAAGAAAACATGAATTCGAACTCGTTACCAAAGATAAAACACAAATTTCTACTCGTTATAAAGGGAAAACACAAATTTCCGGCGTTGTCAACTCGTTATCAGAGAAAAAACCTTTTTTTCTTCAAGGACAACTCGTTACTAGGAAAAACACGAATTTGAACTCGTTAATATGAGGAAAACATGAATTCGAACTCGTTACCAAAGATAAAACACAAATTTCTACTCGATATAAAGGGAAAACACAAATTTCCGGCGATGTCCACTCGTTATTAGAGAAAAAACCTTTTTTCTTCAAGGACAACTCGTTACCAGAGAAAAACATGAATTTGAACTCGTTAATATGATGAAAACATGAATTCGAACTCGTTACCAAAGATAAAACACAAATTTCTACTCGTTATAAAGGGAAAACACAAATTTCCGGCGATGTCCAATCGTTATCAGAGAAAAAACCTTTTTTTCTTCAAGGACAACTCGTTACCAGAGAAAAACACGAATTTGAACTCGTTAATATGAAGAAAACATGAATTCAAACTCGTTACCAAAGATAAAACACAAATTTCTACTCGTTATAAAGGGAAAACACAAATTTCTGGCGTTGTCAACTCGTTATCGAGAGAAAAAAACTTTTTTCTTCAAGGACAACTCGTTACCGAGAGAAAAACACGAATTTGAACTCGTTAATATGAAGAAAACATGAATTCGAACTCGTTACCAAAGATAAAACACAAATTTCTACTCGATATAAAGGGAAAACACAAATTTCCGGCGATGTCCACTCGTTATCAGAGAAAAAACCTTTTATTCTTCAAGGACAACTCGTTACCGGGAGAAAAATACGAATTTGAACTCGTTAATATGAAGAAAACATGAATTCGAACTCGTTACCAAAGATAAAACACAAATTTCTACTCGATATAAAGGGAAAACACAAATTTCCGGCGATGTCCACTCGTTATTAGAGAAAAAACCTTTTTTTCTTCAAGGACAACTTGTTACCAGAGAAAAACACGAATTTGAACTCGTTAATATGATGAAAACATGAATTCGAACTCGTTACCAAAGATAAAACACAAATTTCTACTCGTTATAAAGGGAAAACACAAATTTCGGGCGATGTCCACTCGTTATCGGAGAAAAAACCGTTTTTTTCTTCAAAGGACAACTCGTTACCGAGAGAAAAACACGAATTTGAACTCGTTTATATGAAGAAAACATGAATTCGAAATCGTTACCAAAGATAAAACACAAATTTCTACTCGTTATAAAGGGAAAACACAAATTTCCGGCGATGTCCACTCGTTATCGGAGAAAAAACCTTTTTTCTTCAAGGACAACTCGTTACCGAGAGAAAAACACGAATTTGAACTCGTTAATATGAAGAAAACATGAATTCGAACTCGTTACCAAAGATAAAACACAAATTTCTACTCGTTATAAAGGGAAAACACAAATTTCCGGCGATGTCCACTCGTTATCAGAGAAAAAACCTTTTTTTATTCAAGGACAACTCGTTACCAGAGAAAAACATGAATTTGAACTCGTTAATATGAAGAAAACACGAATTCGAACTCGTTACAAAAGATATAACACAAATTTCTACTCGTTATAAAGGGAAAACACAAATTTCCGGCGATGTCCACTCGTAATCACAGAAAAAACCTTTTTTTCTCCAAGGACATCTCGTTACCAGAGAAAAACACGAATTTGAACTCGTTAATATGAAGAAAACATGAATTCGAACTCGTTACCAAAGATAAAACACAAATTTCAACTCGTTATAAAGGGAAAACACAAATTTCCGGCGATGTCCACTCGTTATCAGAGAAAAAACCTTTTTTTCTTCAAGGACAACTCGTTTCCGAGAAAAAACACGAATTTGAACTCGTTAATATGAAGAAAACATGAATTCGAACTCGTTACCAAAGATAAAACACAAATTTCTACTCGTTATAAAGGGAAAACATAAATTTCCGGCGATGTCCACTCGTTATCAGAGAAAAAACCTTTTTTTCTTCAAGGACAACTCGTTTCCAGAGAAAAACACGAATTTGAACTCGTTAATATGAAGAAAACATGAATTCGAACTCGTTACCAAAGATAAAACACAAATTTCTACTCGTTATAAAGGGAAAACATAAATTTCCGGCGATGTCCACTCGTTATCAGAGAAAAAACCTTTTTTTCTTCAAGGACAACTCGTTACCAGGAAAAACACGAATTTGAACTCGTTAATATGAAGAAAACATGAATTCAAACTCGTTACCAAAGATAAAACACAAATTTCTACTCGATATAAAGGGAAAACACAAATTTCCGGCGATGTCCACTCGTTATTAGAGAAAAAACCTTTTTTTCTTCAAGGACAACTCGTTACCAGAGAAAAACATGAATTTGAACTCGTTAATATGATGAAAACATGAATTCGAACTCGTTACCAAAGATAAAACACAAATTTCTACTCGTTATAAAGGGAAAACACAAATTTCGGGCGATGTCCACTCGTTATCAGAGAAAAAACCGTTTTTCAGCAAGGACAACTCGTTATCGAGAGAAAAACACGAATTTGAACTCGTTAATATGAAGAAAACATGAATTCGAACTCGTTACCAAAGATAAAACACAAATTTCTACTCGATATAAAGGGAAAACACAAATTTCCGGCGATGTCCACTCGTTATCAGAGAAAAAACCTTTTTTCTTCAAGGACAACTCGTTACCGGAGAAAAACACGAATTTGAACTCGTTAATATGAAGAAAACATGAATTCGAACTCGTTACCAAAGATAAAACACAAATTTCTACTCGTTATAAAGGGAAAACACAAATTTCCGGCGATGTCCACTCGTTATTAGAGAAAAAAACCTTTTTTCTTCAAGGACAACTCGTTACCAGAGAAAAACACGAATTTGAACTCGTTAATATGAAGAAAACATGAATTCGAACTCGTTACCAAAGATAAAACACAAATTTCTACTCGTTATAAAGGAAAACACAAATTTCCGGCGATGTCCACTCGTTATCGGAGAAAAAACCTTTTTTCTTCAAGGACAACTCGTTACCGAGAGAAAAACACGAATTTGAACTCGTTAATATGAAGAAAACATGAATTCGAACTCGTTACCAAAGATAAAACACAAATTTCTACTCGTTATAAAGGGAAAACACAAATTTCCGGTGATGTCCACTCGTTATCGGAGAAAAAACCTTTTTTTCTTCAAGGACAACTCGTTACCGGAGAAAAACACGAATTTGAACTCGTTAATATGAAGAAAACATGAATTCGAACTCGTTACCAAAGATAAAACACAAATTTCTACTCGTTATAAAGGGAAAACACAAATTTCCGGCGATGTCCACTCGTTATCGGAAAAAAAACCTTTTTTCTTCAAGGACAACTCGTTACCGAGAGAAAAACACGAATTTGAACTCGTTAATATGAAGAAAACATGAATTCGAACTCGTTACCAAAGATAAAACACAAATTTCTACTCGTTATAAAGGGAAAACACAAATTTCCGGCGATGTCCACTCGTTATCGAGAGAAAAAACCTTTTTTTCTTCAAGGACAACTCGTTACCGAGAGAAAAACACGAATTTGAACTCGTTAATATGAAGAAAACATGAATTCGAACTCGTTACCAAAGATAAAACACAAATTTCTACTCGTTATAAAGGGAAAACACAAATTTCCGGCGATGTCCACTCGTTATCGGAGAGAAAAACCTTTTTTCTTCAAGGACAACTCGTTACCGAGAGAAAACACGAATTTGAACTCGTTAATATGAAGAAAACATGAATTCGAACTCGTTACCAAAGATAAAACACAAATTTCTACTCGTTATAAAGGGAAAACACAAATTTCCGGCGATGTCCACTCGTTATCGGAGAAAAAACCTTTTTTTCTTCAAGGACAACTCGTTACCGAGAGAAAAACACGAATTTGAACTCGTTAATATGAAGAAAACATGAATTCGAACTCGTTACCAAAGATAAAACACAAATTTCTACTCGTTATAAAGGGAAAACACAAATTTCCGGCGATGTCCACTCGTTATCAGAGAAAAAAACCTTTTTTCTTCAAGGACAACTCGTTACCAGAGAAAAACACGAATTTGAACTCGTTAATATGAAGAAAACATGAATTCGAACTCGTTACCAAAGATAAAACACAAATTTCTACTCGTTATAAAGGGAAAACACAAATTTCCGGCGATGTCCACTCGTTATCAGAGAAAAAACCTTTTTTTCTTCAAGGACAACTCGTTACCGAGAGAAAAACACGAATTTGAACTCGTTAATATGAAGAAAACATGAATTCGAACTCGTTACCAAAGATAAAACACAAATTTCTACTCGTTATAAAGGGAAAACACAAATTTCCGGCGATGTCCACTCGTTATCGGAGAAAAAACCTTTTTTTCTTCAAGGACAACTCGTTACCGAGAGAAAAACACGAATTTGAACTCGTTAATATGAAGAAAACATGAATTCGAACTCGTTACCAAAGATAAAACACAAATTTCTACTCGTTATAAAGGGAAAACACAAATTTCCGGCGATGTCCACTCGTTATCGAGAGAAAAAACCTTTTTTTCTTCAAGGACAACTCGTTACCGAGAGAAAAACACGAATTTGAACTCGTTAATATGAAGAAAACATGAATTCGAACTCGTTACCAAAGATAAAACACAAATTTCTACTCGTTATAAAGGGAAAACACAAATTTCCGGCGATGTCCACTCGTTATCGAGAAAAAACCTTTTTTCTTCAAGGACAACTCGTTACCGAGAGAAAAACACGAATTTGAACTCGTTAATATGAAGAAAACATGAATTCGAACTCGTTACCAAAGATAAAACACAAATTTCTACTCGTTATAAAGGGAAAACACAAATTTCCGGCGATGTCCACTCGTTATCGGAGAAAAAACCTTTTTTTCTTCAAGGACAACTCGTTACCGAGAGAAAAACACGAATTTGAACTCGTTAATATGAAGAAAACATGAATTCGAACTCGTTACCAAAGATAAAACACAAATTTCTACTCGTTATAAAGGGAAAACACAAATTTCCGGCGATGTCACTCGTTATCGGAGAAAAAACCTTTTTTTCTTCAAGGACAACTCGTTACCGAGAGAAAAACACGAATTTGAACTCGTTAATATGAAGAAAACATGAATTCGAACTCGTTACCAAAGATAAAACACAAATTTCTACTCGTTATAAAGGGAAAACACAAATTTCCGGCGATGTCACTCGTTATCGGAAAAAAAACCTTTTTTTCTTCAAGGACAACTCGTTACCGAGAGAAAAACACGAATTTGAACTCGTTAATATGAAGAAAACATGAATTCGAACTCGTTACCAAAGATAAAACACAAATTTCTACTCGTTATAAAGGGAAAACACAAATTTCCGGCGATGTCCACTCGTTATCGGAGAAAAAACCTTTTTTTCTTCAAGGACAACTCGTTACCGAGAGAAAAACACGAATTTGAACTCGTTAATATGAAGAAAACATGAATTCGAACTCGTTACCAAAGATAAAACACAAATTTCTACTCGTTATAAAGGGAAAACACAAATTTCCGGCGATGTCCACTCGTTATCGGAGAAAAAACCTTTTTTTCTTCAAGGACAACTCGTTACCGAGAGAAAAACACGAATTTGAACTCGTTAATATGAAGAAAACATGAATTCGAACTCGTTACCAAAGATAAAACACAAATTTCTACTCGTTATAAAGGGAAAACACAAATTTCCGGCGATGTCCACTCGTTATCGGAGAAAAAACCTTTTTTCTTCAAGGACAACTCGTTACCGAGAGAAAAACACGAATTTGAACTCGTTAATATGAAGAAAACATGAATTCGAACTCGTTACCAAAGATAAAACACAAATTTCTACTCGTTATAAAGGGAAAACACAAATTTCCGGCGATGTCCACTCGTTATCGGAGAAAAAACCTTTTTTTCTTCAAGGACAACTCGTTACCGAGAGAAAAACACGAATTTGAACTCGTTAATATGAAGAAAACATGAATTCGAACTCGTTACCAAAGATAAAACACAAATTTCTACTCGTTATAAAGGGAAAACACAAATTTCCGGCGATGTCCACTCGTTATCGGAAAAAAACCTTTTTTCTTCAAGGACAACTCGTTACCGAGAGAAAAACACGAATTTGAACTCGTTAATATGAAGAAAACATGAATTCGAACTCGTTACCAAAGATAAAACACAAATTTCTACTCGTTATAAAGGGAAAACACAAATTTCCGGCGATGTCCACTCGTTATCGAGAGAAAAAACCTTTTTTTCTTCAAGGACAACTCGTTACCGAGAGAAAAACACGAATTTGAACTCGTTAATATGAAGAAAACATGAATTCGAACTCGTTACCAAAGATAAAACACAAATTTCTACTCGTTATAAAGGGAAAACACAAATTTCCGGCGATGTCCACTCGTTATCGGAGAAAAAACCTTTTTTTCTTCAAGGACAACTCGTTACCGAGAGAAAAACACGAATTTGAACTCGTTAATATGAAGAAAACATGAATTCGAACTCGTTACCAAAGATAAAACACAAATTTCTACTCGTTATAAAGGGAAAACACAAATTTCCGGCGATGTCCACTCGTTATCGGAGAAAAAACCTTTTTTTCTTCAAGGACAACTCGTTACCGAGAGAAAAACACGAATTTGAACTCGTTAATATGAAGAAAACATGAATTCGAACTCGTTACCAAAGATAAAACACAAATTTCTACTCGTTATAAAGGGAAAACACAAATTTCCGGCGATGTCCACTCGTTATCGAGAGAAAAAACCTTTTTTTCTTCAAGGACAACTCGTTACCGAGAGAAAAACACGAATTTGAACTCGTTAATATGAAGAAAACATGAATTCGAACTCGTTACCAAAGATAAAACACAAATTTCTACTCGTTATAAAGGGAAAACACAAATTTCCGGCGATGTCCACTCGTTATCGAGAGAAAAAACCTTTTTTCTTCAAGGACAACTCGTTACCGAGAGAAAAACACGAATTTGAACTCGTTAATATGAAGAAAACATGAATTCGAACTCGTTACCAAAGATAAAACACAAATTTCTACTCGTTATAAAGGGAAAACACAAATTTCCGGCGATGTCCACTCGTTATCAGAAAAAAAAAAACCTTTTTTTTCTTCAAGGACAACTCGTTACCGAGAGAAAAACACGAATTTGAACTCGTTAATATGAAGAAAACATGAATTCGAACTCGTTACCAAAGATAAAACACAAATTTCTACTCGTTATAAAGGAAAACACAAATTTCCGGCGATGTCCACTCGTTATCGGAGAAAAAACCTTTTTTCTTCAAGGACAACTCGTTACCGAGAGAAAAACACGAATTTGAACTCGTTAATATGAAGAAAACATGAATTCGAACTCGTTACCAAAGATAAAACACAAATTTCTACTCGTTATAAAGGGAAAACACAAATTTCCGGCGATGTCCACTCGTTATCGGAGAAAAAACCTTTTTTTCTTCAAGGACAACTCGTTACCGAGAGAAAAACACGAATTTGAACTCGTTAATATGAAGAAAACATGAATTCGAACTCGTTACCAAAGATAAAACACAAATTTCTACTCGTTATAAAGGGAAAACACAAATTTCCGGCGATGTCCACTCGTTATCGGAGAAAAAACCTTTTTTTCTTCAAGGACAACTCGTTACCGAGAGAAAAACACGAATTTGAACTCGTTAATATGAAGAAAACATGAATTCGAACTCGTTACCAAAGATAAAACACAAATTTCTACTCGTTATAAAGGGAAAACACAAATTTCCGGCGATGTCCACTCGTTATCGGAGAAAAAACCTTTTTTTCTTCAAGGACAACTCGTTACCGAGAGAAAACACGAATTTGAACTCGTTAATATGAAGAAAACATGAATTCGAACTCGTTACCAAAGATAAAACACAAATTTCTACTCGTTATAAAGGAAAACACAAATTTCCGGCGATGTCCACTCGTTATCGAGAGAAAAAACCTTTTTTTCTTCAAGGACAACTCGTTACCGAGAGAAAAACACGAATTTGAACTCGTTAATATGAAGAAAACATGAATTCGAACTCGTTACCAAAGATAAAACACAAATTTCTACTCGTTATAAAGGGAAAACACAAATTTCCGGCGATGTCCACTCGTTATCGGAGAAAAAACCTTTTTTTCTTCAAGGACAACTCGTTACCGAGAGAAAAACACGAATTTGAACTCGTTAATATGAAGAAAACATGAATTCGAACTCGTTACCAAAGATAAAACACAAATTTCTACTCGTTATAAAGGGAAAACACAAATTTCCGGCGATGTCCACTCGTTATCGGAGAAAAAACCTTTTTTCTTCAAGGACAACTCGTTACCGAGAGAAAAACACGAATTTGAACTCGTTAATATGAAGAAAACATGAATTCGAACTCGTTACCAAAGATAAAACACAAATTTCTACTCGTTATAAAGGAAAACACAAATTTCCGGCGATGTCCACTCGTTATCGGAGAAAAAACCTTTTTTCTTCAAGGACAACTCGTTACCGGAGAAAAACACGAATTTGAACTCGTTAATATGAAGAAAACATGAATTCGAACTCGTTACCAAAGATAAAACACAAATTTCTACTCGTTATAAAGGGAAAACACAAATTTCCGGCGATGTCCACTCGTTATCGGAGAAAAACCTTTTTTTCTTCAAGGACAACTCGTTACCCCGAGAGAAAAACACGAATTTGAACTCGTTAATATGAAGAAAACATGAATTCGAACTCGTTACCAAAGATAAAACACAAATTTCTACTCGTTATAAAGGGAAAACACAAATTTCCGGCGATGTCCACTCGTTATCGAGAGAAAAAACCTTTTTTTCTTCAAGGACAACTCGTTACCGAGAGAAAAACACGAATTTGAACTCGTTAATATGAAGAAAACATGAATTCGAACTCGTTACCAAAGATAAAACACAAATTTCTACTCGTTATAAAGGGAAAACACAAATTTCCGGCGATGTCCACTCGTTATCGGAGAAAAAACCTTTTTTCTTCAAGGACAACTCGTTACCGGAGAAAAACACGAATTTGAACTCGTTAATATGAAGAAAACATGAATTCGAACTCGTTACCAAAGATAAAACACAAATTTCTACTCGTTATAAAGGAAAACACAAATTTCCGGCGATGTCCACTCGTTATCGGAGAAAAAACCTTTTTTTCTTCAAGGACAACTCGTTACCGGAGAAAAACACGAATTTGAACTCGTTAATATGAAGAAAACATGAATTCGAACTCGTTACCAAAGATAAAACACAAATTTCTACTCGTTATAAAGGGAAAACACAAATTTCCGGCGATGTCCACTCGTTATCGGAGAAAAAACCTTTTTTCTTCAAGGACAACTCGTTACCGAGAGAAAAACACGAATTTGAACTCGTTAATATGAAGAAAACATGAATTCGAACTCGTTACCAAAGATAAAACACAAATTTCTACTCGTTATAAAGGGAAAACACAAATTTCCGGCGATGTCCACTCGTTATCGGAGAAAAAACCTTTTTTTCTTCAAGGACAACTCGTTACCGAGAGAAAAACACGAATTTGAACTCGTTAATATGAAGAAAACATGAATTCGAACTCGTTACAAAGATAAAACACAAATTTCTACTCGTTATAAAGGGAAAACACAAATTTCCGGCGATGTCCACTTTCGTTATCGGAGAAAAAACCTTTTTTTCTTCAAGGACAACTCGTTACCGAGAGAAAAACACGAATTTGAACTCGTTAATATGAAGAAAACATGAATTCGAACTCGTTACCAAAGATAAAACACAAATTTCTACTCGTTATAAAGGGAAAACACAAATTTCCGGCGATGTCCACTCGTTATCGAGAGAAAAAACCTTTTTTTCTTCAAAGGACAACTCGTTACCGAGAGAAAAACACGAATTTGAACTCGTTAATATGAAGAAAACATGAATTCGAACTCGTTACCAAAGATAAAACACAAATTTCTACTCGTTATAAAGGGAAAACACAAATTTCCGGCGATGTCCACTCGTTATCGGAGAAAAAACCTTTTTTCTTCAAGGACAACTCGTTACACCGAGAGAAAAACACGAATTTGAACTCGTTAATATGAAGAAAACATGAATTCGAACTCGTTACCAAAGATAAAACACAAATTTCTACTCGTTATAAAGGAAAACACAAATTTCCGGCGATGTCCACTCGTTATCGAGAGAAAAAACCTTTTGTTTCTTCAAGGACAACTCGTTACAAGAGAAAAACAAGAATTTGAACTCATTAATATGAAGAAAACATGAATTCGAACTGCGTTGCCCCGAAGATAAAACACAAATTTCTACTCGATATAAAGGGAAAACACAAATTTCCGGCGATGTCCACTCGATATCGAGCGGAAGGGAAAAACATTTTTTTCTTCAAGGACAACTCGTTAACGAGAGAAAAACACGAATTTGAACTCTTTAACATGAAGAAAACATGAATTTGAACTTGTTAACAAAGATAAAACACAAATTTCTGCACAAATGTTATAAAGGGAAAACACAAATTTCCGGCGATGTCCACTGCGTTATCGAGAGAAAAAACCATTTTTTTCTTCAAGGACAACTCGTTACCGAGAGATAAACACGAATTTGAACTGGATATTATGAATAAAACAAGAATTCGAACTCGTTACCCAAAGATAAAACACAAATTTATACTTGTTATAAAGGGAAAACATAAATTTCCGGCGATGTCCACTCGTTATCGAGAGAAAAAACCTTTGTTTAATTTCCAAGGACAACTCGTTGCTTGGAGAAAAACATGAATCTGAACTCGTTAACATGAAGAAAACATGAATTCGAACTCGTTGCCAAAGATAAGAAACACAAATTTCTACTCGTTTTAAAAGAGGAATACACAAATTTCCGACGATGTCCACTCGTTATCGGAAGAAAAAACCTTATTTTCTTCAAGGACAACTCGTTACCGAGAGAAAAACACGAATTTGAACTCGTTAATACTAGAAGAAAACATGAATTCGAGACTCGATTTTCAAAGATAAAACACAGAGCTCACACTCGTTATAAAGGGAAAACACAAATTTACGGCGATGTCCACTCGTTATCGGAGAAAAAACCTTTTTTTCTTCAAGGACAACTCGTTACCGAGAGAAAAACACGAATTTGAACTCGTTAATATGAAGAAAACATGAATTCGAACTCGTTACCAAAGATAAAACACAAATTTCTACTCGTTATAAAGGGAAAACACAAATTTCCGGCGATGTCCACTCGTTATCGGAGAGAAAAAACCTTTTTTTCTTCAAGGACAACTCGTTACCGAGAGAAAAACACGAATTTGAACTCGTTAATATGAAGAAAACATGAATTCGAACTCGTTACCAAAGATAAAACACAAATTTCTACTCGTTATAAAGGGAAAACACAAATTTCCGGCGATGTCCACTCGTTATCGGAGAAAAAACCTTTTTTTCTTCAAGGACAACTCGTTACCGAGAGAAAAACACGAATTTGAACTCGTTAATATGAAGAAAACATGAATTCGAACTCGTTACCAAAGATAAAACACAAATTTCTACTCGTTATAAAGGGAAAACACAAATTTCCGGCGATGTCCACTCGTTATCGGAGAAAAAACCTTTTTTTCTTCAAGGACAACTCGTTACCGAGAGAAAAACACGAATTTGAACTCGTTAATATGAAGAAAACATGAATTCGAACTCGTTACCAAAGATAAAACACAAATTTCTACTCGTTATAAAGGGAAAACACAAATTTCCGGCGATGTCCACTCGTTATCGAGAGAAAAAACCTTTTTTTCTTCAAGGACAACTCGTTACCGAGAGAAAAACACGAATTTGAACTCGTTAATATGAAGAAAACATGAATTCGAACTCGTTACCAAAGATAAAACACAAATTTCTACTCGTTATAAAGGGAAAACACAAATTTCCGGCGATGTCCACTCGTTATCGGAGAAAAAACCTTTTTTCTTCAAGGACAACTCGTTACCGAGAGAAAAACACGAATTTGAACTCGTTAATATGAAGAAAACATGAATTCGAACTCGTTACCAAAGATAAAACACAAATTTCTACTCGTTATAAAGGGAAAACACAAATTTCCGGCGATGTCCACTCGTTATCGGAGAAAAAACCTTTTTTTCTTCAAGGACAACTCGTTACCGAGAGAAAAACACGAATTTGAACTCGTTAATATGAAGAAAACATGAATTCGAACTCGTTACCAAAGATAAAACACAAATTTCTACTCGTTATAAAGGGAAAACACAAATTTCCGGCGATGTCCACTCGTTATCGGAGAAAAAAACCTTTTTTTCTTCAAGGACAACTCGTTACCGAGAGAAAAACACGAATTTGAACTCGTTAATATGAAGAAAACATGAATTCGAACTCGTTACCAAAGATAAAACACAAATTTCTACTCGTTATAAAGGGAAAACACAAATTTCCGGCGATGTCCACTCGTTATCGGAGAAAAAACCTTTTTTTCTTCAAGGACAACTCGTTACCGAGAGAAAAACACGAATTTGAACTCGTTAATATGAAGAAAACATGAATTCGAACTCGTTACCAAAGATAAAACACAAATTTCTACTCGTTATAAAGGGAAAACACAAATTTCCGGCGATGTCCACTCGTTATCGGAGAAAAAACCTTTTTTTCTTCAAGGACAACTCGTTACCGAGAGAAAAACACGAATTTGAACTCGTTAATATGAAGAAAACATGAATTCGAACTCGTTACCAAAGATAAAACACAAATTTCTACTCGTTATAAAGGGAAAACACAAATTTCCGGCGATGTCCACTCGTTATCGGAGAAAAAACCTTTTTTTCTTCAAGGACAACTCGTTACCGAGAGAAAAACACGAATTTGAACTCGTTAATATGAAGAAAACATGAATTCGAACTCGTTACCAAAGATAAAACACAAATTTCTACTCGTTATAAAGGGAAAACACAAATTTCCGGCGATGTCCACTCGTTATCGGAGAAAAAACCTTTTTTTCTTCAAGGACAACTCGTTACCGGAGAAAAACACGAATTTGAACTCGTTAATATGAAGAAAACATGAATTCGAACTCGTTACCAAAGATAAAACACAAATTTCTACTCGTTATAAAGGGAAAACACAAATTTCCGGCGATGTCCACTCGTTATCGAGAGAAAAAACCTTTTTTTCTTCAAGGACAACTCGTTACCGAGAGAAAAACACGAATTTGAACTCGTTAATATGAAGAAAACATGAATTCGAACTCGTTACCAAAGATAAAACACAAATTTCTACTCGTTATAAAGGGAAAACACAAATTTCCGGCGATGTCCACTCGTTATCGGAGAAAAAACCTTTTTTTCTTCAAGGACAACTCGTTACCGAGAGAAAAACACGAATTTGAACTCGTTAATATGAAGAAAACATGAATTCGAACTCGTTACCAAAGATAAAACACAAATTTCTACTCGTTATAAAGGGAAAACACAAATTTCCGGCGATGTCCACTCGTTATCGGAGAAAAAACCTTTTTTTCTTCAAGGACAACTCGTTACCGAGAGAAAAACACGAATTTGAACTCGTTAATATGAAGAAAACATGAATTCGAACTCGTTACCAAAGATAAAACACAAATTTCTACTCGTTATAAAGGGAAAACACAAATTTCCGGCGATGTCCACTCGTTATCGGAGAAAAAACCTTTTTTTCTTCAAGGACAACTCGTTACCGAGAGAAAAACACGAATTTGAACTCGTTAATATGAAGAAAACATGAATTCGAACTCGTTACCAAAGATAAAACACAAATTTCTACTCGTTATAAAGGGAAAACACAAATTTCCGGCGATGTCAACTCGTTATCGGAGAAAAAACCTTTTTTTCTTCAAGGACAACTCGTTACCGAGAGAAAAACACGAATTTGAACTCGTTAATATGAAGAAAACATGAATTCGAACTCGTTACCAAAGATAAAACACAAATTTCTACTCGTTATAAAGGGAAAACACAAATTTCCGGCGATGTCCACTCGTTATCGAGAAAAAAACCTTTTTTTCTTCAAGGACAACTCGTTACCGAGAGAAAAACACGAATTTGAACTCGTTAATATGAAGAAAACATGAATTCGAACTCGTTACCAAAGATAAAACACAAATTTCTACTCGTTATAAAGGGAAAACACAAATTTCCGGCGATGTCCACTCGTTATCGAGAGAAAAAACCTTTTTTTCTTCAAGGACAACTCGTTACCGAGAGAAAAACACGAATTTGAACTCGTTAATATGAAGAAAACATGAATTCGAACTCGTTACCAAAGATAAAACACAAATTTCTACTCGTTATAAAGGGAAAACACAAATTTCCGGCGATGTCCACTCGTTATCGGAGAAAAAACCTTTTTTTCTTCAAGGACAACTCGTTACCGAGAGAAAAACACGAATTTGAACTCGTTAATATGAAGAAAACATGAATTCGAACTCGTTACCAAAGATAAAACACAAATTTCTACTCGTTATAAAGGGAAAACACAAATTTCCGGCGATGTCCACTCGTTATCGAGAGAAAAAACCTTTTTTTCTTCAAGGACAACTCGTTACCGAGAGAAAAACACGAATTTGAACTCGTTAATATGAAGAAAACATGAATTCGAACTCGTTACCAAAGATAAAACACAAATTTCTACTCGTTATAAAGGGAAAACACAAATTTCCGGCGATGTCAACTCGTTATCGGAGAAAAAACCTTTTTTTCTTCAAGGACAACTCGTTACCGAGAGAAAAACACGAATTTGAACTCGTTAATATGAAGAAAACATGAATTCGAACTCGTTACCAAAGATAAAACACAAATTTCTACTCGTTATAAAGGGAAAACACAAATTTCCGGCGATGTCCACTCGTTATCGGAGAAAAAACCTTTTTTTCTTCAAGGACAACTCGTTACCGAGAGAAAAACACGAATTTGAACTCGTTAATATGAAGAAAACATGAATTCGAACTCGTTACCAAAGATAAAACACAAATTTCTACTCGTTATAAAGGGAAAACACAAATTTCCGGCGATGTCCACTCGTTATCGGAGAAAAAACCTTTTTTTCTTCAAGGACAACTCGTTACCGAGAGAAAAACACGAATTTGAACTCGTTAATATGAAGAAAACATGAATTCGAACTCGTTACCAAAGATAAAACACAAATTTCTACTCGTTATAAAGGGAAAACACAAATTTCCGGCGATGTCCACTCGTTATCGGAGAAAAAACCTTTTTTCTTCAAGGACAACTCGTTACCGAGAAAAACACGAATTTGAACTCGTTAATATGAAGAAAACATGAATTCGAACTCGTTACCAAAGATAAAACACAAATTTCTACTCGTTATAAAGGGAAAACACAAATTTCCGGCGATGTCCACTCGTTATCGGAGAAAAAACCTTTTTTTCTTCAAGGACAACTCGTTACCGAGAGAAAAACACGAATTTGAACTCGTTAATATGAAGAAAACATGAATTCGAACTCGTTACCAAAGATAAAACACAAATTTCTACTCGTTATAAAGGGAAAACACAAATTTCCGGCGATGTCCACTCGTTATCGAGAGAAAAAACCTTTTTTTCTTCAAGGACAACTCGTTACCGAGAGAAAAACACGAATTTGAACTCGTTAATATGAAGAAAACATGAATTCGAACTCGTTACCAAAGATAAAACACAAATTTCTACTCGTTATAAAGGGAAAACACAAATTTCCGGCGATGTCCACTCGTTATCGGAGAAAAAACCTTTTTTTCTTCAAGGACAACTCGTTACCGAGAGAAAAACACGAATTTGAACTCGTTAATATGAAGAAAACATGAATTCGAACTCGTTACCAAAGATAAAACACAAATTTCTACTCGTTATAAAGGGAAAACACAAATTTCCGGCGATGTCCACTCGTTATCGAGAAAAAACCTTTTTTTCTTCAAGGACAACTCGTTACCGGAGAAAAACACGAATTTGAACTCGTTAATATGAAGAAAACATGAATTCGAACTCGTTACCAAAGATAAAACACAAATTTCTACTCGTTATAAAGGGAAAACACAAATTTCCGGCGATGTCCACTCGTTATCGGAGAAAAAACCTTTTTTTCTTCAAGGACAACTCGTTACCGAGAGAAAAACACGAATTTGAACTCGTTAATATGAAGAAAACATGAATTCGAACTCGTTACCAAAGATAAAACACAAATTTCTACTCGTTATAAAGGGAAAACACAAATTTCCGGCGATGTCCACTCGTTATCGGAGAAAAAACCTTTTTTTCTTCAAGGACAACTCGTTACCGAGAGAAAAACACGAATTTGAACTCGTTAATATGAAGAAAACATGAATTCGAACTCGTTACCAAAGATAAAACACAAATTTCTACTCGTTATAAAGGGAAAACACAAATTTCCGGCGATGTCAACTCGTTATCGGAGAAAAAACCTTTTTTTCTTCAAGGACAACTCGTTACCGAGAGAAAAACACGAATTTGAACTCGTTAATATGAAGAAAACATGAATTCGAACTCGTTACCAAAGATAAAACACAAATTTCTACTCGTTATAAAGGGAAAACACAAATTTCCGGCGATGTCCACTCGTTATCGGAGAAAAAAACCTTTTTTTCTTCAAGGACAACTCGTTACCGAGAGAAAAACACGAATTTGAACTCGTTAATATGAAGAAAACATGAATTCGAACTCGTTACCAAAGATAAAACACAAATTTCTACTCGTTATAAAGGGAAAACACAAATTTCCGGCGATGTCCACTCGTTATCGGAGAGAAAAAACCTTTTTTTCTTCAAGGACAACTCGTTACCGAGAGAAAAACACGAATTTGAACTCGTTAATATGAAGAAAACATGAATTCGAACTCGTTACCAAAGATAAAACACAAATTTCTACTCGTTATAAAGGGAAAACACAAATTTCCGGCGATGTCCACTCGTTATCGGAGAAAAAAACCTTTTTTTCTTCAAGGACAACTCGTTACCGAGAGAAAAACACGAATTTGAACTCGTTAATATGAAGAAAACATGAATTCGAACTCGTTACCAAAGATAAAACACAAATTTCTACTCGTTATAAAGGGAAAACACAAATTTCCGGCGATGTCCACTCGTTATCGGAGAAAAAACCTTTTTTTTCTTCAAGGACAACTCGTTACCGAGAGAAAAACACGAATTTGAACTCGTTAATATGAAGAAAACATGAATTCGAACTCGTTACCAAAGATAAAACACAAATTTCTACTCGTTATAAAGGGAAAACACAAATTTCCGGCGATGTCCACTCGTTATCGGAGAAAAAACCTTTTTTTCTTCTTCAAGGACAACTCGTTACCGAGAGAAAAACACGAATTTGAACTCGTTAATATGAAGAAAACATGAATTCGAACTCGTTACCAAAGATAAAACACAAATTTCTACTCGTTATAAAGGGAAAACACAAATTTCCGGCGATGTCCACTCGTTATCGGAGAAAAAACCTTTTTTTTCTTCAAGGACAACTCGTTACCGAGAGAAAAACACGAATTTGAACTCGTTAATATGAAGAAAACATGAATTCGAACTCGTTACCAAAGATAAAACACAAATTTCTACTCGTTATAAAGGGAAAACACAAATTTCCGGCGATGTCCACTCGTTATCGAGAGAAAAAACCTTTTTTTCTTCAAGGACAACTCGTTACCGAGAGAAAAACACGAATTTGAACTCGTTAATATGAAGAAAACATGAATTCGAACTCGTTACCAAAGATAAAACACAAATTTCTACTCGTTATAAAGGGAAAACACAAATTTCCGGCGATGTCCACTCGTTATCGGAGAAAAAAACCTTTTTTTCTTCAAGGACAACTCGTTACCGAGAGAAAAACACGAATTTGAACTCGTTAATATGAAGAAAACATGAATTCGAACTCGTTACCAAAGATAAAACACAAATTTCTACTCGTTATAAAGGGAAAACACAAATTTCCGGCGATGTCCACTCGTTATCGGAGAAAAAACCTTTTTTTCTTCAAGGACAACTCGTTACCGAGAGAAAAACACGAATTTGAACTCGTTAATATGAAGAAAACATGAATTCGAACTCGTTACCAAAGATAAAACACAAATTTCTACTCGTTATAAAGGGAAAACACAAATTTCCGGCGATGTCCACTCGTTATCGGAGAAAAAACCTTTTTTTCTTCAAGGACAACTCGTTACCGAGAGAAAAACACGAATTTGAACTCGTTAATATGAAGAAAACATGAATTCGAACTCGTTACCAAAGATAAAACACAAATTTCTACTCGTTATAAAGGGAAAACACAAATTTCCGGCGATGTCCACTCGTTATCGGAGAAAAAACCTTTTTTTCTTCAAGGACAACTCGTTACCGAGAGAAAAACACGAATTTGAACTCGTTAATATGAAGAAAACATGAATTCGAACTCGTTACCAAAGATAAAACACAAATTTCTACTCGTTATAAAGGGAAAACACAAATTTCCGGCGATGTCCACTCGTTATCGAGAGAAAAAACCTTTTTTTCTTCAAGGACAACTCGTTACCGAGAGAAAAACACGAATTTGAACTCGTTAATATGAAGAAAACATGAATTCGAACTCGTTACCAAAGATAAAACACAAATTTCTACTCGTAATAAAGGAAAACACAAATTTCCGGCGATGTCCACTCGTTATCGGAGAGAAAAAACCTTTTTTTCATCAAGGATAACTCGTTACCGAAGAAAAACACGAATTTGAACTCGTTAATATGAAGAAAACATGAATTCGAACTCGTTACCAACGCGATAAAACACAAATTTCTACTCGTTATAAAGGGAAAACACAAATTTCCGGCGATGTCCACTCGTTATCGGAAAAAAAGATTTTTTTTCTTCAAGGACAACTCGTTGCAGAGAAAAACATGAATTTGAACTACCGTTAATATGAAGAAAACATGAATTAGAGCCCTAGATACCAAAGAAAAAACACAAATTTCTACTCGTTATAAAAGGAAAACACAAATTTCAGCCGATGTCCACTAGTTATCGAGAGAAAAAAAACCTTTTTCTTCAAGGACAACTTCGTTACGAGAGAAAAACAATTTGAACTAAGTTAATATAAGGAAAAGCATAGATTCAGACTTCGTTACAAAGATAAAAAAACACAAATTTCTACTCGTTATAAAGGAAAATACAAATTTCCGGCGATGTCCACTCGTTATCGGAGAAAAAACCTTTTTTTCTTCAAGGACAACTCGTTACCGAGAGAAAAACACGAATTTGAACTCGTTAATATGAAGAAAACATGAATTCGAACTCGTTACCAAAGATAAAACACAAATTTCTACTCGTTATAAAGGGAAAACACAAATTTCCGGCGATGTCCACTCGTTATCGGAGAAAAAAACCTTTTTTCTTCAAGGACAACTCGTTACCGAGAAAAAACACGAATTTGAACTCGTTAATATGAAGAAAACATGAATTCGAACTCGTTACCAAAGATAAAACACAAATTTCTACTCGTTATAAAGGGAAAACACAAATTTCCGGCGATGTCCACTCGTTATCGAGAGAAAAAACCTTTTTTTCTTCAAGGACAACTCGTTACCGAGAGAAAAACACGAATTTGAACTCGTTAATATGAAGAAAACATGAATTCGAACTCGTTACCAAAGATAAAACACAAATTTCTACTCGTTATAAAGGGAAAACACAAATTTCGGCGATGTCCACTCGTTATCGGAAGAAAAACCATTTTTCGGCAAAAAGGACAACTCATTACTAGGGAAAAACACGAATTTGAACTCGTTAATATGAAGAAAACATGAATTGAGCACAGATTACCAAAGATAAAACACAAATTTCTACCGTTATAAAGGGAAAACACAAATTTAGAAGCGATGTCCACTCGTTATCGGAGAAAAATCCTTTTTTCTTCAAGGACAACTCGTTACCGAGGGAGAAAAACACGAATTTGAACTCGTTAATATGAAGAAAACATGAATTCGAACTCGTTACCAAAGAAAAACACAAATTTACGCGTTAAAGGGAAAACACAAATTTCCGGCGATGTCCACTCGTTATCGGAGAGAAAAAGCCATTTTTCTTCAAGGACAACTACGTTACCGGGAGAAAAACACGAATTTGAACTACGTTAATATGAAGAAAACATGAATGTAGAACTCGTTCCTGCAAAGATAAAACACAAATTTCTACTCGTTATAAAGGGAAAACACAAATTTCCGGCGATGTCCACTCGTTATCGAGAGAAAAAACCTTTTTTTCTTCAAGGACAACTCGTTACCGAGAGAAAAACACGAATTTGAACTCGTTAATATGAAGAAAACATGAATTCGAACTCGTTACCAAAGATAAAACACAAATTTCTACTCGTTATAAAGGGAAAACACAAATTTCCGGCGATGTCCACTCGTTATCGGAAAAAACCTTTTTTCTTCAAGGACAACTCGTTACCGAGAGAAAAACACGAATTTGAACTCGTTAATATGAAGAAAACATGAATTCGAACTCGTTACCAAAGATAAAACACAAATTTCTACTCGTTATAAAGGGAAAACACAAATTTCCGGCGATGTCCACTCGTTATCGAGAAAAAAACCTTTTTTCTTCAAGGACAACTCGTTACCGAGAGAAAAACACGAATTTGAACTCGTTAATATGAAGAAAACATGAATTCGAACTCGTTACCAAAGATAAAACACAAATTTCTACTCGTTATAAAGGGAAAACACAAATTTCCGGCGATGTCCACTCGTTATCGGAGAAAAAACCTTTTTTCTTCAAGGACAACTCGTTACCGAGAGAAAAACACGAATTTGAACTCGTTAATATGAAGAAAACATGAATTCGAACTCGTTACCAAAGATAAAACACAAATTTCTACTCGTTATAAAGGGAAAACACAAATTTCCGGCGATGTCCACTCGTTATCGGAGAAAAAACCTTTTTTTTCTTCAAGGACAACTCGTTACCGAGAGAAAAACACGAATTTGAACTCGTTAATATGAAGAAAACATGAATTCGAACTCGTTACCAAAGATAAAACACAAATTTCTACTCGTTATAAAGGGAAAACACAAATTTCCGGCGATGTCCACTCGTTATCGAGAAAAAAACCTTTTTTTCTTCAAGGACAACTCGTTACCGAGAGAAAAACACGAATTTGAACTCGTTAATATGAAGAAAACATGAATTCGAACTCGTTACCAAAGATAAAACACAAATTTCTACTCGTTATAAAGGGAAAACACAAATTTCCGGCGATGTCCACTCGTTATCGAGAGAAAAAACCTTTTTTTCTTCAAGGACAACTCGTTACCGAGAGAAAAACACGAATTTGAACTCGTTAATATGAAGAAAACATGAATTCGAACTCGTTACCAAAGATAAAACACAAATTTCTACTCGTTATAAAGGGAAAACACAAATTTCCGGCGATGTCCACTCGTTATCGGAGAAAAAACCTTTTTTTCTTCAAGGACAACTCGTTACCGAGAGAAAAACACGAATTTGAACTCGTTAATATGAAGAAAACATGAATTCGAACTCGTTACCAAAGATAAAACACAAATTTCTACTCGTTATAAAGGGAAAACACAAATTTCCGGCGATGTCCACTCGTTATCGGAGAAAAAACCTTTTTTTCTTCAAGGACAACTCGTTACCGAGAAAAAACACGAATTTGAACTCGTTAATATGAAGAAAACATGAATTCGAACTCGTTACCAAAGATAAAACACAAATTTCTACTCGTTATAAAGGGAAAACACAAATTTCCGGCGATGTCCACTCGTTATCGAGAGAAAAAACCTTTTTTTCTTCAAGGACAACTCGTTACCGAGAGAAAAACACGAATTTGAACTCGTTAATATGAAGAAAACATGAATTCGAACTCGTTACCAAAGATAAAACACAAATTTCTACTCGAAAAGAAAACACATGAATTTCCGGCGATGTCCACTCGTTAACTCGTTACCGAGAAAAAACACGAATTTGAACTCGTTAATATGAAGAAAACATGAATTCGAACTCGTTACCAAAGATAAAACACAAATTTCTACTCGTTATAAAGGGAAAACACAAATTTCCGGCGATGTCCACTCGTTATCGGAGAAAAAACCTTTTTTTCTTCAAGGACAACTCGTTACCGAGAGAAAAACACGAATTTGAACTCGTTAATATGAAGAAAACATGAATTCGAACTCGTTACCAAAGATAAAACACAAATTTCTACTCGTTATAAAGGGAAAACACAAATTTCCGGCGATGTCCACTCGTTATCGGAGAAAAAACCTTTTTTTCTTCAAGGACAACTCGTTACCGAGAGAAAAACACGAATTTGAACTCGTTAATATGAAGAAAACATGAATTCGAACTCGTTACCAAAGATAAAACACAAATTTCTACTCGTTATAAAGGGAAAACACAAATTTCCGGCGATGTCCACTCGTTATCGAGAGAAAAAACCTTTTTTCTTCAAGGACAACTCGTTACCGAGAGAAAAACACGAATTTGAACTCGTTAATATGAAGAAAACATGAATTCGAACTCGTTACCAAAGATAAAACACAAATTTCTACTCGTTATAAAGGGAAAACACAAATTTCCGGCGATGTCCACTCGTTATCGGAGAAAAAACCTTTTTTTCAAGGACAACTCGTTACCGAGAGAAAAACACGAATTTGAACTCGTTAATATGAAGAAAACATGAATTCGAACTCGTTACCAAAGATAAAACACAAATTTCTCATCGTTATAAAGGGAAAACACAAATTTCCGTCGATGTCCACTCGTTATCAGAGAAAAAACCTTTTTTTCTTCAAGGACAACTCGTTACCGAGAGAAAAACACGAATTTGAACTCGTTAATATGAAGAAAACATGAATTCGAACTCGTTACCATAGATAAAACACAAATTTCTACTCGTTATAAAGGGAAAACACATATTTCGAGTCGATGTCGACATGCGTTATCGGAGAAAAAACCTTTTTTTTTCTTCAAGGACAACTACGTCACTAGAGAAAAACACGAATTTGAACTCGTTAATATGAAGAAAACATGAATTCGGAAGCTCATTACCAAAAGATAAAACACAAATTTCTACTCGTTATAAAAAGGAAAACACAAATTTCCGGCGATGTCCACTCGTTACCGAGAGAAAAAAAACCTTTTTTTTCTTAAAGGACAACTCGTTACCAGAGAAAAACACGAATTTGAACTCGTTAATATGAAGAAAACATGAATTCGAGACTCGTTACGAAAAGAAAAAACACAAATTTATACTCGTTATAAAGGGAAAGCACAAATTTCCGGCGATGTCAACTGGTTATCGGGGAGAAAAACCTTTTTTTTCTTCAAGGACAACTCGTTACCGAGTGAAAACCACAGATTTGAACTCGTTAATATGAAGAAAACATGAATTCGAACTCGTTACCAAAAGGGCTCAAAACACAAATTTCTACTCATTATAAAGGGAAAACACAAATTTCCGGCGATGTCCACTCGTTATCAGGGAAAAAACATTTTTTTCTTCAAGGACAACTCGTTACCGGAGTAGAAAACACGAATTTGAACTCGTTAATATGAAGAAAACATGAATTCGCACTCGTTACCAAAGATAAAACACAAATTTCTACTCATTATAAAGGGAAAACACAAATTTCCGGCGATGTCCACTCGTTATCGAGAAGAAAAAAACCTTTTTTTCTTCAAGGACAACTCGTTACCGGAGAAAAACACGAATTTGAACTCGTTAATATGAAGAAAACATGAATTCGAACTCGTTACCAAAGATAAAACACAAATTTCTACCACTCGTTATAAAGGAAAACACAATTTTCGGCGATGTCCACTCGTTATCGGAGAAAAAAACCTTTTTTTTCTTCAAGGACAACTCGTTACCGACAGAAAAACACGAATTTGAACTCGTTAATATGAAGAAAACATGAATTCGAACTCGTTACCAAAGAAAAAACACAAATTTCTACTCGTTATAAAAGGGAAAACACAAATTTCCGGCGAAGTGTCCACTCGTTATCGGAAAAAACCTTTTTTTCTTCAAGGACAACTCGTTGCCGGAGAGAAATACGAATTTGAACTCGTTAATATGAAGAAAACATGAATTCGAACTCGTTACCAAAGATAAAACACAAATTTCTACTCGTTATAAAGGGAAAACACAAATTTCCGGCGATGTCCACTCGTTATCGGAGAAAAAACCTTTTTTTCTTCAAGGACAACTCGTTACCGAGAGAAAAACACGAATTTGAACTCGTTAATATGAAGAAAACATGAATTCGAACTCGTTACCAAAAGATAAAACACAAATTTCTACTCGTTATAAAGGGAAAACACAAATTTCCGGCGATGTCCACTCGTTATCGAGAGAAAAAACCTTTTTTTTCTTCAAGGACAACTCGTTACCGAGAGAAAACACGAATTTGAACTCGTTAATATGAAGAAAACATGAATTCGAACTCGTTACCAAAGATAAAACACAAATTTCTACTCGTTATAAAGGGAAAACACAAATTTCCGGCGATGTCCACTCGTTATCGGAAAAAACCTTTTTTCTTCAAGGACAACTCGTTACCGAGAGAAAAACACGAATTTGAACTCGTTAATATGAAGAAAACATGAATTCGAACTCGTTACCAAAGATAAAACACAAATTTCTACTCGTTATAAAGGGAAAACACAAATTTCCGGCGATGTCCACTCGTTATCGAGAAAAAACCTTTTTTTCTTCAAGGACAACTCGTTACCGAGAGAAAAACACAGAATTTGAACTCGTTAATATGAAGAAAACATGAATTCGAACTCGTTACCAAAGATAAAACACAAATTTCTACTCGTTATAAAGGGAAAACACAAATTTCCGGCGATGTCCACTCGTTATCGGAGAAAAAACCTTTTTTTCTTCAAGGACAACTCGTTACCGAGAGAAAAACACGAATTTGAACTCGTTAATATGAAGAAAACATGAATTCGAACTCGTTACCAAAGATAAAACACAAATTTCTACTCGTTATAAGGAAAACACAAATTTCCGGCGATGTCCACTCGTTATCGAGAGAAAAAACCTTTTTTTTCTTCAAGGACAACTCGTTACCGAGAGAAAAACACGAATTTGAACTCAGTTAATATGAAGAAAACATGAATTCGAACTCGTTACCAAAAGATAAAACACAAATTTCTACTCGTTATAAAGGAAAACACAAATTTCCGGCGATGTCCACTCGTTATCGGGAGAAAAAACCTTTTTTTTTTCTTCAAGGACAACTCGTTACCGGAAAAAACACGAATTTGAACTCGTTAATATGAAGAAAACATGAATTCGAACTCGTTACCAAAAGATAAAAAACAAATTTCTACTCGTTATAAAGGGAAAACACAAATTTCCGGCGATGTCCACTCGTTATCGGAGAAAAAAACCTTTTTTCTTCAAGGACAACTCGTTACCGAGAGAAAAACACGAATTTGAACTCGTTAATATGAAGAAAACATGAATTCGAACTCGTTACCAAAAAGATAAAACACAAATTTCTACTCGTTATAAAGGGAAAACACAAATTTCCGGCGATGTCCACTCGTTATCGAGAGAAAAAACCTTTTTTTCTTCAAAGACAAACTCGTTACCGGAGAGAAAACACGAATTTGAACTCGTTAATATGAAGAAAACATGAATTCGAACTCGTTACCAAAGATAAAACACAAATTTCTACTCGTTATAAAGGGAAAACACAAATTTCCGGCGATGTCCACTCGTTATCGGAGAAAAAACCTTTTTTTCTTCAAGGACAACTCGTTACCGAGAGAAAAACACGAATTTGAACTCGTTAATATGAAGAAAACATGAATTCGAACTCGTTACCAAAGATAAAACACAAATTTCTACTCGTTATAAAGGGAAAACACAAATTTCCGGCGATGTCCACTCGTTATCAGAGAAAAAACCTTTTTTCTTCAAGGACAACTCGTTACCGGAGAAAAACACGAATTTGAACTCGTTAATATGAAGAAAACATGAATTCGAACTCGTTACCAACGAAAAAACACAAATTTCTACTCGTTATAAAGGGAAAACACAAATTTCCGGTGATGTCCACTCGTTATCGGAGAAAAAACCTTTTTTTCTTCAAGGATTAACTTCGTTACCGGATAAAAACACGAATTTGAACTCGTTAATATGAAGAAAACATGAATTCGAACTCGTTACCAAAAGACAAAACACAAATTTACCTACTCGTTATAAAGGGAAAACACTTAAATTTCCGGCGATGTCCCATCGATTTATCGAGAGAAAAAACCTTTTTTTTCTTCGGGGACAAATCATAACACCGAGAGAAAAACACTAATTTGAACTCGTTAATATGAAGAAAACATGAATTCGAGACTCGTTTACTAAACAAAAAACAAAAATTTCTGCACGTTATAAAAGGAAAACACAAATTTCCGGCGATGTCCACTCGTTATCGAGGAGAAAAAACCTTGTTTCTTCAAGGACAACTCGTTACCCGAGAAAAACACGAATTTGAACTCGTTAATATGAAGAAAACATGAATTCGAACTCGTTACCAAAGAAAAAACACAAATTTCTACTCGTTATAAAGGGAAAACACAAATTTCCGGCGATGTCCACTCGTTATCAGAGAAAAAACCTTTTTTTCTTCAAGGACAACTCGTTGCAGAAAAACACGAATTTGAACTCGTTAATATGAAGAAAACATGAATTCGAACTCGTTACCAAAGATAAAACACAAATTTCTACTCGTTATAAAGGGAAAACACAAATTTCCGGCGATGTCCACTCGTTATCGGAGAAAAAACCTTTTTTTCTTCAAGGACAACTCGTTACCGAGAGAAAAACACGAATTTGAACTCGTTAATATGAAGAAAACATGAATTCGAACTCGTTACCAAAGATAAAACACAAATTTCTACTCGTTATAAAGGGAAAACACAAATTTCCGGCGATGTCCACTCGTTATCGAGAGAAAAAACCTTTTTTTCTTCAAGGACAACTCGTTACCGAGAGAAAAACACGAATTTGAACTCGTTAATATGAAGAAAACATGAATTCGAACTCGTTACCAAAGATAAAACACAAATTTCTACTCGTTATAAAGGGAAAACACAAATTTCCGGCGATGTCCACTCGTTATCGGAGAAAAAACCTTTTTTTCTTCAAGGACAACTCGTTACCGAGAGAAAAACACGAATTTGAACTCGTTAATATGAAGAAAACATGAATTCGAACTCGTTACCAAAGATAAAACACAAATTTCTACTCGTTATAAAGGGAAAACACAAATTTCCGGCGATGTCCACTCGTTATCGGAGAAAAAACCTTTTTTTTTCTTCAAGGACAACTCGTTACCGAGAAAAAACACGAATTTGAACTCGTTAATATGAAGAAAACATGAATTCGAACTCGTTACCAAAGATAAAACACAAATTTCTACTCGTTATAAAGGGAAAACACAAATTTCCGGCGATGTCCACTCGTTATCGGAGAAAAAACCTTTTTTTCTTCAAGGACAACTCGTTACCGAGAGAAAAACACGAATTTGAACTCGTTAATATGAAGAAAACATGAATTCGAACTCGTTACCAAAGATAAAACACAAATTTCTACTCGTTATAAAGGGAAAACACAAATTTCCGGCGATGTCCACTCGTTATCGAGAGAAAAAACCTTTTTTTCTTCAAGGACAACTCGTTACCGAGAGAAAAACACGAATTTGAACTCGTTAATATGAAGAAAACATGAATTCGAACTCGTTACCAAAGATAAAACACAAATTTCTACTCGTTATAAAGGGAAAACACAAATTTCCGGCGATGTCCACTCGTTATCGGAGAAAAAACCTTTTTTTCTTCAAGGACAACTCGTTACCGAGAGAAAAACACGAATTTGAACTCGTTAATATGAAGAAAACATGAATTCGAACTCGTTACCAAAGATAAAACACAAATTTCTACTCGTTATAAAGGGAAAACACAAATTTCCGGCGATGTCCACTCGTTATCGAGAGAAAAAACCTTTTTTTTTCTTCAAGGACAACTCGTTACCGAGAGAAAAACACGAATTTGAACTCGTTAATATGAAGAAAACATGAATTCGAACTCGTTACCAAAGATAAAACACAAATTTCTACTCGTTATAAAGGGAAAACACAAATTTCCGGCGATGTCCACTCGTTATCGGAGAAAAAACCTTTTTTTCTTCAAGGACAACTCGTTACCGAGAGAAAAACACGAATTTGAACTCGTTAATATGAAGAAAACATGAATTCGAACTCGTTACCAAAGATAAAACACAAATTTCTACTCGTTATAAAGGGAAAACACAAATTTCCGGCGATGTCCACTCGTTATCGGAGAAAAAACCTTTTTTTCTTCAAGGACAACTCGTTACCGAGAGAAAAACACGAATTTGAACTCGTTAATATGAAGAAAACATGAATTCGAACTCGTTACCAAAGATAAAACACAAATTTCTACTCGTTATAAAGGGAAAACACAAATTTCCGGCGATGTCCACTCGTTATCGGAGAGAAAAAACCTTTTTTTCTTCAAGGACAACTCGTTACCGAGAGAAAAACACGAATTTGAACTCGTTAATATGAAGAAAACATGAATTCGAACTCGTTACCAAAGATAAAACACAAATTTCTACTCGTTATAAAGGGAAAACACAAATTTCCGGCGATGTCCACTCGTTATCGGAGAAAAAACCTTTTTTTCTTCAAGGACAACTCGTTACCGAGAGAAAAACACGAATTTGAACTCGTTAATATGAAGAAAACATGAATTCGAACTCGTTACCAAAGATAAAACACAAATTTCTACTCGTTATAAAGGGAAAACACAAATTTCCGGCGATGTCCACTCGTTATCGGAGAAAAAACCTTTTTTTCTTCAAGGACAACTCGTTACGAGAGAAAAACACGAATTTGAACTCGTTAATATGAAGAAAACATGAATTCGAACTCGTTACCAAAGATAAAACACAAATTTCTACTCGTTATAAAGGGAAAACACAAATTTCCGGCGATGTCCACTCGTTATCGGAGAAAAAACCTTTTTTTCTTCAAGGACAACTCGTTACCGAGAGAAAAACACGAATTTGAACTCGTTAATATGAAGAAAACATGAATTCGAACTCGTTACCAAAGATAAAACACAAATTTCTACTCGTTATAAAGGGAAAACACAAATTTCCGGCGATGTCCACTCGTTATCGGAGAGAAAAAACCTTTTTTTCTTCAAGGACAACTCGTTACCGAGAGAAAAACACGAATTTGAACTCGTTAATATGAAGAAAACATGAATTCGAACTCGTTACCAAAGATAAAACACAAATTTCTACTCGTTATAAAGGGAAAACACAAATTTCCGGCGATGTCCACTCGTTATCGAGAGAAAAAACCTTTTTTTCTTCAAGGACAACTCGTTACCGAGAGAAAAACACGAATTTGAACTCGTTAATATGAAGAAAACATGAATTCGAACTCGTTACCAAAGATAAAACACAAATTTCTACTCGTTATAAAGGGAAAACACAAATTTCCGGCGATGTCCACTCGTTATCGGAGAAAAAACTTTTTTTCTTCAAGGACAACTCGTTACCGAGAGAAAAACACGAATTTGAACTCGTTAATATGAAGAAAACATGAATTCGAACTCGTTACCAAAGATAAAACACAAATTTCTACTCGTTATAAAGGGAAAACACAAATTTCCGGCGATGTCCACTCGTTATCGGGAGAAAAAACCTTTTTTTCTTCAAGGACAACTCGTTACCGAGAGAAAAACACGAATTTGAACTCGTTAATATGAAGAAAACATGAATTCGAACTCGTTACCAAAGATAAAACACAAATTTCTACTCGTTATAAAGGGAAAACACAAATTTCCGGCGATGTCCACTCGTTATCGGAGAAAAAACCTTTTTTTCTTCAAGGACAACTCGTTACCGAGAGAAAAACACGAATTTGAACTCGTTAATATGAAGAAAACATGAATTCGAACTCGTTACCAAAGATAAAACACAAATTTCTACTCGTTATAAAGGGAAAACACAAATTTCCGGCGATGTCCACTCGTTATCGGAGAAAAAACCTTTTTTTCTTCAAGGACAACTCGTTACCGAGAGAAAAACACGAATTTGAACTCGTTAATATGAAGAAAACATGAATTCGAACTCGTTACCAAAGATAAAACACAAATTTCTACTCGTTATAAAGGGAAAACACAAATTTCCGGCGATGTCCACTCGTTATCGGAGAAAAAACCTTTTTTTCTTCAAGGACAACTCGTTACCGAGAGAAAAACACGAATTTGAACTCGTTAATATGAAGAAAACATGAATTCGAACTCGTTACCAAAGATAAAACACAAATTTCTACTCGTTATAAAGGGAAAACACAAATTTCCGGCGATGTCCACTCGTTATCGGAGAAAAAACCTTTTTTTCTTCAAGGACAACTCGTTACCGAGAGAAAAACACGAATTTGAACTCGTTAATATGAAGAAAACATGAATTCGAACTCGTTACCAAAGATAAAACACAAATTTCTACTCGTTATAAAGGGAAAACACAAATTTCCGGCGATGTCCACTCGTTATCGGAGAAAAAACCTTTTTTTCTTCAAGGACAACTCGTTACCGAGAGAAAAACACGAATTTGAACTCGTTAATATGAAGAAAACATGAATTCGAACTCGTTACCAAAGATAAAACACAAATTTCTACTCGTTATAAAGGGAAAACACAAATTTCCGGCGATGTCCACTCGTTATCGAGAAAAAAACCTTTTTTCTTCAAGGACAACTCGTTACCGAGAGAAAAACACGAATTTGAACTCGTTAATATGAAGAAAACATGAATTCGAACTCGTTACCAAAGATAAAACACAAATTTCTACTCGTTATAAAGGGAAAACACAAATTTCCGGCGATGTCCACTCGTTATCGGAGAAAAAACCTTTTTTTCTTCAAGGACAACTCGTTACCGAGAGAAAAACACGAATTTGAACTCGTTAATATGAAGAAAACATGAATTCGAACTCGTTACCAAAGATAAAACACAAATTTCTACTCGTTATAAAGGGAAAACACAAATTTCCGGCGATGTCCACTCGTTATCGGAGAAAAAACCTTTTTTTCTTCAAGGACAACTCGTTACCGAGAGAAAAACACGAATTTGAACTCGTTAATATGAAGAAAACATGAATTCGAACTCGTTACCAAAGATAAAACACAAATTTCTACTCGTTATAAAGGGAAAACACAAATTTCCGGCGATGTCCACTCGTTATCGGAGAAAAAACCTTTTTTTCTTCAAGGACAACTCGTTACCGAGAGAAAAACACGAATTTGAACTCGTTAATATGAAGAAAACATGAATTCGAACTCGTTACCAAAGATAAAACACAAATTTCTACTCGTTATAAAGGGAAAACACAAATTTCCGGCGATGTCCACTCGTTATCGAGAGAAAAAACCTTTTTTTCTTCAAGGACAACTCGTTACCGAGAGAAAAACACGAATTTGAACTCGTTAATATGAAGAAAACATGAATTCGAACTCGTTACCAAAGATAAAACACAAATTTCTACTCGTTATAAAGGGAAAACACAAATTTCCGGCGATGTCCACTCGTTATCGGAGAAAAAACCTTTTTTTCTTCAAGGACAACTCGTTACCGAGAGAAAAACACGAATTTGAACTCGTTAATATGAAGAAAACATGAATTCGAACTCGTTACCAAAGATAAAACACAAATTTCTACTCGTTATAAAGGGAAAACACAAATTTCCGGCGATGTCCACTCGTTATCGAGAGAAAAAACCTTTTTTTCTTCAAGGACAACTCGTTACCGAGAGAAAAACACGAATTTGAACTCGTTAATATGAAGAAAACATGAATTCGAACTCGTTACCAAAGATAAAACACAAATTTCTACTCGTTATAAAGGGAAAACACAAATTTCCGGCGATGTCCACTCGTTATCGGAGAAAAAAACCTTTTTTTCTTCAAGGACAACTCGTTACCGAGAGAAAAACACGAATTTGAACTCGTTAATATGAAGAAAACATGAATTCGAACTCGTTACCAAAGATAAAACACAAATTTCTACTCGTTATAAAGGGAAAACACAAATTTCCGGCGATGTCCACTCGTTATCGGAGAAAAAACCTTTTTTTCTTCAAGGACAAC